>VZRM01005139.1:1309001-1445338 GCA_013397955.1 Grantiella picta | reverse complement strand
CCTCTCCCCCCCCCGCCCTCCCGCGCGCGACAGACCTGCACGTGCGCGCCGCCCTCGCCCGGAAACGCCCGCGCTGCCGGAAAGGAGGCCGCCTGCCGTAAACGCGAGGGAGCTGCCGGCCGGCCGGCAGTGTCGCGAAAGCCCGGTTTGAGTCCCCCTCAGGCGGCCCGAGCGCCCCCCGGCGGGTGTGGGTGGGAGCGGCACCGGCGGGCGGGCCGGCGAGCAGAGCCCGCGAGCGACGGCGCTGGGCTGGCTCAGCAGCCGGGCCCGCCGTCAGGAGAGCCGGCGGCATGGGTCGATCGGACTCCTCCGCGCGAAGGAGCGTATACGAAAGTACAACCCCAACAAGTGCTTCCTTTTAATCATTTACTGCAAGGGCCTTGCTTTGTTATCTCGTCACGCACTTAGGGTAAAACCAGTTCAGGCAGGATGTTTGGGAGAGATCAGAGCGATCAGTTAGTAGCTGAGGCTCCTGTACTTTAGTTCTAAACACACTTTAAAATATTTTGCTAACGGTTAAAAATTAAACGCAAATCCAACAGCTGACATTCAAAAGAATCCCAGCCAGAGGAATTTGTATAGGGAGGGAGATAAAATTCCATCATGCAAATGGTCCCAGTTTGCTTTGTTTTCTGGTCTCTCTTTTGTATTTGTGGATCAAAGGTAAGAAATGTTTTATTGTGTTAGCAGTAATTTATTGAAATGTTTTAAAAAGCTTATTGTCATAAAAGCAAAACCAGTTGATTTTTTAAAATTAGTTTCCTTTCATAGTATTTGTGCTTCATACATTTGTTTTAGCTCAGCCTGAATGTTTGAGGTTTGCTTTTCTCTTGAATTTCATGTTTCGATTCTACCTGGGGTTTATGCTAACAGGTTTCTGGAATAGATTTTAATCTAATTATCTAATAGATCCTATCCTAATCCAAATTTGCAAGCATGGCTGACCACAGAAAAGTTTTCCCTGCCTCCCTTTTTTGAGAAACGGGATTGCAGTCCTGTACCATGGCAGCCTGGTATGTCCTCCTGCCAGAAGGTTTGCTGCTGATTGTCTTCAGGCAGAAGAGTCCTGGAAAGCCAATCTGGGCTGAGCATTCAGCACAACCAAGTCTTCAGAGAAATCCTGAGATAAAAATCAGCACCGGTTGTTCCCGTTCAGGAGAAACATCTAGCACAATATGGGAGTTGTGCCAAGCCGGATCTGGCTCTCAGTTTGGATTCTACTGACCCGAGAACAGCAGTAAGAATTTGATAAGATTATACCACCATGAAAAGGAGAAGTATTGGATTAAATTCTGCCCCAACAACATCCTCACTGACTTTACTGTCGCCAGGATTTCTTCATGAGAACTTTGAACTGCAGCTCTGTTGATCCAGTTGACACAGTGGCAGCTGATAAATCACATTTGAAGACGAACATTTCTCTCCCATTTTTACACAGAGTCCATCCTTGTATACTTTTCATGTTTCAGCATTCATCCTACACATAGATCTTAGCAAGCAAAAGCACTTGGCCAGCACTGAAGTCACCAGAGAGCTGCAAAAACACAGTTGCAGAGTCACTCACCCAGAGGCTGTCGGAGGGAGGGTCAGGATCTGCACTTGCAGTCCAGTGATGGTCAGCAACCCCACTGCAAATCCACTGCTGTGCAAGATACAGGAAAAAAAGCTGTTAAGGAAGAGCATTTAATTTTCGAATTGCTTGAAGATACTTGTTAAGATACTTGAGATACTTGTTATTTGAGCAGTCAGGTGGACTCTGCAAAACAAATCATTAATTATAGATTTATTTGCTACTCAGTAGTTCATAAGTATACACAGGTGATATTTAAGCCCAAAGTCAGGAAGGCTAATAAAAAAAATCTTAGGAAGAAAACCCCAAACTGCTGTGCTTTTAATTTTTCTGGTGGTTAATCCCTTATGTTTTGATTTGCTTACAGTCCCACTGCTGGGATATGTTATAAACTAATGGCTTTAAAAATGTTTATAATCTATTGTGCACTTCAGCTGATGTTTGAAGAGTAAAAAGTATAAAGATCTTGTGAAAGATCAGTAAGAATGAAGATCACACCAGGTAAATGATCCAGAAAGAAAAGAGTTCAGAAAAACAGAAAGACAAGGTGGCCAAAAACAAGGGGATAAACACTATAAATTATATTTAGCAACTTTTGGTTAGATAACAAAAGGCTTATGAATGAACACTTTGCTGAGGTCATTGAAGGAATCTGCAAAACCCTTGATGCAGTCCCTAACTTGCTTTTTTTTTTTCTTTTGTGCCTTGCAGACTACAGCATCTAATGTTGAAGAAAACCCCTTTCTTCCACAGGTTAAGCCTGCCCAGCCAGCTGAGCAAGACACCTACCTCATAGGAGAATGCTTAAGCAACAATTACACCCACAAGTCCTGTAAAAAAGTGTTTTGTCACCCATGGGAACGCTGTGTGGGGGGAAAATGCCTTTGTAAGCTTCCCTACCAGTGCCCAAAGAATGGCACTTCAGTTTGTTCTGACAATGGAAGGAACTTCCGTACTTACTGTCAGCTAAAGAGCTATGAGTGTCAACAACCCAAAGCAAAGTTTCTGCACAAGGGAACATGCATATCTAAAGGTATTAACGCCTCCTGTTCCAAAATTTATCAGTCATGGGTGGCTGAGGAGATGCTTACACTACTTACAGCTCAGAAAGTCCAATCACTTTGTTGCGCTATAACAACATGAAACAGAAAATGAAAAGTCACTGAAAATAGGCAGTATTTGTTGATTTTCTTAAAAAAAATAAAGTGATTGACAGACTCAGGTCACCCTGCTGCTGGTTTTGCTACACAGACTGCTGCAGGTGTTTTGCCACGCAAGTAGCAGAAGCAGGACCTGGCCCTCTTACTTCAAGTGTAACTGGTTGGCTATCAAAAGTCCCCTAAAGAAGGTCATTATACTGAAATGCAACCTGTTCTTGGTAGACCTCCAGGTGCTCTTATGTACCCATTGCACTCATTTGTCTATAAACTGGCCTATTCTGTAAAAGTAGCAGACTCAAAAACATAAAGTCAGTCCTCAGAAATTTCAGGAATAATACCTGAAGCTTCTGATTTCAAATCTTCTGTTCTTTCCATGTGAACTTAGGCTGTAAATACAAAATTAGTCCTGATTTGGTTTTGTGCTGTCTTTCTACCACATACATCTATGTAATATGATTTTGGTTGAGGAATTTTTTTCATTTCTCCTTGCTTTTTTTCTTTTTTTTAAGAAACATTTTCAGTCTCTCTGGATGAGGGAGATTCAGGCTTGCTTCGAGTAAAACCTGTGAACCACAAGGATGACAGTTTTGTATGCGCTAGTGGTTGGACTATGAATGAAGCAAACGTGGCTTGCAGGCACCGTGGCTTTGAATTGTAAGTTTGGGGAATTTATCTCTGGATAACTGCAAGGGATCTGAAAAAGTAGCAATGTTTACAGAAGTGTCAGTCACAGCCAACTGTTAAGACACAAAACTCATGAACAATGTATTGGCCACAATATTCTGATAAAACTTATTGAACTGACACCTGAGAGTGAAAGCCAAAACACAGATTTCTGTGTTCTGTTACAGGTTACAACTATACAAGCCATAATTGTTTTACTTTAAAATAAAGATGAAGACCAGTGTGGAAGTGTTCTCTCAGGCCTATGTTAGGGAAAGTGCAAGGATGGACCATCCCCAAGTAGCTCTGAGCAATGATTTGTATGCAGAGAAAGGTTTTTCAGGACAGCTGACAGCAGGGTACAGCTCTGTTTTGCTACTTACACCAGCCAGACTAATAAGAACCAGAACATGGGTGTTTTTCCTTTACCCCTTGCCCTGCTGCCACTGCTTGCTCTGGCACCAGGGATTGCTGAAGCCACATTTGGGTTTTTTTTTCCTGTGATCACACTGATCACCCAAGTTGTATATTCAGTTCTTCATAAAGAGTCAACTCTATATCCTGTACATAATAATTTTACACCTGTACAACTCATTTAACTTAGGCAGAGTTGCCGCCCCCAACCTTACCTAAAAAATAAACAACTCTTAAAAATCCCCAAAAAACTGAAACTGCTATTGCAGTGTCTCTCTAGGTAACAAGTGTTTCCTAGTCTTGATCAGTGTATCTTTAGATAGCAGAGAAGGGTTTGCCCTGGGACAGAACATTCAGCCCCGGAGTGTCATTGACAGCCTCTCTAGTTACTTATTTACTATTTCTTTAAGGTAGGGGGATACATACACTGTTTAGAGAATACTGCTCAGATAACCCCAAGAAAGATAAAATTTATCAATCCCAGCCTTGCAGTGGCCTGAGCTCCCTCAATATGTACTGGTTTTGATGACACCAAGGATACCTGACCCCATGCAGGGTGGTTTCCAAGTTATGGCTTGCCTGTGTCCACACAGAGATAAAGATCTGAACTTACAAGTTTTGCTACATAAGGAGGTCCATCATACACAGTGACTGTCATAGAGCTACATATGGCTTTGGGGACAGTTCTATGCAGCAACTACAAAAAATTGGCACTTTACTTTTTCTTCCAGGGTAAACATCTCCTCTTTACCCCTAGACAACTCCATGGGAAGTCTGCTCTTTTCCTTAGCCATGGCCAAAATTATTTAACACTGAGGAAAATCATATAAATTCTAAACAATAAAAGCAGTGGGCAATCCATTTTGAAATTATATGATTTGTTGTTGTTATTATTGTTATTATTATTATTATTATTGTATCTTCACAGAGGTGCTGAATATTATCAAACCGATTCCAGTATCACAGAATCTGCCTTAAATTCATTACACTGTCTGCAAATAAGTTGCAGGGGCCTAGAGACAAGTCTTGCTGAATGTCACATAGAGGTGAAATCAAGAGGTAGTAATGAGGGACTTGTTAGCCTGCAGTGCCATGAAAATCTCAGAGGTTAGTAGTTCTTTTTAATTTAATATCTATTTGGTTTTTTTACATTTTAAGTTTATTTTAAATAATGAGGACCTAGTTTGGTGAAATATCAGCCAGAGAAAACCTGCACTGAAACCTTTTGATTGTTTTAAATTAATAATTTTGCAGTCTTTAAGACAATTGAGGCAATCTGGAGTCAAGACAGTCTTGAGTTTGCAAGTTTGAAAAAATCACTGTTGCTCCTAAAGTATTTTTAGAGGTATTTCCCCAAAGGAAACTTATTTCACCCATGGTTCTGTTTATTCCACCATCCCTTCCAAGGGTACCAATGTATATTGTATCCCACAAGTCTTACCTCTCCCAGCTTAACTGGTGAGGAGACAGGTGACGATGTCCTGCTCATTGTTTGAGGGAAGTCAATTAACACGCCAGCAGCATTGCAGCCAGACAAACATGGCTATGGTGAACTCCTGGTGTCTCCTGAGGTGGTTAGGACTCCTTAGTTTCTCAGTGATAAAAGAGAAATCAAGGCTTTGTTTTTAATTCTAACAACTTTTCATTCTCGGTAGTGAGCTTTCTTTGGGACTGGTGAGCATCATCCTGAGATGCTGCTTACTAGAAAAGCTATGAATAATCTCAGGTTTTCCTTACAAAAGTAGTTATTCACAGACTCTCGATGAGTTCTTTCTAGAGGGGGAACATCCATCATCCTAATCCCTTGAATCATTTACAGTGGGTTTGAATTGATAATTTCTGGTTTAGTCCTCACCACTCATTTTATTAGAAGAAAGCAAATTCCCTTTTGCAAGGCTACTGCAAGTTGGAGGAGGAAAATAAGGGGTCATGCTGAAACCCTGACAGCAAGGCAATCAAAACAATAAAAAAGGATTCCTATTTACATGACTGGGCCCCAGCATAGGTCCTGCTGATAGGCCAAACTGCTGACAGAATCAAGTATGCAGGCAGAGTATTTCCCTGGGCAGTTAAGAACTTACAGTCAATTCCACACTAACTTCATCTTGCTGCAGTTTGTTTAGATGGGGAGTTTGAATGTGGCAACAAGAAGTGCATTTCTCTGAATAAAACCTGTGATGGAATCAATGACTGTGGAGACCTGAGTGATGAACTGTGCTGTAGAGGTAATAATTTCCTTTGTCAGGTGCTTCAAAATAATTCAGCAGAAAAACACCCACAAAGAATTTTTACACTGATGTAACAGCTAAATTCTCTTTTCCAATAAGTCACTGCATCAAAGCAATCAAATCATAGTTTATGTATAGGCAAGTGCAAAAAAGCAGGCATAATATACCATTTTGAAGCAGGCATGTGATCTCTTCAGAATCTGAATTTCCTCAGAGGATGAGGAAATACAATGAGATTATTTAGGAGGCTGTTAAAGATTGATACAAAAAATTAGTCCTGTTAGAATGAAAATGTATTTTTACTTGGGAAAAATCAATAGTAATTAAAAAATACAGTTTTTCCAATGAACTGTCTTTAAACCAAAGTAAGATCTCTCCTTAATTTCTTAGTAATGCAAGATTATCCACGGAACATCTGTGAAGAGTTCCTGGCACATTGCTTTTTCATGAGCAGTCACTCTTTCAGCATCTGCAATTCCAGCTGTAAAAATTCTGATTAGAAATGAGGAATGGATCTAGCATGACCGGAATGCAGGAGAATACTTTCAAAATTTGGGTTTCAGGTGCCAAATAGTAATGTGGGTTACAAATACCATCATTATTGCTCCACAGTGTTACAACTGTAAGTCAACTGTGGAAACACAGTCACTGTAATTAAAAAAAAACAAAACCCTGTGATTTCCTATGTTTAGTGGACATTTATTTGTATTCCACATGACAAAAATAGTGCTTTTTCAGCTGAATGGGCTGAAAACAATGCTTCCTGAAATCAAAATAAGTATTTCAACTGAGTTCAGTGGTCTTTGGATCATACTGGAGTATCTGGATACTTTTAGAGAACTACCTTATTTTTTATTAAAGACCTATATCCTTAAATAGTAGATTAACATAGAATTGTAAATTAGCTTAAAAGACCCTGCCATGAATTCAAGCACTGCTTTGCTTTTGTTAACATTCAAAGGGATCACAAAATTTGGAAGGAAGGGGGTTCTCAGGTTTATAATATCTTTTCATATAACCAAGAATTTTAGAAGAAGTAAGTTATTACATCCCATATCTTCTAATAGGACTCTTGATTCCTAACCCTGCATTTAGGCATTTAGCTCATTCAACCAAAAGTCAGCTTGGTCTCTGATGGGAGATGGGACTTGGCACAAGCATCATCAGTTCCACATTTGAGATGATCAAATGCTGGCAAAATTGGAGGTCTTTTGGCTGAGGTTGAGTGTGGATGTGTTATGGATGAAAATGGTACAGAGTGACGCCAAGTCTAGAAGTACAATACTGCAGTGGCAACAGAGATCCACATTTTTCAAGTCTTATAACTGCAAGATTTTATAGTGAAGAGAGCCAAGAATTCATTTTGTTTACATGCATAGAGCCTGCTTTTGTAATCTCTTTATGCACAGCCAGGTCCCCTGTAATATGGATACACATTTGGCTAATATTTTTAAAAGCTCTCTGACTGTGCGAGGTTGATGATCCAAACAATCCTGTGATTTACATTTCTAATTCTCCTATGTTACAGAGTGCAGAGGCAATAGTTTCCACTGTCGGTCAAATATCTGTATTCCGGATAAGAATGTCTGCAACAAAGAAATTGACTGCCTCACAGGAGAGGATGAAGCTGGAGTTCTCTGTGCAGGTTTTCTTCTGAAAGATGTTTTTGTTTCTTTCCATTTATTCAGCCCAATTTTAACTAGAGTCTACACAATGCATATTATTTTATTATTTATTATGCAAGAATCAGTCTTCTCAATGTTATGTTATACATAGTAGGAAGAAAAGGTTATGTAATTTTCTTTCTTTCTGGAAAGGAATATCAAGAAAACTAAAGGAAGGAAGAAACAGATGACGTTTTGGGAAGCTTAAGGCAGATTATGTGTTTTGTTTATGTGGGCAGCTATCAAACTGGTATCCCCTAAGAAAGTGTAGAGAGAGTGAGCAGGAATACTTTCTTCACAAATGAGGAATTCAACTAGTTTGTCAATATAATAATTCTTCTGTGCTGTGCCCCTCTCTGTTGAAAAGATTGTGCCTTGTTTTAAAATTAGAATGTTTTCCTTGCTCTCATAAGAGACAAAAGCTAAAAAAGTAAAAACTATTGGTAAATGGTAATTACTACAGGTAAAGTGAAGTCTAAATGTAAACATTACTGTCAGTGATGTAAGAAAAGACACATTGCTCAGCCCCCATTTAGGGACTGAATTCAATAGGCACTTTGAATAAAAGCTGAGAAACCAGATTCAGGGAGCATTTATTTACCTCTCTTGTTGAAATCCTCCCCCTGTTAAAGGAGGCCCACAGTACCCAACAGCATAATATAAATTTGGGGGCGGGTGGAGGGGAACCAAACAAAAACCTGTCACTTAATGATCCTTTGGGTTTTAGAATGCTTCAAAGGGTTGATGGGTCTGGAGGGAAAAAATCAGTGTTTTTTGGTGGAAGAGAATGGGATCTCTCTTTAGAGATCACAAACAAAAGAAAGGGTTATTTCTCAGGGTTACCCGGCAGAAGGGCTCCCTAGGTTTGGAAAGCAAGTAGATGTTGTGTAGTTATGAATGAGTATCTGCAGGCTGTAGGTCATTTGTAGCCTGAGGCAGCCAAGCACTGCCTTGCAGGCTTGAGAGTACTGCTCTCCATGGGAAACAGTATATATGCCCTTATGCATTTAAAACATGTTCCACAATTTTGGCACACAAACATACATTCAAGTAAATGTTTGCCAATAAAGTTAGTATTTTGTTATTCTACTATAGGCAAAGAAGAACGTGCTGAAAATGACAGTATGGATGAAGGTAAGTGTAACTAGCCCTCCAAAATCCACAGCATACCCTCTTATTAGTGACTTTCTAGCTACTAGACAGCTGCTCAGATCCAGAACACTGAGATATTTGACTCTGGGATTTTCTAATACACACTCTGGGGCTTACTGTTTGTCTTGCTTTTCATTGATTTCAAGAACACCGTAATAATTCGTCCTGGCTGAGCACCTACATCTGCATGTTTTGGCAACTGGTAAACTCTCAGCTGAGGTAAACTGTCAGCAAATCTAGGGGAACATCCTTAAAATTATTTGCCTGAATGCAAGCAGCATTGGAAAATGAAGAGAAGTAATGTGATGCTAAGACACAAGCAATTTTCAAAGCAAAAAGATATGCCAAAATTTTTGATCTTTGTTTTTCTGCTATTTCAGCAACTCACAGCACTCAAATTTTCACAGCATATTGCATATTCACAGCACTCAAATTTTCAATATAAAGATAAGCCTGTCTCCAAATAGAGAGAATGTATACCTGAATTCTGAGATACATTTTTCCTTTTTGTTAAAGAAAGAAAAATGATAAAGACACTTCTACCCCAAGTGCACTGCGGTGTTAGAAATCATACACTAACTCGACGGAAAAGAATCATAGGTGGAGAGATTGCAGGAAAGGTAAAAAAATAACCTTACCAGATATGAGTTCATTCAGCATTGATTCAAATGGGCATTATTTGCCTTCTGTTAAACTTATGGAAATAACAAAATCAGCTACAACACTTATGTCATGTTTTGCAGCAGGAGTGGCATTGCATTGCATGAAAGCGAAGAGAAGCACAGTTTATAAAGTAAAATATGGAGTTACAAAATTGAGCATTGTAGTAAAAGTAGATACTGAAAATTAATCAGAAAAACAATTAGTACTACAGCTAAAATAACAATTCTGGCAAAATGGAATTAAAATTTGTGTCTTTGAAACAGAATACAGCAAAAACGTATTCAAACAAGGTCAGCCCCTATGTCTGTTGCTCTGACTAAAAGGGGTTTCATGACTGAAAGCTGGAGGGAAGAAGGTATTGCACAAAGTCAAAAGATTGAATAAAATTGTTGAATCTTAGTATATAAATCCTTTATATCTGGTGGAGCCCAATCTGCAACTTCTGGATAGGAGATCTTTTATTTTAAATCAGACATAGTCAAGGAGATCAGGTGATACCAAGACATGTTTTTCCTTTTATGCACTAAAAGTACAATTGTAATGATTCCTCATTATTTGTGTTTGTTGATTGAATAGGGTGAATTCCCTTGGCAAGTAGCAATTAAAGACACCAGCAATGAAGGTTCAACAGTGTACTGTGGAGGGGTTTATATTGGTGGCTGTTGGGTTCTGACTGCTGCTCATTGTGTCAGGTAAAAACAAACTCTGAAGTTATTTTCTTATTGCAAGGCAGAAAGATTGATTTGGCTATTATTGCCCTTCTCAGCTACCTGTTCGTTAACTTCTGTTTGTCTGTTGAATACAACAGGTTAAAACACTGACTCACCCACATGAATGATGAGGAAGATTCAGAGAAGATAGTGTTTTGGCAGTGAATACAAAGACAAAAAGTAACAATGAAGAGACATGGCATACTTCAGTCAGATACCAGACAGGCAGGAAAGGTTCATTGTAACCACCCTGCTTGGAATTAAATACAAGGGACCTCTTCTCCATCTCTGCCTTGGGGAAGTCCAGGATCTGTTCCCAAAGAATGCCCCTGGGGTCATATATTCCCCAGAGCAAGCCAAGAGCAGACATGTAAGATTTGCCGGTCCCATGCACATCTGCTCACTCTGTATCAGAGCAGCATAAACACCTGGTTTCTCTTTGTCACAACACTAAACACAGAGCCTGGCTTTTAACATCTATTTCTGTAATAGTTGCAGTACTCAGCATGTGTCATCTGTCTTGAATTTGCTACACTTCGGAAAAACATGGGCATGAAGTCTGAAAAGAAAATATATGTATCTAATATGAATTTTTATTCTACAGAAGCTTTCACAAAATGCAACGGTTTACAGCTTTAAACCAGTTGAAATGTGCTTGTATTAACTACCAAACTTTATTTTATTTTGCTGGTTTTTTAACAGGGCAAATCGAGTCCATCTCTACCGTGTCTGGGTTGGAATGTTGAACACACTCGTGCACGACGAAGAGACAAATACTTTCAAACTAAACCAAGTGATAATTCATGAAAATTACAATGCATCAACTTATGAAAATGACATTGCTCTGCTGGAGCTGAAAGCTTCTGGGCATGGAGAATGCTCCGTGGAAGAAAACAGCATACCTGCTTGTATCCCCTGGTCAGAGTATATGTTCAAGACTGGTGACACATGCAAGGTTTCTGGATGGGGACTAGAGAAAGGTATTTGCTTTAGTGCTTGCTACAGCAATGTATTATTTGTATAACTCATTTCCTAATTGTGGGGAGCTTTTATTTTGAAAAGGCTGAAGAACAGCTGAGCAATAAGCAGTCAGAAGAGGCTGAATACAGAAAATGTAGGCTGTGTTTTGGCACTCAGGTATCACTGTTGGTTCTCTTTTCTATACTTCTTCCTCTGCTGTTTCAGCCACTTAGTAAATTGATACGGAGGACACCCCTGGATGAAAATTACCCCGTCAGTAAGCAATTTTTCTGTTGTCCATCTAATAACTTTATTAGCTGTGAAGATCTGTTAACAACATGCAACAGATGGTGTTTGGTAGCTCATAAGGGTCCACAGTCACAGGCTGTCCTCTGTCCCCTTCCCAACAGCATCTGAGCTGCAGCCAGCAGTCATGAGACTCAACACATCCTGTCTCTGCCATGTTTGGGTCTAGCCCAGAGAAGGTTGCAAAGAGACAGATAAGCCAAATGTAATCATGCTTTCGAAAATTTGGGAAGCATTTTTTTTGTATCACAGTGTTACAGCCTGGTGTTGGAGCTACCACATCCTGATTGTGGGGTTTCTCTTCTCCATACTCAGTAGCATCCACCCAGCAAATGCAAAGTTGGGCATTGCTAGCAAACAGACAGAGAACAAAACAGAGCATCTCTTTAGATCTGTGAATACATAGTTCACCTGCTCCACAAAGATAGAGCAGAGTTGGAAAAAAGGTAATAGGGATGAATCACAGCCACATCTCCATTTCACAGAAAGCAATATACCAGTTTCTAAGTGCCTGGAAACCTTGATATGGAAAATGCAGGGAAAAAACCCTGAGGAATACAAGGAAATGGAAAGGGTGAAAATGTCACAAAACAAAAGTACTGTAGTGAACACTGCAATTAATCCATTCTGCTTTTATTTTATTCTGCTGGTTTATAATACTGAAGATAATACTCTGTAAATAAGTAAATAACTTTCAAATTATTATATTAAATGTGCCTAACGTGTACTTATCCTTTTAAATTTTGAAAATTTTGTTTTTCTTTTCTAGGTTACACGAAACAATTTATCCTCAAGTGGGGAAATGTTAATTTATTTCACAATTGCTCTGAATTGTATCCAGGACGATTTTTTGAAAAGATGGCTTGTGCAGGCAAGCATCAATTTTCTTGCTATAATTTCTCTACCATCAAGCTCTCAGTTTAGGTCAGACATACTGGCTGAGAATATTCTAGACTTAGGAAAGACATTAAAACTACCACAATATCACTGTTGGCAGAATGCCAGCCACTGAAGCCTGTAGCATCTGCCATTCCATACTATTCAAAACAGAGTTCAGACAACAGCATGACAAGCTTCTATGATTATGTGGGCTTATGAGGTTTAGAATCTCCTTTACTGGTGACCATTAGGCAAACCCTGTCAGGAAGCAACAGAGACCTGAAAAATCTCCTGAGCTCTGCTTTGTGTGCCAGCTTGTATCTTAACTTATTTTTGCTTTTTATTTCCTTTTTTGCTTCAGGTACTTACGATGGCTCCACAGACAGTTGTAAAGGTGATTCAGGAGGCCCCCTGGTCTGTTTTGATGCTGAAAATGTGGCCTACGTGTGGGGTATTGTGAGCTGGGGTGAGAACTGTGGGGAGCCTGGTCACCCTGGTGTGTACACAAAAGTTGCCAGCTATTATGACTGGATTAGCCACCACGTGACAAGGAGTCTCATTTCACGGTACAATATCTAAAGCTTCGAAAATTAAATGCTTCCTTCATATCACCCATGCAGAAATAGTCCTTTGTCACAATCAGCAGTCATGTAACTTTGCAATAATCAGTACAAATCTTTAAGGAATGTATTTTGAAAATTCCTAACACTCTATGAATACCACAATTTTGCAGAACCTGTGGAAGAGAATTTTACAGGCACAAGTCCACAGCAAAAGCCGCTAATAAAAGCAGATGTTAAAATATCTTTTTCTTGTTATTTTGGGTTCTTTTCCACTTTTGACATTACATTTCAGTTGCCATTGTTTATTTAGCTAAAAGGGATAATGATACTGGAAGCAGTGGTTGGAAAATGACTGCACTGGCAATATGTGAACTTTACAGGAAGGACGCAGCCAGACTGCTTTAAAGAACTTACATCATCTGGAAGTCTAAGTCACCAGAAAGCCTCAGGAGGCTGCCTTGCTTGGCAGTTGATTCCTTAGGCTTATTGCAGAAGTAGACTTCAGACCATCTATTAATTGACAGATTGACTATGACCATGAGATTTGTTGTGAGGCAACAATTACTCAATATATCTGCTCGGTGGTAGTTTTTGTGGCTACAAACTCAGACAATTCATACCTAGTTAATATACATCAACTGATTGCTTGAGGCAATTTTTGTAGTTTTATTAAGTTAACAGCAGTCTAAATAAAACAGTCTAAGTTTTATTAATTTAAGAGCAACTGGTCACACACAACAAAGTATTTTTTAAATTTAAACCTTCAACTTAAATAAAAAGCATCTTTACTACCATAAGATCTCTGTATGTATAAATATATTTCATGTATCCAACAAACTCAACACCAAGTAGAGTTTTACTCTGCTATTCACACTATCACACACTCTATGTGCATATATATATTTATACTTACATATTTTAAATATATAAAAAGTCAATGCCTTATACATATAGACTTAATTCTACAAAACCAAGTAGCAGATCTAAAGTTACACCCTTTGCTGTCATAAAGAAAACATCAGACTATACATAATACCCTCAGATTCAGCAAGAGCTATGCACAAAAAAAGGCAAAGATTCTTTCTGAAGTAGTAGAATTTGATTTGTGGATTGGTACCCTCAATACAAAAATCTCATAGCTTCAGGACCATCTCAGCCAGTTGTATCAAAATGTTCAATAGTTTTAGAACATTCTTCACTGTATTCTAATTACAAATATTACTAATATCTGCTTTAATTTATTCCTCTCAATTAATTATCCTGTTCACACAACACAGTTGTTATGGTGGTATTTTTTCGATAATTCACCACATTTTTACATTTTCATTGACCTTTCTTCATCTTCCAGACTTGTAAAAACCTCACATCAGCATAAATTTGTCATGTAAAGAATACAGTCGGTCACCAATAATTAAAGCAAGGGTATCAATTGCATCTCTCAACACATATACACACACTCCCCTCAAAAAGGTTTGCTGTTTAGGAAAGCGTTTAAGTATATTTCTACACAGAAATTGTTTTGCTGAATCAGGGTCTTGGTAAAGTAACCATAGGAAAAAGCTGAACAGATGTACAAAGAGCTCCCTCTTTTGTTTGACTTAATTTTTCTGTGAAGAACTTTCCCCACCAATTTCTTCAGTAAACTACACATAATATTAAATGCTGAAGCTGCAAATAAAAAACCCAAAACAGTAGAATATGTATCTTTACACTCTGTCTGATCTGAAAGTCTCTTTCCATTTCCTCTTCTTCTTTACATTTAACTTTTGCCCTGAAGCCAAATATTGCTATTTTCTGAGGGATTCCACACAACATCAATCAGGGCTTTCATTCCAAAAATTAAAACAATTTTCACTTGGTTCAACTCCAGCTCATCTGCGAAGCATCTAGCATTTAAATATAAAATTAATTTAAAAAAACAAAAATCCACAGAACCAAACATGATGTTTAGTAGTTAAGCTCACTTTGGTCTGATTTTTCTTTCCAACAAACCAAGACGGGACTTTTAACCTCGAACAGGTACACTTTTATCTGGCTCTGTTTCACAGCCCCGCCTNGGGCGGGGCCGCGGGACCATGGCGGCGGTGCTGCTGGCGGCGGTGGCAGCGGGCAGGGCCGGCCGGGCGGCCGAGGAGAAGGCGGCGGCTTAGCGGGCTCGGCATGGCATCGCTGCTGCCCCCGCCGCTGCTGCTGCTGGCGGTGGCGGCCTGCGCCTGGCGGCCTGCGCGGGGCCAGGAGGCGCCGCAGAGCCCGGACTGGCGGACGACGCTGAAGACGATCCGCAATGGCGTGCACAAGATCGACGTGTACCTCAACGCGGCCCTCGACCTGCTGGGCGGCGAGGACGGGCTCTGCCAGTACAAGTGCGGCGACGGTGAGCGGGGCTGCGGCGCGACCCTTGTCCCGGGCAGGGCGGGCCGGGGCTGCTCGCTGCCGCTGCCGGGGCAAACCTGCGAGCGAGCGCTGAGCGGCTACGGGGCTGTAAACACTTGGGTAAACCTCGGCGGGCAGCTGCTGGTACGCCTGTGTGTGTTTAAATACGCGTATAATAGGTGTTTGTGGAACATGCGGACACGTGAGCACTGTTCTTAATGTGACCTTTAAGGAGCTCCTTGGAAACGTCTCTAGGAGGTTTGCCTTGGAGAAAGGCTTGTTGCTGTCAAATATGTACAGCTGATGTGCACAGGAAGAAACCCTGGAGTGGGAAGAATTGCTCCATCCCAGCTGGTTATTTACGAGCACTCCTGAGCATTTCGGTTTGGGACAGAAAAGCTGAAACCTGAGCTATGGGATATGTTGTTTCTAAGTCGTGCTTGAAGAACAGGTTTTAATGTTTGCCAGTGGAAGGAATGCTATTTTTAAATCCTCCTGCGACCAGCAGAGGACATCTGTGCATCTTCCCTGCGTTTCAGCTGCTGATTGACCTGGACTCTAATTGAGGCAGCTCAAGTTGGCATGATCTAATAGATAATGATGGTTATTATAGTAATCATCATCATCATTATTATATTAGACTGTTATTATTAGGAGAACCCTTTGCTTGGGCAGGGAGTTGGGACCAGATGGCTCACTGCAGTGCCTTCCAACCTGACCCAGGCTGTGTCACCTCCCCTGCCGTGCCCATCCCATGCGATGCTCCAGAAAGGGGGTTTCTAGCCAGGCTTTTCCCTGGCGCTTCAGGAATACCCCAGAACAGGAGGTTCACATAGCCTGTCACAGTGGAATCACTTCATCCCCAGTTTACTGTGTTGGGTATTTGTTAAGTCAGGAAGTGAATCTGGTGGTGGCACCCTGGTTGGCCTCACAAGAGTGGCCAGGACACTGTGACATTTCCTCTGTACTAGAATATGCACCTTTCAAATGTGGGATTTTTTATTCTCCATTACTTTTTATTGAGAATTCATTTGTTTCCAATACTGAAATGAGTTGGGGGGTAATTTTTCAAATTAACTCCACAGTGTTCCTTAACTTGGGATGCAGAATTCCTTGGCTTGCTGCACTAGCGAGTGTTCAGGGAAATGTGACTTTAGCAGTCTCTACTGATTTGAATTCTATTAATGTTACAGCTGTAGAAATAAAAATGAGTTAAGGTTAAAAATTATGAGAACTACTGTTGATTGCATATAAAGCACAGACATATTAATGAACTTACACTAAAGTACTGTGTTAATGTATTCCTATATATTGCATACTTAACCAACATATCGATCATAGTAATTTTTTTTAAACTTGGGAAGCAAACATTGACACTTGCTCAGGTGTCTTGTGCCCCTTTCTTAATAAAAACTGCTTAGTACCCCTAAGTTCTAATTTTGGAAAGAATTGTTAATATGCAGGTGCCTGAATATATGTTTAAGTTAAAAATATAACTGATACTGTCTTAAGCCGAACAAATGTCTGTGGTGACTTTTAACAGTGTAAAAACTCTATTTGAGACATAATAAAATTACCTTTTTCAGGATCAAGGCCCGTTCCTCGCTCTGGATATAAACCAGCACCACCAAATGGCTGTGGATCCCCTCTATTTGGAGTTCAGGTCAGTATTTCCGTTTTGGGGCTTCTTTGTGTGTCTTCTATATGCCAGCTTTCCTCAATGTAGATGATTTTCCCATCCCCACTTCTAAGTATGAGACAGCATCCATATACAAGGTCTCTGCTCTTACCAGCTCCTAACACATGCTCTGGTAACAACATATGGAAAATGTTAGTATTGTAAACGAACATAGCATAAACATTTTCAATATTACAAGAATAAAATGTAATGTTAATGATTAATTTGTTGGGTTTTGAATATTTGGTTTAGTGTTTTGTTTGCACAGTCATGAAAGCATTGAATAGCTGCAGCTGTAGCCCTGTGAGAGTGGAGGGTTTGGCTCTGACTCTTGCTGTCCTTACTGACACTGTTTTCTTCACAGTTTGACATCGGTATCCCTTCAATGACAAAGTGCTGCAATCACCACGACAGATGCTATGATACTTGTGGCAATAAAAAAAATGACTGTGATGAGCAATTTCAGACCTGCCTCTCAAAAATTTGCAGAGATGTGCAGAAAACGCTTGGAATCTCAGAGAATGTCCAGGGTAAGTGTGAAAAAGCCTTTTTTTTTTTTCTTTTGCTTTCCACCAAGTTTAACTCAAGATTAATTTGGCAAAGAATCTTTGTGCAGTGTAGCAAGGTCACATTTTCATGAGCTGATGAAAGAGGCCTTGTTCCGTCCCTCTGCTGTGCAGCCCAGATGCTTCTACAGCAGAGCAATGACAGCATAGGAGAATGATTGGGGTTAACTAACTAACTTTAAGTAACTAACTCAAACTAACTTTGAGTTAAGGTTAGTTTTAACTTCTGGGGAAAAAAATAATGCTGCCCATTTGGGAGTATGAATATGGGAATACAATTTGATCCAAATGCTGTATAATTTTTGCATTTACTGTAACATAGCTGTTACATGACTATTCTGTTGGGTGATTTCTAAACATCTTTGTATGACTGCTAGTAAACTGTAGAAAAACACAGAATCTTTTGCTGTTATGAAATAAGATACTAAAGTAATACACTGTCATAGTGGAAGTAGTTAATGCTGTCCCCTAGTGAATAAATGTTAGGTTTCTTAGTAACAGGCTGTATGATACTCCTTCTGGTTGTTGGCCTGCATCTGATGGGTGCATGACATAATCACTTTTTAATTTGGACAGTGTCATTTTCACAGTAAATACTCCCACTGAGAGCAGTAAGTTTTTAGAACAACCCTGTGTTTGAACTTCTCAAATTCATTTAACTGCACATAAGTCATCATGTTAGTCTTTAGTGTCAGAACTGGTGAATATTCGTTCAATTCTTTTGAGCTGATGTTAAAGATAGCAACCTCTGCATAAACTGGGATGCAAAGAGTGATCAGGTAAACCAGCTCTTCCACCTTTCTAAGACTCTTTATGTTTCTAATACAGATCACATTCCATAGGCAATGATTTTTTTTAGCTTTGTTTGACATAGAAAAAATCTTTACTCAAAACTTAAATGACTCTATTGGTTCGCTCTTTCAGCTGACAATCTATTTGCTATGCCCAGAGAAGATTGCTTCTTTCTTAGAGTCATTCCCAGTTTGCCAGAGTTTTGTCTGTTAGTTTGATATTCCACTCAAAGAGTACTTCTAACTGAACTCTTCTTTGCTTGCAGCTTGTGAATCAACTGTTCAGCTGCTGTTTGATGCAGTTATACATTTAGGATGCAAACCATACCTGGATAGCCAGAGAGCTGCTTGTATGTGTGGTTATGAGGGCAAGACAGACCTCTGAAAGAAGACACTGAGATGCCATGGTGCAGAATAAAGCCAAAGATTCACCTGAAATGAAGCAAGGCTTTGGTTACAAACCTTTACGCTTTTCAGACAGTAACATATTAAACATGGACATGAATTTACTGATTTGAAAATCACTACGATGTTCTTATTCATGTAAAGAAGAAACAAGTTGTCCTTCTCTCCGTTTTACGTCAGAAGCTTGGGAACTGAAATTGCTTTCCTTGGGTGTATGTCCACCTAGGGCATGCTGTTGTAAAACACTGGTGCCATTGTAATGGTGCCAAGAGAACTCCATAGTGGGGATGTCAGAGGCACTGAAGAGTTGCATTGAATTCTCAGGTGATTTTTAACACAGGTCAAATTTTAGGTTTACTAGCAGTTGAAGCATCTGATGGGTTCAACAGGAAAGAGTGTGTTTTGTGTACCAGTATGACATCTTACATAGCCTGTACTTGCATGTTTCTGGTGCCACTGCCTTCAGTTCTCTCTGATATCTGTGGTCCTGCAGGTTTGATTTAAAAAAAAAAAAACAGGGAAACACCCCAAGCCTGTGTACACACACTACATATTTCTACCTGATTCTGTATCAATGCCTTAGTTCAGCACTTTTCAGATTAAATATGTTGATCCTTTAAAGGCTTGTTCGGTAAAATGAATAGTTTGCAGCCTAAGGATATACTTTTGATTTTTCAAAATGGTGAAATGTAGTTTCTATGTTGTTTTTAAAAAATTCATCAAGTGTCTATTTTTGAATAAAATGTTTTTTGTTGTGTATTGTATACATGGAAAGGATATAGTGTTCAAATATGTTGGTTTCTATTTCTCTTGTGGCACAACTTGACTACCATATTCCTCTTTGCTTTCATTTAGTCTGTTCTGATGAAAACTAGAAGCAAGTTCCACAGTTAAGATCAGTGTGTCCAACAAACTTTTTTATTTAAGATGCCCTCTGTGAGGCTGATGGATATGTGAGCCTGTACTTCTGTCATCTGTGCCCTCTCTGACTTCTCCAGCTAAAATCCCCTGATGTCTGAATTATTTGGGGTTTCTCTCTGTACTCAGCTTTCATTGCTTATTTACAGGTGTCAGACCTTAGTTAACTTCTGTGTTAGGTCCTCTGTTAGAAACATAATGGTTTGCTTTCATTAAGAAGCAATTCTGCTTATTACATCCACAGGAGAGGAAGGAAAGTTAAAATATTGCATCTGTGAGCAGGTAATAGAAACTGAATGTATAAAATTCATTGGACTCATGGACTGTAATGTGGTATACCTTGACATGTTTTTTCTTTACCAGTTGGGGTTTTGGTTTGTCACTAGAGCTTACTGTACATGACAGTGAATGTAAGGGCCTCATAAACAAAAAGTTTCGGCTAAAGTTCTTTGGTCATGCCTCAAGGTTTTTTTTTCTTATTTGTGGATATGAAATAGCACTGCAAGAGAAGTATTACTGTAGAGTTTTACAAAATTGTGCTTGATGAATTTGTAGTTCCCCTGAATTTGGTGACATTTATTTTCTACCACAGAATTGAAACAATTCTGAATTACCCTGGAATTCCATGGTTATAACCCTAAAAATCTTTTTAACACTAAAGCAGGGAACATTAATGGCATTGTTTGTGTAAAATGAGAAAGTACCACAATGAGTCCAAACTACTATGATTCAGCTAGATGGTTTGTTGAGTTCAGTACAGATTGGCTTAAACTAGGTGCTTAAATGAATGCATGTCCTGGGTTTGGATGGGATGGAATTAATTCTCTTCCTAGTAGCTGATGCAGTCCTGTGTTTTGGATGTAGTGTGAGAATAATGTCGGTAACACAGTGATGATTTAGTTGTTGCTGAGCAGTGCTTACCTTAAATCCCAGACTTTTCAGTTTCCCATACTCTGCCAGTGAGGAGGTGCACAAGAAGCTGGAAGGAAGCATGGTCAGGACAGCTGACCCAAACTGCCCAAAGGGATATTCCATACTACAGAGCAGTATGCTCAGTATAAAAAGGGGGGGCAGTTTATATCCCAATCAGCCAGGAGGCACCAGCCGCTGCTTGGGGACTGGACAGGCATTGGGGGTGGTGAGCACCTGGATTGTGTGTCACTTGTCTGTCTTGGGGAGTATTCATATTCCTCTTTATAATTTTCTTTTTTTTCTTTCTTTTTTTATGTGTGTGTGTGTGTGTGTCTTGTATATTTTTTATTATTTTCCCTTTCTCTACTGTTAAACTGTCCTTACTTTTTTCCCCCATCCCAGGGGGGGGAGTGAGTGATCGACTGTGTGGTGTTTAGTTTCATGCTGGATTAAAGTATAGAAATGCTTTATATAGCAGCTCATTCAACTAAATACTGCATGTTTTTATGTACTCAGAAATACTGTACAGCAGTGTGTCCAAGATCAAACTTCCTTCTTCAGACTGCAGTTCTGATCCATCCATAATGTTTTTTCCAAAAAATACCCACCGACTGGGGAGCTACTGCAACAATCTGAAAGTGTTTCTGAGCATGTATAAGCCTGTCTAACAAAAAAACTTCCATGCATTAGAATGAGCAGAAAATGCTCACCAGTCCAACGCTACCTCAGGCTGCACACACTGTGATCAAGTTACTGGTGACTCATCTGAACACAGAGTGACTGAGTTTGCTCTTAGCCTCCAGTGAAACAAAGCAGAAAAAATGTTAGTCTTACAAGGGATCTAAGCGAACTGCTGGACTGAGGAACATGGGGGATTCGAGTTCAGACTGCTGTTCCAGAGTCCTAGATTTTGTTTCTGCAGCTGCTACTTCACACGGGATTCTTGTTTACAGTGGGGTCAGGGGCAGCTCTAGTGTGAGCTGGGAGAGGTGGGATTTGCAGTTGCAAAAAAATGGAATCTGTTTGATAGAAGTCTAAATGTTACCTGGCAGAAAACACGAAACCCTTGTGATAGTGTCATGCTAAAGTATGCACAAAACCATGTGAAACAAAGTTTTATCTTGATCCAGATGCCTACTGGCAGTCTGAAGGCAACAAGTCCAAACAAGGGAAAAACAAGCAAAAGGAATTAGAAATACCCATGGATCCTTTAACCAAAGGGAGAAATCTTGTCTAAAAGCTTTGCCTATGCAAGAAGCTTGTGTAAGACCAGAACCTCTCAGACTGGGTAAAAATGCCTATAATTCCACTCTAAATCTCCTGCTTTTTGTGCTTGTAGCAGCACTCTCATAAGTGCATATTCATACATGAGTTTATCCTAGAGCCTCTCTAAAAGCAGGCTGGATAGAAAATTCAGATCCTTCTAGGGTACAATCTGTAAAGCTCTTATACAAAAGAATGGGTTTTTGTCGTTGGCTCTGGTTTAGAAACTTGTTTGTTACGCAATTGATCAGTGACGGGTAAAGTGCTGCATAATTCCCGGCTGGGAATATCAGCACTCGTTAAGATACCTGGGCACTCAATCCGATACCTTATCGCTCTGCTCACAGTTCTGAAATCATCAGAGAGACCTGACTCAAGAATAGAGCAAAGCTGCAGAATGATCCACACGTCCAAACCTCTCAAGGGTTGTGTGCAGGTGCCCGAATGAAAACGCATTTTGAGGAACAGGAGAGGAAACAGTATGCACCTGTAATGGGAGTTCGAGTGCAGTTTTGAAAAATTTCAACTCAGTCAATGCTGGAGACTCTCCCCATATTTCAGAACGATGGTTCTGTGTAAGAGGGTGCAGTTACTCGAACACGGTCGCTGAAGTACCACCACAGGAAACAGATTACTCATCCCACCCCACCTTTCGGCTTTCCCGGCTTCGTCCCTCGCCCGATTCCCGGCAAAGGCGGCCACCGGGGACCAAAGGGCGACGAGCGCCCGCCCCCGGGCTGAGGAGGCGGGCCGACCACAGGCAGGCCCGGAGAGGAAGAGCGGGGCAGGCACGGCACGGCTCGGTGGGTCTCGGTGTGCAGCCGGTGCCTTGGTCTGTGGCGANGGGCCAGCGCGGAGAGGGGCGGCGTGGGGAGTGTCTGCGAGGGGCAAGGGGGCTGAGGGGCCGCGGGCAGAGGGGCTGAGGGCAGAGGGGCCAGGGGCGGAGGGCCAGGGGCAGAGGGGCTGCTCAGCCGAAGGCCCGAGCGGCGCCGTGGCCGGGGAGAGCTAGCCGGGGGGCGCTGCCGGCGATCGCGGGCAGCCGGACCTTTGTTTGTTTCCTTCATGCCAGACGAGGAGGAGGGCAGCGGGGAAGGTGCGAGGCGAAGGACGAAGGCGGAAATGAATTTGCAAAAAATCGAGCGCAGGCAGCCCCAGGGGAAGTCCCCCCAGCGCTCGGCACGGCCGCGGGGCAGGGAAGCGGGAAAGGTCCTGGGCGCGCAACGGGAAGGCAGGAGAGAGAAGTCAGGGCAGCAGAGCCAGATGTGTTGGCTTCCCGGAGATGCAGCTAGGCTTAAAGGGACTTCTTTTGTGTGCCATTCGGTTGTTTTCTTTGCCCTTCGGTCCCGTGGTAGACCTGTTGAAACTGAAACGTGTCCAGGGAAAGATGCTGCGAGATTCCAGTGTAATCTAATGCATGCCTGATTTTTGATTCCTTTGAAACAACCCGTCTTCACGAAATTTAGGACAAGTAGTCCCGTTGCTCTCAATCGTATTTTAGAACAAGCCTGTACCTGTGTACGACAAGCAGAAAACTTTTCATAAATCATGATAATTCAAATAATGTTTACCTGAATGAAGCTGCAAAATGAGAGTAACAATAAAAAGCTAAATACTAGGAAGAGACTAAACAGGATTAAATTAATTAACAGGAAAACCACCTTTTCCTAGTTTTCATTGGCCCAGGAATTCTGTTCTTCCTGCACCTGCAATCAAGTATTTTCCGTCTTAAAGTTGGATGACTGTAACATTTTATGATCTGGTTTTGGGGAGAGCGGATCGCCACCCTCCCCTTCAGCTGAGGCAAAAGCATCAGAGAGATCTAATTTACATAAGCAAAAATAAAGCATAAATTTAACATACAGATGGACTCTTTAAGATTTCTGCCTTGTAGTAACCAACAGTCACAGATGGGGTTGGTATGTTCTGTCAACACTCACCTTTTAGCACTTCTGTCATTAGCCTGACCTATATGTTATGTTTCAGGCAAAGTGAAATGGCTTTCTTTGTGGTTCGTGTTACTAGGGAAAATTGTAAGACACAACACCTTGGTTGATATTTGCCAGTGGGAAGCTTGGGTGTAAATAGTAACATTTGGAAGCACATTACTTCCTTCCATCCCATTGCTCTCCTGTGCTGTGATTTTTAACATTAATGCTTCTAAAGCCAAATCCAGATTTCTGCAAGTTTATTCTTATTTATCTGAAATTTCATCCTATGTCAATACATAACTATGTTAGTTTTGCAAAAGGCATTAATAACGTGAAAAATGGATGTGCAAAGGTAGTACTGTACATGCAAAGTAAAATACACGTACATGTGACTCTTCTCTTATAATTGCAGGCCATGTCCAGCTGGATAGCAGACCTGCATTACCCACCACAGGTATTGTGGAGTATACAGTTCTCATAATGTGATAGTTAGACTCTGCCAGTAGTAGTTGTAGTGATTTAATAGCCCACTGAGATGCGTAAGTGAAAGGAACGAGTATTTTGGCCTAACCATCTGCTAATCTGTAGTTCTGCACATTCCCAGGATGTGCGTGTTCTTTATTGTTCCCACATGGTTACTTTTATGTCCATTCTGTTACTGGAGGAACTTACTGTTTATATAGTTCAGCAGAAGAAAAGGTTTAAATCTTGCATTTCCTCAGTTGTCAATAGCTGTTTCACTACCTACTCTGGCTCGTGTGCTGCATCCAGCCTCAAAGGGAATGCTCAGCTTTGTATCAGCAGCGCTACTGAAATAAAAGAAACACCAGTGTATTTTTGTTATGTAAAATTGTAACTGTTTAGAGTATCTTTTAAAAAGTACAGCCAGCTAGTTGGTTATATACAATCATGGTCTCTGAATGTGTTTCTATAGGTACCAATACACAGACAGATAGAAAATATGCATGTCTTGACCACCTAAAATTCGGACTGTTACAGTCCGAACTTCCAGAACAGCCTCTTAAAGCTGTGGGTGCAGAAAAATGCTAATGAAGTTGTTTAACTGCATGCCTACTTACCTGATGTGTGAATGAGCTTTTGGTTCACATTAAAAGCTAAACTTTAAGGCTGGATGCATACGTTCAAGTTGGTTTTGTTTATTTTTAATGAATGATTTTGTGGCTAAATCACTTTTTGATCTCTCTAACAGATGGAAATGAGAACATCACAGAAGTAGATGCAGTCGATATAAGGTAAAGTTCTGCTGGCAGTGACAGAAATGTCCCAAGGGATTGAGGTCAGTGCAGGGTTTTCTGATTTTTGTTAAGAATTTGACAGAATTATTTAATTTGGCTCCACCCACTTACAAAACATGTTTCTAGTTTTAGCTACACCAGATGAAGTAGCACTCTTATCATGAAGGCATGTGGAAGGGACTAGCAGGAATGTTCTCTTTTTATTTTAGGCAATGTGCAAAGACCATCCCAATCTAAGGAGCCACTGGACAGACTAAGTGGTAGATTGTAGCACAGGAATATATTTCTCTGGAAGGAGGGGAAATGGACCATGGCATAGTGATTCCAGGGAAGCCCTGAAAACAGTAAACTACCTGCCTGATAAGTTTATTTGCCTCATCCATTCACAGAATCAAGCTGAGCAGAGAAAGAACTATTTAGGGAATTATCCTTTAATGGTCATTCACAGGATCCAGGGACCTAACTGTCCAAAATCCCTACTAGCCTTGCACCTAGCCGAATCCTAAGGAAGAGAAATTGTCAAAATCTGAAAAAATTCTGGTATTGGTACAGGTGAAATATTGTTCATAATTACAAGGCTAAAATTTATAATCGTTGCATTTTATCATGGTAGGTACTCAAATGGGGAAGAATGTGATAAAGCACCCACCTTCATTTATTGGCTATCCAGCCAGCACAGTAGAAAGCCCAGTCTTAGAACAGTCATCCCAAATTCCTTGTTCTCTGTCTGAATTCTTATATAAATGTTACAAAAAGGTGTTTCATTAAGGGGATTCTCAAAACAAAGTGGAGAAGCAGAGATAGTCTACAGGTAATGATGGTAATTTTGTTGGGAAACAAAAGCATTTGCTGATGAAACTCTGATCTCAAAAATCTGCAGGCAAATATTCTAAGCAACTTGCTCCAGTAATTGCACCAAACCTGAACATTCCATGGCATGAAATAAAACATTAACGTGTCAAAAATGACAGCTCTGACCAGAGCCAGTCCTAGGGCAGCATTACCTGGACTGTGTACCTGAGACTCTGGACTTTTCTGTTGCCAGTGCTATTACCAGAAGTGTTTCAGTTTCTGTTTTCTCCACCGATAACTACAAAAGCAGAAAGATTGTCTGCTTTGTCTTTCCAGTTACAGCCATGTCAACACTTAGGATCTTTTGGCAAGTGTTGGCATGACTGTGGATCCGCAGCTAAGTCCAGAGTGTGCTGTCACACATCCTATATTGTGTTTTGTTCATAAACCAGTAAAATTGCTGAATGCTTCCCCCCCACACACACACACGAGTATTCCATGTGTTTGCTGCCATGATAATTTAAAGTCCTCTGCTTAGAAGCTGGGTAGGTAATTTATTCTGTCCTTAAGAAGATCTCTGTCCTTCAGCTTTAGGATTTTGTGGGCCAGTTGCTAAAAACTTAGATGTTCAGTTGCATTGTCATAGCTTTCATTTTGTTAGGGTAAATAATAAACATTTGTTCTCCTCTTGCAAGGTACACTACACTTAGCACCTCATCACCAGTTTACAGTTCATTGATTACAATGCAGCACTTGATTTACTTAGAACTTGAAGCAAATCACAGACAGCTACAATTCCAAATAAGTACATTTGCACTATCCAATTATGTTCATATTTAGCTAAATACATTACATGGAGAATTGGCGCCATGTCTGAAGTGCACTGTTATGTGCCTTAACTAATGAAATAGTCTTACTTACCAAGAATGTTTTCCATCTGTGGCAGCAGGCAATCACTTGATCCTGGAGTGGAATACAAAATGAACCATCAAAGAAGAGGAGTTGCATTAATCTTCAATCATGAGCACTTTTTTTGGCATTTAAAACTGCCATACAGAAGTGGGACTATGGCAGACAGAGACAATCTGACACGCAGGTATGAATTTTGGTTGTTCTACTAACACTTAAAAAAACCCCAAACTTTAGAAATCGTGATCAAATTAAGGAGTTACCTAAATCTTGTGTTTGAGTAGAGACCAGAAGATTTTGCAGACATAGCACCTATGCAGCTGGGGTGAAGAAAGCCATAATAAAAAAGCCTCAAGGCACAGAAACTGCTGGCACAAGTCTGATGATTTCAGTGAATCCTGAGCTTTCTCTGGACAAACTCTTTGAAGTAACTTTTAGTTGACCTGTACTTGACACCAATTTGAATTCTAAATCATCTTTAGTAGTTTTGTTCATACATAATGCATAAGAATATTAATTCTCCCACAGGGAAAGAAAATGAGTTGGTAGCAATTGATACATAATTTGAGTAAGATTTTTACTAATACTGATCTGTTCTAACAATAGTTTAACAGACCTTGGGTTTGAAGTCAGACGTTTTGATGATCTGAAAGCAGATGAAGTGCTGCAGAAAATTCGTGAAGGTAGGAGACTGTATATTGGTTATATCTAAATTATTACAGTAGAACTCCCAAGTATCTTTTCTTCCAATCTCTGTTCATTTAACCTAAAATAAATTTTTGTGCACAAGGAAGTTGTTTAACATTAGAAGGACTTAAAGGTTAGATTACAAATTGTTTTATTGCAATGAAAGTGGAGCTTCTATGAAGAGAACTAATGAAGTCACTAAAAGCTGAAAGAAAGTGCATGCTGCTGGGAGAAGTTAATGACATTCTTCTTTTTATGGTTAGTGGCCCTTCAGCCAGGTTCAATCAATGCACCTTCAAATCCCTATAGTATTGCTCCTGCTATCTGCAAATAGCATTCATTTGAAAAAGGGCTGATTGGGGATTAAATGATATGATACAAATGTACAATGTTGTTTAAACCTGAATATGACTGTTTAGTCATTTAAACACCACTTGACTATTTCAGCCTCTGAGGATGACCACAGTAATGCTGACTGCTTTGTGTGTGTGTTCCTGAGTCATGGTGAGGATGATCACGTTTATGCATTTGATGACAAAATCAAAATTCAGACAATCACAGACATGTTCAGAGGAAACAATTGCCAGAGTTTGGTAGGAAAACCAAAGATCTTTATCATTCAGGTAAGATGTCTGTTTCTGAATTCAGTGGAGTTAACACTGACCTGTGTCTTCCTGCAATACAGCTGTCAGTTTTCCTGATACAGTCTTTCCACGAGTGAAATGGTTCCTTAAAGGCACTTAAGACAAGGATTCTTCTCTTTTTCTTAGAAACCCTAATGTATACTAATGTTATTATTCTAGGTGTTATTTAATAAGTAGTTTTATGAAACGAAACACAGGCCCTCATCAGAATGACTGTCAGTGTGCATTTAAAGGCAGAAAAAGCAGTACCTGGGGTTTTTTTGTGAAAGTTCTGTGTAGCCTCAACTCAGTTCCTATTGCTCTCACCTCATAGCCCTAGGCTAAGCTGTTATCAAGCCTTTGTATCTTCATTGCTTTCTTCCAGGCAAGTACCTTTACTTGATCCTCGGTGAAGTTGGGTTTTGAGTTTTTTGTTAGTTTTCTTTTTTTGTAGACTTTTTGGTTGGTTGGTTTTCATGGTGATAGTGATGTTGTTGGTTGTTGGTCTTTTGTCTATGATCTATACTTGGCATCTCTGTAGAACCTGAAGAATCAAATTAAGGCTTTATTGCCTCAGGAATACTATTTGTGCTAAGTGGTCAGATAAAGCCCTTTTGTAACCTCCTGTTTGTTTCCTTGGTTCACAGGAGAATGCAAACTGGGAGGGACCTCAGGAGGTCTCTGGTCCAGCCTCCTGTCCAAAGCAGTGTCATGGGGTCAAACCAGGTCATGCAGGACTTTATCCCATCTTTATCCAGATTGCCATTAGCAAACTCATATATGATCTTGGCCTTCAGCAGATTGTAATTGTAGTAGTATACAGAGTAATTCTAAGTATTACTTCAGCAGATTGTAATTGTAGTAGTATACAGAGTAATTCTAAGTATTACTTTTTTTTTTCCCAAATGAAAGCCTCCTTAGGGCAAAGGGCTGCTGCAAGAAGCAGTATCCTGTTAATTTACCTTTCCTTATGACTCATTCAGATTTTTTTTAACCTGGTGCCAAAGATGGAAAAATGATTTCATATTTCAGTTTTAAGTTCCAAGTAATACATGGAAACATTTATAATCTATACTCATCAAAAAGCTAATTAACTTACTTCATCAGCTGAGTTCTTTCCCAGCACAATTGGCGTAGCATTTACCTTTGGAAACCAGAAGAAAACATCAAGATGAAACTTTATCACTGTAAAGAAGATTCTTTTTGTTTTCTTTTTTTAGTGGTAGTTCTTAAGTAATGCCCCTTTGTATCTTCTGACTGTTCTATCTTTTTTCTCCTCCATGTGTACTTTCTTGATCACTGACAATACTGGGATGGCTATTGAATTCTCCCAAAAAGCCTCCCTCAACTAACACATTTGAGACTGCATTAAGAGCAGAAGTGTAACAGCTTGTAATGATGGTTTTGCTTCAGAACTGTAGTTCAACACTGCCTTGCCAGCAGGCCCAAGGGAGGCTGTTCTTTCTCTCTATGCAGCACTGGTGAGGCTGCATCTGAAGTGTTGTGTCCAGTTCTGAGTTTCCCAGTACTAGAAAAACACAGACTTACTGGAGTGAGTCCTGCAAAGAGCCACAAAGATGATTAAGGGACTCTGGAGCATGGGGACTGTTCAGCATGGAAGAGATGGCTCAGGGGAATCTTAGCAATGTTCTAAACACCTGGTGGGAGGGAGTAAAAGGGGACAGGAGACAGTGAACAAATTAAAACACAAAATTCCATCTCAACACACGAAAACACTTTTTTTTTTTTACTGTGAGGTTGGTCAAACACTGGAAGAGTTCACCCACACATTGTGCAGTCTCCACATTTGAAGATCCTTGAATGCTGATGGGACATAGCCCTGGACAACCTGCTGTAGCCTGTTTGTCCATAGTCCTGGACAAATGGCTTGACTGAGGGGGTTGGACTACATGATCTAAAGAGATCCTTTCCAGTCTTGGTGATCCTGAGATCATCTTGGAGCCTTCCGTGGACTTTGTCTCCAATATTTTAAGTGATAAGAGAAGTAAATGGGTCGTTCTGAATGCAGTTAGGGTAATGTGGCACACCTAGCTGAACAGAAGTCCCTGTGGTTACTGTCAGAATATCAACAGTGAGCTTGGCAGAGGGAGAACCATAACAACACTTCTCTCCAACAGGCCTGTCGAGGTGATAAACATGATGATGCAGTCATTGCTCACGATTCAACAGACAGCAGCAAAGAATCCCCTGTCAATGAGACAGAAGTGGATGCAGCTGGTGTCTATACTCTGCCTGCTGGTGCAGACTTTATCATGTGCTACTCTGTGGCACAAGGTAAGTTCTAGTATTTTACATCCAGTGTCTGATGCTTCAGTCTAACAACTCTGAACATTTCTTCATTTTGCAGTCAAAAAAATACAGATCCAGGTAATCTGATTTACATGTCTGATAAGGAACAACTTATCTGGGAAAGTACTAAAGAAAATGAAAAAGAAAGTGAAAATAAATTTTCAAGGTGCATTTGATGTGTCAAACAGAAGCATTCTCATCAGTCTTCTTGCTGAGCTGCCTCCTGACAGCAAGCATTCCTCTCTTTTCCAGGACTGTAGGATTCTGATGGCTTATGAATTTCCCTGCACTACATGGCTGTTCTCTCCAGTCCCCCCATGTATCTTGTCCTCAGTCCCATCCCTTAAGGAGATGCAGTCCTGTAAGCTGCCAATCCCTGAATCATGTTCCTCTTAGCTGAGGACTACAAGTGATATCAAAACCATTTCCCATCTAGAATTTCCAGTGAAATTACGTAACTGGCAAAGCAAGATTTACAGCCATTAGTAATTCAAACAGCAAACAGTGACTCTCATAAGTATTTTTCCAAGATGTATCACTACTTACATTTGGATATCATTTTATGTTCTTGTTCTACACTAGGCTACTATTCTCATCGTGACACTGTATTTGGCTCCTGGTACATCCAAGATTTGTGTGCGACACTAAGGAAGCATGGATCTTCCTTGGAGTTCACAGAACTTCTTACTGTTGTTAACCGGAAAGTATCGCATCGCAGAGTGGATAGGTGCAAAAACACTGCTGCTATAGGGAAAAAACAAATTCCTTGTTTTGCCTCAATGCTAACTAAAAAATTGTATTTCCCTCCAAAATCTAAGTAGATTATTTAACAATGATAACCACTACTATTACTTGCTGCAGAAGTAAAAAACACTGTCTTAGTAGACGACACTAATACTCTACAAGACTGTCTGCAAAATTACTGGGATCAAACATTAGTTTGTATGCCTAATAGTTTCTAAAATCTTAAAGCAATTTTAAAGCTAATGTTAAACCAGGGAATTCAGCTCAGGGAATTTGGGAAAAGTTGACTGGTGCAAAACTATTAGCAGGTGCTCAGATTTTATTGAAACTGATACTCTAGTTTACATTTTCTTAAATGCCTTTTGCTTGATTCCGTCTAACTATGGCACATTTTACTATTTCCAAAACACTTTTAATGTTCAATTAGATTAACTTGTCTTGCTCCAAGAGCACAGTTTACAGGGAATATGTTTGCAGTGCATCTTTTTAAATTTGTAGACAGCCATATCAGCCTTGCAATTTTTTTGTCTTGAGCTTTTTAGACTTTTTAAAAAAATTTCTCTCAGCTCTGAAAAGGAACTTAATTCCTTGAGTACAACAGTGGTATTAATATAGGATTAATTAAATAGGGTTGATTAATAAAGGGTTTCCTTTTGCTTGAATATCATTTATGCTTGGGGTACAATTACAGCTTGCTGGTGCTTTGCATCCTCAGGAGAAAAGCAAGCAGTGATGAGATGAGACCATGTGCAGCTTTGCTTAGGGTGACGCTGGGTAAGCTTGCCATATCCAGATCTCTAAAGCTAAAGCTGCTAGACATCTCTAGGCAGCTCTGCAAAATATAACATAGGCAAACCATTGTACTTCAGGCCTTGGTGCTGGATCAGCCTCTGTCATTGTGTACACTGTGTACATAAAAGTGATAGTGGCATGGTCACCACAGAATTGTTACTTCTGCAGCATCAATGATTGCAGTGGTACTGACTTGAAGCAAATATTTCTTTTCTCCTTTTTTGTGGGGTTGTTTACGTTATTGTATGTCCCTCTAGGAGACAGTGGAAAACTCAAAATGAGCAAAGCGTCTTAATCCACTTTCCTGGGGATAAAATAATCAAATTACTGGCTCTGCTTTAGTTAAGTCTTTCCTTGTACTATGTTCTGAGTCATGAATGTTGTATCTTATTGCAGCTATTTTTAAGCTTTGTATAAATCATGTATGTTTCAACATTTTGATAAATTCATCCAATAAAATGTCTGAGTGAAACATAAATGATATAGATATTGTAGTGTGTTTGAGATACCTTACTTTTTCAGCACTATTTACTAAAAAAGCTTAATTGTTATGCTGATCTAAACTTTACCTGTGATGTTCCACAGAGTCAATGTACAGACTAGGGAAAATGATACAGTAATTGCAGGAGAGGAATCTTTATTACTCCATACAAAAGTTAATTATCCTGTGAGCTACTGCTATGTTACAGTAACTGGTACTAAAAAGACTGCCCTTGTTTATAAAATGTTCTGTCATTTTATCAGCAGTAAGAATGCCTCCATTGTACTAATGAGATTTGACAAATATTGTGAAGAACTTTGCTTCAGCAGCTACTTCATAGGGTTTTAAAAAAAAACGAAACAAAACAAACCCAAGCCATCAAGTGACCAAATAATTTTTATAGCTATTTATTGCAACTTTTAAAACTTTAGTGGTCAAAAATACCTAGGTGCTATAGAGTAACTAAATGTTCATATCAGCTTTGAAAGGGCATCTCCAATATACACAAAACCAAAGTCAGTCCTTGTCAGTGATTTCCTGGATGGGAAGCCTCAGGCGCAGAGGTTGCCGCAGACGCCTCAGGGATTCTTCTGCCTGCCAATGCAAGAGAGAGAGAGAGAGTTCATCCTTCTGCAGCCCTCTGTTTTTTCCACTTCCACACATGCACTACCTTTCTTTTCTCAGAAGGCATTGGTCTCAGGAGGCAAGGAACCAAAGCAGTCAAATGGAGGATGCTGAACATTGATAGACCTGTTCAGGTCATTCAGTCTCCAGAGAGAAGCATGAACCCTGCCCCTCCACCCACTCACCCACACCCCCAAAGTATTATTTTCCTGAAATTACAAAATTCATACCCACAGGCCACTGAAAAAGTATCAAACTCTAACACTATGTCAAATGGAGCTTATGAAATTACAGCCTTAACTATGCATTTTGAACTAAAATTAGGGGTTGTTTCCGTTTTCTTTATGAAACATTGAACACAGGGCTGCCAAGATAGGATGGAGGAGTAATAACTGAGGAGAGATCTGCTACAACTTTTTAAAGAAGGCCACCAAATTTCTCCTAGGTGCATGTACCACCTTTTCCATCCAGTCACCCATATTCTGTAAATCTAAGTCTTTTACCTAAGGAATAAAGTTATGATCTCAAATGCTGAACTCTGCAAGACAATCTTCCAAAGCAGAGAGGAGTGTGTGTTACCACAGCAGTGCAGCAAACATACTGTGCCCAAAATAAATGCAGCTATTTTTTTAAATGGCTAAAAATGCAACATTAATTAGAGTATGCAACAAATATGCTGATAAACTCACTTATTTGTTTTAAATTAAATTCATGAAGGTATCCCTTTCTGATGACCTACTGAAGTAGTTTAGATGTCAAAGGCAAACATTGTATGGCTGAAATACAGTGTTTTGATAGCAAGCCTTGAGATTAATTTTCTGTTAGCTGAGAGTTTATTGAAAAAGTCTTAAGCCAGAAGCTACCTCATTTATTGAAAGACTGCATTTAAATACCTCTGCCAGGTCGTCTTTGAGCTTGTTGTATCGTTCCACATTAAAATGCTGGTTTTTGGATTTGTGGTAAAAGTAGTGGAGGAACTGCCTGTCTTTAGCAAGAGGGTAAATGTAGTCCTGGGGAAGGAAAGAGGACAGATTTGTGGTTGGCAAGGAAACTGAGCAGAGGTCAGGACATTAGAAACTCAGCCTGTTTCAGGAAGACTTACCTTGTTCAACACACATACATGTTTTGTAAAGAGGCTACGTATGAAGTTACGCCCTTTGTATTGAAGTTACACAGGTCATAAGGGTTTTTTAAACACATGGTAGGAGTAATTTCTATCATGTCTGAAGGAATTTTCACTTATAATAAAGACATAGTTCAATCTTCATGACTAGAGCCACCTCAGTCAATGGAGTCTACTTCCAAGCAGAGAAAATTCAGGTACTATTTCTTGAGGACTTAATTCAAAGTCTTAAGCAATGGCACCAAGCAGCTGTTCAAAAAAAGCCAAGTTGCAATCTCTTTATGTACACAAAAAATCAGGAATGCCTTAGCCCTTCTTAAAAACCAGTGAGAAGGGGTAAAAATCACATTCAGAGCCAGCTCTTCATAAAAACAGACATGTCTCCCTTTTCACTGCAGGAACCTGATGTCTCTCAAAGGTCTATATTAGTATAATGGTCACAAGATCCATAGATATAATGGCAGACAGTGCTGGTTACTTTTCCATATACCTCCACAACAAAAAGAGTTTTGTATCACAGAAAGTTCAACATCAAGATGTCCACTTTGAGAGTGAAGAACAGAGCTAAAACAGGAAAAAGAAACATTTCTCGATGTCTTACAAGATTTCAGAACAAGTCTGTATTGAGAAGCTAAGTTAAGATCTGAGCACACTTTTCTACACAATGCCTGCTTCCTGTGCCATTTCAGCTGTCCTAGGTTTACCTCCATTCATTCTTAGCCACGGAAAAGCAGTCAGATTATGAACAGCAAAGAAATAACATTTCTTCAGGCACTAAAAAAGGTGTATATCAGTAATGCAACTGCCAGAGTTCCAAACCGTTTGGTACCCTGCACTGTACATACATAAACTCCAGCAAATAAAAGCTACAGCTGGGTGATTTGCTTCATTAAGGCAACATTCACAAAATGGCACAGCACTACCAGTTGCCCTCCCATTACTGTAGTGAGCAAGGTGCCATTTACTATGCAAAGTGATCTACAAACATTTTAAAGGAGAGACTTCTTTCCTCGCTTTTCATTCCCTAGGTTATGAAATGCTACAGACAGTAGTTATGCTCGGTAGCTGGTCTGCAGTTCATGTGCAACAGCACCTGCTTGATTTTGCATGATACAATGTTTGTATCCAGCCACATTAGGGAACAAACAAGTCCCTGTCCGATGGCAGGGCTGCCTACTGAATTCTGTTTTCATCAGAGCTCAAACACTGTGATTCACAGAGTCAGTTTCCCGCCATTTCAACATTGCAGACATTTAGAAGGCAAGGACTCACCTGCTTAGTAAGAACGAAGTAGGCGTAGAAAGCCATGGCGCTCCCGTAGGTGATGAAGTAGGTGACTGGCTCCATGATGTCCCACGAGTAGACCCACCACGTGAGCCAGGCCAGTGCTCCCCCCTGAACTGACATCAGAGCTAAGCCAACCCATAAAAGCCTGGAGGTTTTTGCATCTGCACTGTGCATGATTCTGGCTTTCATCTAAGGAAAAGAAATGCAGAAACCTGTTCAAACAAACATGAGTGCTCCTCTAATGAGCAGCTCTTCAACTATATTTTCTCCTGCTGGGCTAGATCCTTTCTCAGGATCTCTTACCAACACCTCTTACTGACTTACCCTGCTGAGAATAAAAACACTGAAATCTAAAGGCAACCAGATCTTTTTGCCATTGTGCACCAAGAAGTACCACTTTTAATCTCCCCTTCCCACCACTAGGGATTTACGTCTGTTGTATTTCCATTTACCATTCAAGGCAGTTCTGGGTAACACTGAGGCTGGCACTCATAAAGCAGGATTCCTGTTGTCCACTAGCCTAAGCCACAGATGATGTCAACCCCACTGTAGTTTTTTTTACTGTAATGGGTATTCAGAACTAATAGAGCAACAGGTGACTAAATAGCCTTTCAATCTCAATAGTAGCCATGCTGAGGCTTGCTCAGGACAGCTTTCTCTAGGTGTTGTGGCTTCTACCCCATAAATAACACAAAGGAAAAGAATTGAATATAATTTGAATTCTATTTAAGTTGACCTCCATTTACATAACAAACGAAACAGACACACCCTAGCTATTCATGTTGATTTTCTTCTGTCACAGGACTTATTCTTGATGCAAGTAAATGCTTTTGAGTTGAAAAAAAAAAAACTACCCTCACTTTCCAACCTGTTCCAGTGGCAGCAGCTCTCCTTTCAGATGGTCCAGTTTCTGTAGCAATTCTCTCTCTTTCCTGATCTGGTGATCTTCTAAATGTAGGGCCACAAACAGTCTGTGAACCAAGGACTTGATATCTTCCATTTCAGTAGCATGCTCACTACTCAGCTTATCTGAAAAGAAAATATTTGTCATATAAACCATTTCAAGAACACACCCTTCTTCGTTCTCTCCCCACCTCCAGGACAAAAAGCAGGACCATCCAGTGGTAAAACAAAACCAAAGACAAATACTTTTCTCCAGACAGCTTCCAGTTTTCTGAGACTTCCCAAGCCTTTCACTAAATGAAGTGAGATAATCAGTTACTAAGAATTGCTCTTACCTTTTACAGGAGGTGACACACTGTATGTTTTGTTGTTAATAACAAGTTTGAAGTCATTCATCAGTAAGACCTCCATCAAGGTTGCATCAGAGACCTTGGTACCATCTGTAGAAGAAAGATTTCAGTTCTAGATCACTTATCATAAAGAGTCTTAAACATTAGCAGATAACCCTGCAGAACATGCTGGGGTTTTTTATTAATAATGTTTGGAAGGGAACTCTACTTTTAGAACTGGTAGCTAATACTGAACAGTCAGGAGGAACACCCAGTGTGATTCTTGGGGCTGTCCTGTGTAGGGAATGGAGTTGAACTTTGATCATCAGAAGAACCCTTTTCTACTTTTTTTCTTTTAAATGCATAAATTTACATGAATGGTACCCCATGAATTTTACATGCAATTTTACAGCCCCTACCAAAAAGGAACTCTGAATTCATTACCAAGAGGCATGTAACAGTGGCTGCCAGGAGCACACTGGGGTTCAGATGGCCCAAGAGCACCCAGAGCCACTCACCACTGCTGCTGGACACATCACTGTGGCATGGGGGTTTGAAAAGGCACAGAGCAGCTGCCCTGTGGTACCTGTTTGAGCTGACTCTCATTTCCTATACATACAAAGGGCATCTTCCCTGCTCCTGCCAAGGGCTAGGCAGCTTTACTCCCAACATGAATAACAAACACACAATGTAATACCAAGATATTTGTATGTAAATATTTGTCACAGTGCTACTGCCCCAGCTCCTCCATCTGTCCTCACACACCCATTACAGAAAGGCACCAAACACAACCCCACATCTGCAATTATTTGTTCACCAGAACCCTGTCCTCTGGCCCCATCTGCTGAGGCTGGGAGTGCTGAACTCTGCAAACAAACACCCCAGCTGGCTCACCTGCCCACTCTGTGTGGGTAGCAAAGCAAAACCAGAAGCCTATCACTTTCAATCCAGAATTTTAATGTGTCCATCCACTCATTTCTTTTTTCTTTTACAGTGTAATAAAACATCAAGGTTCATTTGCATGTACATTGTTAAGGTGACAATTATAAAGAGACATTTAAGCAAAAAACGCTTTTAAAAAAGGGTGTCAGACAGGCTCTTTGTTCTGGATGTTCTGAATACACCACTGATTTATTAACCTGTGCAACCTTTTATTAACTGAAAAGATGAAAAGTTTGGAGGAAAGGGAGGTACTTTATTTTAGAAAATTCCCCACAGGCAATCTAGCAAAGGCTAGTTTCAATCCTGCACCTAAACACAAGTGTTCCAATGTAGATAAAGCATCACTTTTTCGTCTACGAAAGTTTTGCAGGACCAAAATCAAATCTGCAGAAAATGAGAGCAAGTCATCATACACAGCACTGATAATTTCAGTTAAGGTTAGGTTTCATTTAATGGTTTAATGAAACAGAAGTGTCTACACTAAATCAAGGCTTCATACTTCTTTCCTTAATAATTCATGTATAAATTCAACTCTCAGTACTTGACCAATACTTTCTCTTTACAGTATCAGTTTCCTAATAAATTAAACATCTCACCTGTTCTATAACATTACATTTGCCTAGCACTTGACAAATAGAGAGCAGAGAGCTATTTTGAAAGTCACTGCTTTAATCAAAGTATTCCCAAATCAGAGGAGATGGGGTGTGTGTTTAAACAGGTAACATGAGGTGAAAATGACCCAAATTCCTCTCCACTTTGGAATCTGCTGCCTGTCCTTGCCAAAAATGCCAGACTTGTAGGTTTTGTTCAGAAATTATCTTATGCTTCACAAGTGACCCACATTTGCACTGCAGCAGAAGGAGTAGTTAGCTTTTGCTGACATACCAGGGAGGAATGCAATTGGGCAGTGAATCCCAAAAACTCCTGTCCTGGATGTCTCTGCACAACAGCAGCACCCAAAGTTTAACTGCTGCCCGCACATGATCTGCCTCACCCCACTAAGAAATCCTCTGTAGGGAGAAACTTCCGTGTTGAGGGGAAAGCCAGCTGCTCACAACAACCATTTCCTACAGTGGCTTCTGCAGATAAGTCTTTGAGGAAATTATCTTCTTCAAGAGAACTTTATACTTCTGCTCCCTAGCACACACTGCCAAAACAAAGCAAAACAAGACCAAACAAAACCAACACCTAAGTTCCCGTGTACAAGAAGCTCCTGGAGCTCATGCACACACTGGGTTCTCCACAGATCACATCTCTATTGCTCCAGAAGATATAAATAAATTGCTCTATAGGGTGTTTTCCTGGTTTACTAGATGTGCCCACAATGGAAACTAAGCAGCTCCTCTTAGATCTATGGCTTCCTGACCTTCTGGGAACATCAATTTATTTTCAGTTCCTTTAAAAGCCCCTGCAGCCCTCTGTAGTACCAACCAGAAAGAAAAGAATGTTATGAATGCACCCAGCTATGAAACTTTGGACCAGCTTTCCTTGACCCCATCCTTTTTTCTGCTGCTGTGTTACCTGATGTTAAATAAATCTTTCCACAGGTATGTAGCTATCCTTATTTTTCTTTCCTTTCCTTTTTAGGACATGAGTGGGAAAGAGGAGAAATCGATGTTTTTAGTCAGCCAAATTCAAGTACCTATTCTACCAGATTCAGACAAAGAAAGCTACATCCCAATTCTACTTTTAATATTGAATCCTTCTCTAGTACCAGAACAGGTGTTGCAAGACTTTTTAGCATTGCTGTGGAAAAAGAAAGCACTGCGAAAATACAAACCAAATTATCTTGGAAATGAAATGGAGAATGTGATTAACTTGATATTAGCTTTTATCAACAGGCAAACCAAAAAGACAAAAAAGAAGAAAATAGTGAGCAAAGCTTGAGAAAATTATCTGAAGACTTGGGACAACAGGATAAACAGGATGTTACAAGGAGGAAAGTCCAATGCCAAAATATCAGTTACCCTTTGACCCTAACAATCAGTTTCTTTTCAACCCAAGGGCCCTGAAACACTGTACTTCAGCTGATAAATGAAAACTCCTCAAAGTCTCTAAAAGCTGTCCTTTACTATTGTACACATCATATGGTTGCTTAGCTCTTGAGTTTTTCACACAAGTTCAAGTTTGTATACAAGGCAAATGGATTCTTTTGACTCTTGGTAACACTGAACAACTGGCAGGCATCACATTCAATAGCCCGACAGGCTGTCTTTTAAGAATGACCATGGAGGACAAGGAAAGAAAGAGACATCAAGGAAATGAGAAGAGACATACTTATTTAAAGACACCATTACAAAGAGAAGCTAACTGAAAAAGGTAACAGAGGACACTACTGGAATAGAAGAAGAGTTACAGTAATAAATCCAATTCTGCATTTTTAATCAGCCTGTTCAAGAGGACTGTTATTAACTTTGAAACACAAATAAAACCAAGAAGAATTCAACAGCTACTTCAGCAGCAACAGTGCTAAACCTGACAGAGGACTGAACTCATGCTTCGGAAGAGAGAAGTACAGTCCATTTGAAAAGGAATATATTTATTTCGAGTAAACAGAAATTTAAAATACCTGTTGCAAAGATTTCTGCTCTCTCAATTCCTTTATCTTCTTTTTGCACATCCTGCAGGAATGCTCCTACAGTGGTCACCACTGGCTTAACAGTGAACTGACAGCGTTCACTTCTTGTGGGCAGCATAAGAGTTATCACAGGAAGACCGTGTCTGTAATTAATAGTTACTTCTAGAGGGTAAAAAAAAAAAAGAACTAAGTGAAAAATTACATTGGAGGCTGTAGCTTAATTTAAAGCTCTTTTTAAAACACAGGATAAATAAGGAAAATTACACAAAACAATTCTAGATTTTTTAAAATTAATATAGTACTTCTATTTCTGGAAGATACATATAAAACCATGCAACTAATGTCATCTCACCTGACTCTCACGAAATAAATAAAAAGCTCGTTGACACTGCTGGGAAGGGGGAAAACTTGCAATGAAAGCTTACCGTCAGATGGCACCAGCGTGCTGTAAGGCGCTCCTTCCCAGCCCCTCCAAGCTCCGAGGTGCCTCCAGAGCCCCACCTGCAGCACGGACACAAGGGAGCTTGCCTTAGAATGGTTGGGGTGCAAGATTTACCTGGTTAAAGGCAGCAGCCAGCCTGTCACGGTGATCTGCTTCCGTGTGATCTGACATCAGAGCTGTCTGCCTGAAGACAAACCCCTTGCCTGGCAATTCCACGTCAAAGGTGAAACCATACTTATAAAAAAGCACAATTGTTGCTAAAGGTTATTACTGTATTGCCCATAGAAAAACTTTTTATCTAGTGTGATTTAATTAACTCAAGGAAAAAACGGAAAGGGAAGAAATGACAAAAAATTACAATGTATCTGCAGTGCTTCATGCAACCCTTGCAATGAAACTTCTCTCCTCCCAAAACAGCTGCTTGCAAAACCTCTACCCCCTGGTGCCTGAGGGCAGAACTCCACAGTGTAACTTCCAATGGAGGGCATGGCTTCAGTGAAGACTTTCACTGCTGAATTGTGAACAACACTCACTACTAAAATAATAAGGGACTGAGGTCACTCTCTGTTGCTTCATGATTATATACCATGTACGAAAAGCTAGCTGCTGACATCTGTGCTGCTAAAAGACAACAATAACAACACAGATTGCCCAAGTACTGAAGATCTTTTATGTTTTAAATACGAATGGCTGTTTCAGCGCCAGGCTGAGAGACGCTGCTGCAACTACCAGCACCACCATCCTCTGGTACCACACTGAAGGGAGCACAGCCAGATGCAGTCAGTGTCTTCTCTGCCCTGGGACAGGCATGACAGCAGGTTTTTGAAGCTGCATGGTTTCACTCCAAAAGCTTCCAGAGACACAGGTGAGAACCATCAGTACACTTCAACACAGTCATATTGAAACTCAGAAGAGAAACTGCTCTTATTAGACCCATTACTTAAAGCTGTCCACCCACACCGTGGAAGGTGCAATGTTCTTTGCTGCTACAGCTAATCCCCCTGTACAAAGAGAGGGACAACTTTATTGCAGCAATTCCACACAGCAGACATTACTGTTGTAAACTAAGTGTAACAGGTCAAAAAAGGGAAATCACCTCCCTGACTAAGCTGGTTAAAAAAAAACACTCACACAGGCTGGACCAAGGTCTGGGATTTGAAATATGATAGTTGGGGAAGGTGGAAAACAATGTGGAGAGAGATTATAAGGATCGATTCTCCCTCTGGTGAGCTTTATAGCTCATCTTTCTGAAGGCCAAAACACTTCAGAATCTGCAAGATAATACTCTTTGACAAGGCAGGAAAACAAAGCTACAAATGCAAGAGGCCCTGGCCATTCAGTATGCCAAACACTGCTCACCATGTTCACATGATTTATTTGTTTTTAAAGAAACACAAGCTTGGCTGTTTGGATAGCAATATGCTATTAGGCTAAATAAAAATATCATCTATAAATGAATCTGCGTGTTTCAAAGATGCTGACATTGCCCTAACTTTTTACCTGGAACAAGCACTTTCCAGGATTTAAAGAAAGTAATTTTGGGAGTTTTCAACACCGAGAAATTTGTGCATTGTAATCTTCAGGTATGAAAGACAGTCAGAAGCCTAGACTAAACAGCAGAGTACCTTAAACACAAGAGTATTGCTCAAAAAAAGGTAGACTGTAAGAGCACAGGAATGCCAAGGCCACCCAGAGCTACGATACACCCAGTAATTTGTCTGTTTCTTCAGCAGAGAAAGAGACTTTCCCTGGAGTAGGGCAAGACACAGCCCAGCTCACCAGTTCCCAGCCCATTTATAGGGGTCACCTGCAGCAGCAAAACACTGAGCAACATACAGCCTGGAGCAGGGAGACAACAGGATCAGCATAGGAAAACCCCACAGCTTTGAACACAACAGCGGCTGTTGTTTCTTCAGGGGGATATACAAGGGATAATAAGGAACTAATTTTTTTACAGACACTTAATGTGTAACTTCGCAATCAATATTGAGATACTGATCATCCAACATGCCCCAGCAATGAACTGCACCCTGCCTGTACTTGAAGGTTACAAAAATTCACAACAAAAGAAACTATCTACTTTACTTGTAGAAGAAACAATGCATTCAACAATTAATACAAATTAAAATATAGATATATTTAATATATTAATTTAAAATATTTATTAAATTAAAATACATGTACTGAAATAAGATCTTTAAGGTAGTTCATTCTATTATTCTTTAGATTTTGACATTACCATTCATGATCCACTGGAAGAATCTCTATATACTGGAGCTTTCTAGAAAGTTATTTTAGATTGTCTTTCAATACAGACTACCCATTAAGATCACCTGCAAAGAATAAGAAAAACAAAAGCCATAGAGCCACCGAGTTCAACTAATTTACAATTAATTCACTCTTTCCATATTAGTTCTAGGTGGATGAATTGGAAAGCTTGAAGGGCTGGGTTAACTCTCTCCCTGTGTTTCCAGATTTAAATCTCCACTTTCAGTGAAGTTATTAAACCGTTAGCTTGTGCCCCACAGCCAAATCATTGTGCTCCTTTTGAGATGTTTGGAATGACCCCATCCTACCACTGGAAAAGAAAGGCAGTAAGCAAGCATCGCAGCTACAAGAAAGACTTGAAACTACAAGACCAAAACAGTCCTGAGACAGTCCCCACAGGAACATCAGTGGGAGCTGAGACAGGAACGTGTGACCTGAATGAACTGCATCACAACCTTTAACTTTGAGATACTGTAAGGAGCACAGCTTGCTACTAGCAACTCTTTTATATGCCAGTACATGCACCTCTGTGCTAATTCCTCTAACCACACAAAGGCTAAGAAAGCCATTCTACCTCTTTCTGCAATTTGAACACACATGTGGCAGGACATCTGGCTAAAACCCCTCTAATACAACCACAATTATGTTCAGGAGTTAAAGGCTCATGAACAGCATTTAGCTGTGAAACACCCCTTCTCCCTCAGCTACAGCTGCTTCCTAATGCAAAATACCTGGAAGCAGCAGTTGACCACATCTCTTGACTTGGTCCAAGGCATGGACTCTCCTGGGAGTAAAAACTCATGACAATTTAAGGCAGAAGAGTGTTAATTCTGATAAAAAGAATCCAATATATTCTGTTAAAAATACTAGTTAGTATAAAACAGAAAATATATAAGCAGTTTAAAGTACTTCCTCCATTAAAGGAGCCTCTAGTCTCTAACAGCAGAGAAGTTGCCACGGTTTAAAGTCAAGAGTGGAAATTTCAACAATCTGGTGGTTTGCAGCAAAGCTTTATGGACCAACGTAGCAGCATAACTGAGCTGGAAAACTAGGCAGCCAGACATGATGAGTGGGAGAGGCTGGAATAGAAATACTGTATTTTTCACTTTTGAGAGTGACAAATGACTGAACCTACCTACACTGCAGTTTCTGGAGTTAGCTCCATTAGTTGTTCCAAATTAGCAAGCTCTTATGATGTTGAGTGTTTGTTCTGCAAACTTAGGCTTAAATTTACTTGTGACCAGTTATGTCCAAGAAGATGGTATCATTACCAGTGTATGAGGTGACATGAAAACCTCTGATCTTTCTCAGCACTTCATATGCAAATAGTAACCTCATCAGGAACCGTAACTTCTGTTCTAAAGAAAACTTGTAATGTGGGTGGGAAGAGAGAGAGCTTAGAAATGAAAGTATTTTTCACATGAAAAAGTGATCTTGAAAATGGAATTCTACAAACAGATATTAGGACACTTCCTGAGAACACTGAATTATTGTTTACTTAATTTTGACCTACCACATCAAAATATTGTAACAAATCAAAATGCAGCTAGTCAGCAATCATATTTTTTTAATTGTTTTGTCTTTGCTTATATAAATCTTGGAAGACATGGTAGTTCTTGTTTGTTATTTCAACAGCAAAAATACTGTAATGCTCCTTCAACATTCAAGACCCAAATATTTTGCATTTATAAGAGAAAGCAACCAAAAAAGGAGTCAGCTCAGCTCTGTCTGCCCTCTCCTTGAAGGGACATGCAATACTACAAAGTTAAGTACTTTATTCCTTCAGTGTGAGAACCTTTTGAGACTGTCTCAAGTCAAACTCACGACTAGCCTTCAGAAAAATTATTATTCAGACTGTTATGTGAATGGTCTCCCATATTCTTATTTCCTTCTCTCTAAGGCTATGATGAGAATCTGATATAGAAAAGCACAATAATAAAATGCCCTACTCCACAAAGCACAAGCTTTTTACCCTCAATTACACTGCAGCAAAACACATTCTAATTAAAACATATCTTTCAGTATGCTTTTCAACAGTAATATAGTGTTACACGCAGAAGAGGAGACCTCAGTTATCTGCTGGACTCCTCGTCCAACACCTGTTACAGCTCCCTCCACACAGCTACCAAAGCGGACTTGGGGAAAGGAACACGAGAGAGACAATTCATGGGGTAAACTAGTAGTTGCAACACCTAAGAATGAATTTTTGGGCCTCCTTTTCCCAGTGTCACTAGATAAGCCAACATCCCCAGTGTCCATCGTTCTCCTCACGCGCTGATCTTGCCCAGTCTGTGAGGCAGAGGGCAGGACAAGTCACCTCCCTGGCTGCTGCCTGCTTTAAGAGAAAGAGAAGGTAAGAGAAAAATGAAGTCAGGTACATGTTTGCCACTGTTCAGTGAAGACATGTTCCATAAATAGCTCTGTATATTTTCCATACTGACTTACATGCTTTTCTATTTCTAATAAACACACTTAGAAGTTCTCTGCATATGAATGATGTCAGCTCCAGTCTGATTCTCCAAGGGAAACAAACCAAGATTAACTAATTATGGACTAGCAATCTGCAATTTCAGAATAATCTACAGACATTTAAGAATATTTTAAAACCAAGGGAAAGGAGGAAAAAAAGCAGGTGCTGCCACAATCTACTGAGTTTGCAGATCATGCACAATCAAGCTAATCAAAAATGAATCACTGTTAGATCAAGTTTACAAGAAGTACACATAAGGTATTTCCCTTTTTAAAATTAGTGACTAAGGCCATTTTGGAGATACCTGCTGTTAAATTTCTGTGCTGATTTTGCAAGCAATCAGACATGATCAGGAAAACAAGACATAAGGAACCCTACCAACCGCCTACAGTCATCTTACAAGTGCCCACTTGAGCTACAGAAACATCTCTCTTATTAACTTTTCATTTGTCTTTGCTTACACTGAAAGGATTGTCATTGTTTTCTCACTGGTCCCAGAAGTGATTTTGATGATCACACAACAACAGCCTCAACGCAAACAGCAGCTTCAGAGCACATTGCTCAGATTTAGCCATCACTCAGAGTTCTGGAAGCCCAACCTAAATTAAACAAACAAAATCCCTGCAAGAGACACATGACTCATTCTGCCATAACATCCCTATACCAATACACCAGGTTCAGCCATGGAAGATACTTCTGACACCTGGGAGTATTCAAGACATATAGTCTTTTTCCTAGGACAAAAAAAAAGGAAGACAGATTTTTTTTTTTATTTTCCTCAGAGAAAGCTTTCCTGTCTCAAATGGGCCATGAAGTGAATACTTTCTCACAGCTGTTCCACAAGGCACTGTAGGAACTGCACTGCAACATTTATATTTCAATCCTTTCAATGCAGCTAATTCAAAATCTGAAATATTTTTAACCCCTTCTTCAGTACAAATAATCTTTAAGAAAAGTAACCAGCAGGTCTCTTCCAGCAAGGCAGTAGTTTCAAAACGAGTATGTACATTCCAGTGACCTTGAAGAAGCAAGAGCAATACAGGATTCATATGGCTTTTCCTCAAAACTCACGTGCCTTACAGCACTGTTAAAACCCAATGAAAGAGCCCAAGCACAATCAAAATTTTGGTTTCACGTGCTTGTTGTTCTTTGTGCCTTTATCATCCCTGCTGATCTTTCATTTCCTGCCTCTGCTCAGATTCCAAGAACACCTAGCACTAGATAGAATCAGCCAAACATTACCAATGACCAAAATGACAGCTATGATAAGAAGTGCATTGAGGCAACTGGCCACCAAGAACCACTTTTATGAAGGCCCAGCAGGTCAAATCCACCACTGCAGAGGGATTTTGCCAGGGAGACCTTCCACCTAATCTCTCACTGGGCAGGTGTGGATCCTCCAGCTGCCTTCTGCTCCTCACTATTCCTTTGTGCTCTCATGTACTCCCTGCCCAAACTCTCCCTCCCCACATGCACATCCCACTCCACTGGGCAATGCACGTAGGGGAGAGAACCCGTTGTGCAGCCCCTGCAAGTCATGGACTTGTTACAGGGGGAAAAGGTCCCTCTTCTTGAATTGTATCTCACTGGGGTTATCTGACTCTCCACCACGCACCTGTGGATGCAAAGCTCTAGGGAAGCACCAGGATTTGGATCCATATTAGTTCTACAAGCCATAAAAATAGATGCTGAAAACACTGACATTTAAAGCAGGCTGAAATTAAACCTTGCCTTCCTCTATCCGAAAGTATGATTTTAGTAACAGTGACTCCTCAGTGCAAAGAAGCAACATCAGAAGTGCTGAGGAGATGGGAAGGATGAACACCAGCTGACAGCATCTGCCTGTTCAATTGCACCACTCCTTTTCTTCCACTCTCTGAAAACTTAACTGCATTACTCTGTGTAATGGTACTGAAACTTTGCTCTCTTGAAGAGCACTTCCCACAGCCAGCAATTTCTCCTACCCAAACACCATCACCCCAAAGGCAGAACTCTGCTGGCAATGCAGACAGTTAGTCATTGTTTGGAGGGACAGGAAAATGATAGGGATCAAATCTAAGACAACAGAGGACAGTAACTGTTCATGTCTGGCTTAGTCACACCTAGATTTGATCTAAATTACACTGGGGCTATCTGTTGCTGCACTATTAGAGAGGTTTCTCCTTTTTCTCCTGCCACAATTCCATAAATTATTCTAAAATAGCATATAATAAATCATATATCATAAAATATCATAAAAAGATGTTTTTAGAAACACCATCATATTTCCTTTTCCTTTTTCTTTAAAGGTCTGCAATTAGACTAGCCCAAACACTTACGAACCCATATTTTTTGCAGGCAGCTGTAAACAGGTACCTTTCCAAAAGGAAAACACATATTTCTTCTGATTGCTTACCAAAAAAAAAAAGTAGGAATAGAACAACTGACAGACTAGATCAAATCAAATGCCTTTCTCTGTTAGTAGCTGGCATTAGGATGTAGATATAATGATCTGTATCCCTTAGGTAGTTATAAAGCAATTCTAAAATGGAACATAGTTTATATGCTGCTATGCTACTGTGGATGCTACTTGCAGGGAGCACAGAACACACTTTTTATTCTTGTTAGAAAGTAACTGAAAAAGGCACAGGAACTGTAGCAAACAGAGAAGGCTAATACCTTCCCTTTTGATAGTTTCTGATGAGTAATACTTTTTTAATAGGGCAGACACTATGAGAGCATCCTAGTGAGCAACCAACTGCAAAATTAAAATCACTATTTCATAGAAACTTCAACAAGTGTTGTCAGAAACCACAGGGCTGTCATTTAATAGTGCTTGACAGCAGAAAAATAACAATTAAAAAAATCAGACAGAACCAAAGGAAGTAAACATTTCTAAGGAATAAGATCAAAGAGGCAACTACAAACACACCAGTTTCAAGAGCTTGCAATCTCTGTGCACACTTTGCAGAGCAGTTACAACAAACTGGGTTTACCAAGATTGTCACAGCAAGACCAACACTTTGCTGGAGAAGACAACTTCATTCCAAGTCCTTATCAGAGCTCTACAGAAATATTTTTAAAACCATGAAACTCATCTAGCAGGCAAGTTTAAAACCATCTATTTGTTTTCTTGAAAGAGAGTTCTGTCAGGAGAAGTAGTGTCAAAAGTATTCCTGACAGAAGAGTATCCACAGCAGAGGTACCTAGAAAATCCAACCACCCTGGCATGAAACACAAACGTGCTGCCAAGAGTGCTAAGGCCTCGCTAGCCCAACAGTTCAGCAAAGGTCCCACTGAGCATGCATGTTCCTGGCACTTCATTACTCGTGTCTAATGAGCCATCACTCCCAAATATTTGTAGACAGAGGTCTCAGCATTGCCATTCCCAAAGAGAAACACCAAAATGTTGGCAGATATCAAAAAGAAAACATTTTTGTTTATTTTTTATCTTTCTTTTGGAAATCTATGTTCTCTCCCTCTGTTCAAGAAGCTATTTTAATCTAAACCCATCAAATGGCTGTGGCTTTGGTGATACTATCCACTTCCGTGTTTCAGCTGTTGGCATCAGTGTTTTAAAAACACAACTTAGCTGAACCAGCAACTCAGCGAAGTAATTTGCAACACCAAATCCATCATAGACAGATTTTTACCTTCTTCCTGAAGGAGTAAAAGCACAAAGCATACAGACAGCAATGACATTTTGAAATCGACACCCAATACTGGCTGTAGTACACACTGAGCTATTACCCTGCTCTTCATTTTTACTCTGTACAAGTAAAACAAGCCCACAGATTTACCCCTTTCTACAGAGCAGGCAAAGCAAATACAAAATGAAGTCTTCCTTTAGAGATTTCTAGTGTTTTATTCTCAAGCTTATTATCACAAGGAAAACAATGACAACCTGTAAAAGAAGATGAAAGGCTCTGTGTGCCCCGGATGGACCAGAACCTGTGTTCCGATGTGCCTGCCGTGCCTCCCAGGGGGGAAGTTAGCAAAACTGCATGTTAGCTGCTCACTTCTCGCCCCAAAGCCTTTGAACTCCAGCCAATTAAGAACTGTTGTATTTCCTCTTCCTCTATTAATTCACTCAGCACATGTATCTGAAAGACTGATGCAATAGACAGGGCAAGAATCTGGATCTCCTAAATGCAAGGTTTACTATGTGTTTTTAGGAGTTTAATGCTAAAGCAAGCAAGAATTTGTTGCCATGCAGAACAAGCAGGCAGTAGCCAAAACCTGTTGCTCTTTTTCTCCTCAAGCCTATAGTAACATCAGTATATATACTGGATGTAGTCACCTGATCTTCCAACACAAGCAGATTGCTATAATGCAGTGACTATAAGGCAGAACCTCTTACCCAGCTCTATTTTTGGGGTACATTTAAATGAAGGAGCCATCTATGAATCAGACTCCTGCAGAGAGCAGAATCTCTAGTCAGCAGCACTGGTAGAAGTCTCTTATGATGGCAAGTTTTGTTTAAGCTACCTCCAATACATCCTCTCAGGTTGTTAGTTAACAAAGGTAAAACCCAATTTTGTCCCTAGACTTGCTCCTAATTGAGTGAAAGCAACTTATTCAGGGCAAGTATTACTAGAGGAAAACTTTAATATAAGATAAATAAATCCCACAGAATACTCTATGTCAGGTTATCATGTTTATATCTTGTACTCCAGAACAAGCCACAACACAATCCTAGAAAATGAATGGACTGTGGTCACGCTGTTTATCTTCACCTCACTCCCAACATGGACCCAAACTCGCACAGGAATTCTATGTGAAGACCAGATTCAAATAACTTAGAATTGTGGGGTTTGATATACTCTTCATTTATGCTTTAGTACTCAGAGCAGGCAGTAGAACATATTTGCATTCAAAGGACCTGAAAACTGCTTAGTTCTTAATCTTGGAATTTTAACATGGGATCACTGGAAAACTGAAGTTGCTCCTTCCCTCTCTTACATAAATGTGTATATGCAAAGAGATTTCCTACTAGGAAAATATTCTGCCACTATATTTTGATATTAAGTATCAAAGACTATCAAATTTGTCTTGTTTTGTAAAGCATTATATTTATGAAGTTTGTGAAGAAAAAAGAAAGTCGGGGAAAGCCATCCAACTTTTCTTGAAAACAGCAAAGAAATTAATCCCTAAAACATGGAGGAACAACCTACATTTTTGATACATCAACTAAGCCAGCTAGAAAGCTACTACTGGAAGCTATCAATTGCAAATTGAAAAAAACTATATAAAATAGAATTCAAAATTACATTTAGTCCTTAAAAATTATGAATCCTGTTTCTCCCTTTTATAAGCTTTGATCTGAAGGAAGATGTATAGTATAGGTTGAAGCAGCAGCTGCAAGAACTCCTTGCTCTGAAGAAATCTGAAGTGCCTTCACTTTTACCTTTTTGAACTAATTAGCAAGGCAGCTCCGTGTTATCTATCTCATTAACTAGCACTTCTGAANTTTTCAATCAGGTTTAATAACTATTTTATTTTTCCCTTGGATTTCCCCTTCCCCTGTGCCTTGCAGGGCACTTTGCGTGGTTTTGTTAAATAAATAGTTTTTTTCTTCACTTCCATCTAAGAAATTCTGTAGAGGGTGGGGGAGGGGGTGCCACAGCCCTTCGCTCTCGGAGGAGAGTGAGTTTTATCATTAATCCAGGACATACTGCCAACAGAAGAACAGGAAAACCCTCTACCACTAACATCTCACTTGAAGGTAGGACTATTATGCAGTTATGAATGACCTGGTTTGCATTTTTTTTTTGCTTTGGTAGCATGGTTTTCTGGAGGAAAAAAAAACACAATCACACTGCATGCCTGTCTACCACAGTCAGTTTCCACTAAGATTTAAGATCATTTAATTACACAGCTACCAGTCATTCACAGTCAGAAACAGTTAACAAGTGCTCAAAGATCCTAGAGCCTACATGGCCTCTACTAGGACACATGATACTTTAGCGCATTAGGGATGTTACTTTTAAATTAAATATGATTAGAGAGGTTACTCAAAACTGACATTTAACATCTGCTCACTCCTGACGGCACACTTGTCACTCTGCACCACCTAAGCAAGAGGCAGGAGCAATGCTAGGCAGGAGCAAGGCTGAGCTGTTCCACCTCGGTGCGCTTACCCAGCACCTTCTAACAGCAATTAATTTGTATGTACAACAGTTTTAACCTGTTTTTCTGTGCATACAGACAAAAGTATCCCCAAACAAACAAAAACCACTTTCCCTATCAATGTGGAAAGACTGTCATCTTCCATAAAGGTCAGCAGCAGCTTGGCCTGCAGAATGGGCACTGGAGCGCTGTAGATACTGCTGTGCAGTCAGTGGTCTCTCACAAAACCTGATTGCTGGCAAGGTAAGTGCACTGTGGGCACCATATTCAAAGACATACCCTTCTTGGAATAATCAAGTTGTAACAAAGCTGTTGTCAGAAGCATGGAAGAGATGTGCAACCTACATCGAGAAACCACTGTAGGAAAATGGCTTTCTGTAGGAGAATGGCTTAATGAATGGCTTAATGTATTTTTCATCTTTGCTGCACTTACCAAGTCTTTTTTCCTAGAGCTCTTTTGCAAGCTCTTCCCAATGTAATCTGCACTCGGTCCAGGAGTCTATTACAGGAGTGTATCTTTCTAATCTCAGCAAAGGTACCAATTTTAACATCCAAAAAAGCAAAAGAACCCTGCTGACTTATTCTCTGCCACTTTACAGTGCAGCAATTGTCTTGCTGCTGGCAATGTAAGCAGGTGAGCTGGAAGTCAGACCAAGTGATAATTCTGGTTTTGTCTCATTGTCTAGACTTAGCAAAGGCATTCACATCTTAGTTTTAAGGTAGAGCAGTACCCTCAAGGTGAAACACAGGTGTTTAAGCCTGGCATCAAGCACCCTAAATCTCAGCCGCACGTGTCTTCCAGCTGAGCACCTCAAACCTGCATGCACATCTTAAAATGTTGGGGTTTTCAGTTTCTAAACTTCAGCTTCACATTGAAATACAGCTTTAAGACTTTCAGCAGACCATGGAGCCAGCCATAACTTGCCATCACCTGTAACACACATCCACTGAATGGTTGGACATTATGATCTGAGGAGGTATTTTCCAACCTGAATGATTCTGTGATTCTGTGAGGATGAGATTTAACAAAGATCTGTCTCATGGGTTTTGGCTTCGGACAGAGCCCAGGCTGTAGGAATCAGAGCAAGGGATTTCCATATGGACCCTTACGGGAATTTGTGCTACATTCATCACCTACAACACTTATGTTTCCCTAGAGCACACAGAACTCATGGGATGAAGAGACTCAGTTGAAAGTATACATTGGTGCATCATGTTTTCATATCAGTGAGACGTATGCATACAGTATTTTACACATAGCTAATGGGTAGCTGAGGGAAACTGCAGGATGCAAAACAATGAAGGGTCTAGTTATAAATGCCTATCACAAACAAAATGTTGGTCACTTTAGAGGATAAACCAGAGAACAGAGGACAAATGGCATATGGATGCACTGGTACCCCTCAGTATGGCTGAGAGTGACACAACACCTAGCTGTATCTGAATTAATTATTTCTCTTTTTTGCCCCACATTTAAAATGCCATTAATAAAATTTACTGTTTTAGTTAAGGTTGAAACCCCAACAGCCAACAGGTACAAAAATTAATTTGTTCCAGTAGTGCCCAGTAGTATATTTATCTATATCTATATATGCCTACGTATATGTGAAGTTAATATAAACAGCCACACCAAAAAACCCCAACCCATGTCTTTGCAGTAATAAAAACTAAACATAATCAAATACTTGATTTGATCAGCTAAACAACACATGAGGACAGGAAAGAACTCTGGTTGTTGTCAGTTTTTATCTTCACACATTTTTATTAGAAAAAGAATTGTGAAGAAGTGACACAATATATTAATACTGTTTATTATATTTCCAGCAGTCAACTGCAGCCAAGATTACTTAGGACAAAATCTTATTTAAACTGCATTAACACTCCTGCAGCTCAGGGTTCTCACAAGCAACCAAAGCAAGCACAGAAAGGCAGGGACACTTATTTCCACAAAAAAGTACTAGTCGAAGAGGAAGAACCTTAGGGTTTTTGCCTGGTTTGGGGACATTTTGGTCAGCTATTAAATATAGCTCGTCAATCAAAACAGCAGCACAGATCAGCAAACACATCCTAAGATATTAGGCCACAATGGACCAGAGAGGTTGATCCTATCTGATGAGTTGCACGTGTACAGCATGGCAATTTCTTCACAAAGCTCAGCCTAAGATGAAATGGCACTTTTTTCCCAGAAAGTATCTTTGACTTGATTTAAAAGATTTTAATAGAAGGATGTTGTGGATTCACCATAAATCAGAGATGACAATTATAAACTAGCATAATCAAAAAAGCCCAGGTGCTGTTATTTTTGTTCAATGAGTTGAGCCAGTTAATCTGTGAAGAGTTTAACCTGCTAAGATTAATAACTCTCTAGGCTCAGGAATGTCTCTTGTTTGTAGGTACCTGTAGACTACAAGAAGCTGCTTAGACTGAAAACCTTCATGTTTTTGTTGTAAAATAATCATTTTTCGCTCTGGAAACAATTATTGTCATTCTTTGAAGAAAACTGTCAGTCTTCCAGCATTCAGAATTCCAGACTCACAATGGCAGAATAATACTCTTAACTCACAGAACACTCTCCATACTCACCTGCCCCAAAATCTTTTGACTACAACTTACAATGGAGTTCAAATACAGCCCTCAGTATCCTCATGCCACTTTCACAACAGCCACTTTTCAGGACATACTCTATCATTTACATTCTCTGTTTCCACATGGTGGACCTTATTTTTTCACATACTATAATTTTCTTTCTTTTTTTTTTCCATAATCAAATGACACTAGTGGGTCACAACTTACTGGAAAACCTTGGACTTGTTACTGCACCTCTAAGATGGAAATAATGACACTTAACCCAACTTCTCCTTGCCTTTACAAATTATAAGGAAGAAAAGGGAATAAATTTCAGCAAGCACCCAGAGTTTCCTACCACTGACCTCTCCATTATTCAGTAAAGGAACAGGTAAAACATATTTGTTAGGTAATCTATACATCTTACCAGTAATTGTATTTTGCTCTAGATGCTCAGGAATACTAACACACAACCAGCAGGTAAGAGTTCTTATGCAGCCACACCAAACATGTGGCATCACTGCATTTACAGTTCATTTTGTGCTCTCATTTTACTGTCATCTTATTTATGAATTAAAGACATGTACATTTTCGGAGGTGTTAGAAATTGGTATGCTGGGAGCCCAGTTAGGCCTTACTTGTTCCCACCACCAGTTTGTCAAACTTTAGAATCTGAAACGGATTATAGTACCTTTCACAGTGTCAGGGATACTCCTTTACAAAAAGGAGAAATACAGCTTTCAAGTGAATTTTACAAGGACAATTGGCTTCAAGCACGTAATTTAAAGATGAAATGCAACAGACACAACAGCAAAAGGTTTCACACTGTGTAAACATAACGACTGCTCAAGAATCCCTTGCAATCAGAAAGAAAAAAACACCATTTCTTTCTTATGGTCAAGCTAACCTGCCATCTCATACCTCTGCCACATTATGTGTGATTATCTATTTCCTTACAAAATTGCACACCAGTCAGAGCCCAACTTTTGTCAAATAGTGAATAGCTAAATTTCTTTCCTTTCTATTTTGAAATCCCAAGCTGCCAGGCACAGGCAATTTCCAAGCTAATCACTAAAATGTCTCCAGCACCATAATTTAACAAACAAAAAACCTCAGTTTTTTTCATAATAATGTCCTACAAGAAAAGCAGTGCAATCACCTGTACATGAAAAGAATCAGAAGTAAACCATTTACTCTCTGTAAGGGACTTAGCAATTCTGTTTTTCCAAGGAAGGGCAGGCAAAGTCTAAAGCTAAGTGTTACCTCTAGAAGAGTAAAGCAACAAATCAAAGAATATTTTATTTTTCTTTATAATTATTATTATCCAGAGCTTCATGTTAACTGTCAAAGGTAAATGACAGGTCACACTGTTAGACTCATACTCATGTTCTGCATAGAGCCAAGATAAGCCAATCCAAACCCTGAGCTATGGAAAAATGATATCAGAGGCACTTCAACTAGCTATTTCATACCTATATATATAGATAGATATCTGTATCTATATCTCTCTATAAATATATATACATATATTATATATATAGCCTTCCTGTCCTCAGCTAAATTAGAAAAGCCTGAAAACCAGGCAGATTTTGGTCAGTGAATTCCCCAGTTCATTTCAGAATTTTCTTCTGGTAAGGAACGAAAATATTATTTTGGCTTGATTCAACCTAATCTATTTCTGTTTTGCTGCTAAACTGCGCTCATTATTTTCAGAAAATTAACATTTGCATTGCATCCTCACTATCTGGAATCTATAACTCCTGGAAATGTGGCATCCGGTTTTCCAAAAGTAGCACAGCATTTATTCATCCCAACTGGGAATACAGACACAGGCTTTAAGACCTCATTCATAGAGCTCCCAAAGGGCTTTAGTAGCCTAAAGATTGTTTTTTTCTTTAAAGGGAGTCTCTTACACACTTATCAACATGCTGAACAAATGCATTTTGGGAGAGATCCATCATGTATCCCAGCACTCACCCAAATCCACCTGTCCAAGGTCATTAAAACACTAAGTTGACAAAAGACAGAAAATAATCTCAACAGAGAATTACCCTTAGAGCTCCTGAACCTGCTAGCAAATTTTAACTCAACCTTGAGAGATGGTAACGTCTGAAGACATCAATGCTCTTGCATATTGCATGGAAAAATTTGAGGCTGGGAGGATGAGAGAGATGCAAATTGACATCCCCAGGGAGGGAAAGGCAATGGATCACCCACTCCCAGAGCAGGCACACAGTCCTTGCATTACCAGCTGGGGACCCACTGACACTTCCCACTCTCAGCGCAACATGGCATGTCCTGTGGGCAAAGACAAGGATGACTGGGGGAATATTTGTCAGCTGCCTGCAGAAAAGCAGCCTTGTGTTTTGCCCTATGCACCCTATAATCACATCATCACAGGCTACCTGAATATAAACATCAAAAAAGGCTGTTAAGGGATCTTTTAGCTCTGCGTCAGTTTTGTGCATACCTTAAATTTACATAGAACAGAGAGTTCCCACAAGGCAAGACTCACATTTTCTGGTGTTCCAAAGCAGTTCAGCCCAAAACAAAGCAGATACTTCAGTGAGAGCACAGCAGACAGAGAAGGGAAGGGGGTGGGTGTAGCTATAAAATGGCTCAAGCCTTTACATGTTACAGATCTAAAGGTACAAAATTGAAGTACATCGTTCCAGCAATGATGTTTGGATTTGCTGGACTGTTTAAGTCTATCAGAGGGAATTCAGCAGTGCAGATGTGACCAGCATCACAGCACCAAGCTATAGCACCACAGACCTGCTACTTTTCTCTCCACAGCTCCTTATGTACCTTAGCCTTGCCTCTTACACCAGCGCCACCATTCCTATAGTGACGCCTTCCTCTCACTCTCAATTTGCATTTTAATAACCCAGAGATCCCACCTATATTTTGCTATTACCACCTCAGTTTTGCAGGTATTCCGTGCAGCCTGAATTTTCTCTAACAGTAGCTGGGATGTCAACAAAAATAAACTGCCAATTATGGGGTTAGTTTCTTTGTTTCTAGACTTAACATTCGACTCTGAAGAGCAATCCTGGGTGGGCAAGCCCTCCACAAAAGGGTAAGCAACCTTTTTGCTGGAGCTCTGCAGGGCAGGAAGAACAGATGCCTGGGGCAGGAAAAGAAAGGCTTCAAGGAAGCTGTTGGGAGCACTGGTGTTAATCTTCAATACTCCTGCAGCTCTCTTAGCTTGCCTGCTAAGAGTGTTCACAAACATATTTCCATCTCTCCACACTCTCTCATAATAATTATATCCCTGATGAGACCATTTCTGCATCACGTTCCTATTAACAAGATCATGAAATGTAGCAATGTGGGTTTTAGGATTCCGTGTGCTCCCTTTGTTCCCCTGCTCTGTATACTATTGGTTCATTTTGAAATATGCTCTGCTGTACCTGAAAACCTATTGGTGTGTACCCCTTTTGCCAATCTTCCCTTCCTTCTCCTGGGACTGGCTCTCAGAGAGCCAGCCCCTGCCCCCTTCCTTTGCCCTTAAAAGCCAGCGCCTGGGTCTGAGAGTGTCGTCTTATCTCCGGGCTGGCAGCCCTTACCCTGTCTTTGCCTTTCCTTCTCCCATTCTCTTCCCCTGCAACCCCTCTCCCCATTACCCCATGTAAACCTCCCTGGCAGAACAGAGATGAGTCCAGGTTCGTTCCTTCGTCTTACTACATTTCCTGCTAGAATTTCTGTGGCCGGAGACCCATGCCACGCTAAGCGCACCCCAGGGGCCGCCCGGCCCAGACTTGTTGGAGATACGTGCTGGGGGGACCTCGATTTGTGAGGCCGCTGCTGCCTGCCGTCCGCCCCCAGAGAGAAACATCAATGAAAGATCTTCCACATGGAGCCAAGCAGACACAATAGCACCATTCCCCTTCATTTTCTTCATCTAAGAAGTAGACCTGTGTTTAAGAAATCAGATGGGAAATACCTGACCTCAACCGCTGTATTTCTGCTTACTGGTAGTTATCTAATTTTGTTATTAATATGATAGTCTTTTTTGAAAACTTTAAAAAATAAGATCCAACCACTTGCCTGCAGACCATGGGGTCAGGCAGTTAAGCTGTATAAATTCAACCATCACCATGTATTTTTTGTAACACATGTCATAAGTAATTAATCTACTTACCTTTTTTTTTCTTTTCCCAAAGAAAAATACCATGAAAAGCATTAGCCAGATGACAAATCTGGACATCTCAAAATTCTTATAAAAAACACAAATGCATTTTGCACATCATGCACTTCTCAGAAATTGTACAAAATGCAAATGGTACTGAAATTTCTGAAGTGAAACACCAGCCCAGAGCTGCCTGCGACTTCTCTGATAGCTATTTCTTTGTCATTATATCAGGAAAGTGTTTTGACAGTTTCACTTCTATGTTGACTATAAATCTGTGAATATTTAATGGATAAGTGAACTAGAACAACTACCAACAATATCCATCAACCTGGAGCATGAAGATTTAGCCACGGTCCAATAGGTAATTGCAAACCTGTATGAGTCAAAGTGCTGAAATCCTGTATTTACTTTGCACTGTGTAATTCATTTGGATTTTATAAAGTAACTGTAAAGTATCTGACTAAATTAACAATGTGCTTCATGAGCTGCATTTAAACAAAAAGAAAACAGCTCAAATGCAGAAGAGAAGAAGAGCTTTCTGAAAATTAAACTGGAACAAGAGCAAAAATTCTTATGGGACTGCAGGTTTCCTAGGTCTCCATGGAGTGCTGTTTCTTTACACCAAACCCTTAGCTTTAGTCCACATTGCTGTTTAGTTCCTGTCATGGAAAAAGTCACACTCCTGTCCCAGTAGCGCCGATGCAGCAGTATGGATGGAGCAGCTGCTCTGCTAGGTCCTGCACTGGCAGCCTGTGAGAGACAGGAGCTGATTGACACCTGCCAAGGAAGGGTAAAGGAGTGCCCTGAGATAACCCTTTGCAGCTTCTCACTCCATGTTCTATGAAAGATGCCTCTGCTTCAACAGCCTGACCCTTCATGGTAATCACAGTTGGCATCTGAAATTCGACACAGAATGAACACCTGGCATCCTGATCCTTTCCAGTCCTGTATTTGCAACTGCTGGGTGTTCAGGCACAGGCAGCAAGGAGCACCTCTGCCCGGAACATAACAGCTGCCAGTATTTCCTGCTCAACCACGGAGCAGTGAGCCTGCCAAAAGATGTTTTAGAAAAAATTGCTTTGCACAAGAGGGAAAGGTTGGAGGCAAGAATTATGTTCTCATCTTTTAGACCCCTTCCAGCTAATTTGATTATAAGTCTCTTCTTCACAGTGTAACTGAGCATCTCTGTCTCTGATTCTCAGAAAACTGCTGCAGGCAGGGAAGAACAATTAACTTCTTTATCAACTTTGGAAAATGAATGCAGTTTAAATAATTTAGGTTACTTAAAGGTAACATAGAAAACTCACAGTAGAGCAAAGAACAAACCCTGTCTGAGTATCACCTCTGCATCACATGTGAAAGAGTGCTGTGTGGTTCCCTGTCCCAGGACTCAGCAAAAAAACCCAAACACAACCCCTACCAAGATAAATATTACATTTCAAACTGCCCACATACAACTTTTTAATTTAAAGCTGTTATGTGTAAATCTATTTCTTTTGTGAGTGTATATTTTTGTTGACTTAAATACTTTTTATCAAGGGCCCTTGGTTTTATTGGAGTGTTGTCACATCTGCTGCCTGTATTTTGAGGGCATAGCAGTTCAGCCGACAAGACACAAGAAACACAGTAAACTCAAGAATTGCTCTCAAACGTTACAAATGGCCCTCATGGTCCAACAACAGTCCAGCTAGCTCAACATCCTCCCACCCAACTGTGGGTGGGAAATAAATCCCTTATGGGTGGCCAAGGAGGAATGAGAACAAAGAAAGAATATTTTCATTCCCCTTCACAGTCCATTTTACAGGTCTCCACTCTGAAAGAGCAAAACACAAATACCTTGAAAGCAGATTTCACAAAATGCAGCAGCTTGACATCCCTGCCACACTCTGATTCTGCTTTGTCTCACAACTATCACTGCAAAGATCGCACGCATTAAAGATGTTCAGCAACTTGGTTTTGGGATATCAAATCTCTAGCAGGCTTCAGCTATTTTGCCAAACGTAGAAAACAGCTGCAACAAACAGAAGCAACGAGTGCAGCACAGAGGGTCTGCACACACTGCAGCCACCTCTACTCCAGACTCTGGTGTGCTTCAGGTAGACTTCTGTCATTCCTGCATGCTTCAGTGACCATAAGCAGCAGAAAATGCAACCAGCACATTCTCAAAGTACACCAAGGAAGGGCAACAGTCTAAGAAAGAGTCCCTGGCAAAGGAAGAGAAGCTGTTACCATCTGCAGCTTGCTGTCCCCTGCAGCCACCACCTTCACATTATTGCCTGGCAGTTTTTCCAGAATCCTAGGGAAATGGTATAGACCCAACATCCTTAGCTGACTCAAAAAGCTTCTGAAGCAGATTCAGCAGCAGTCAGACTGTGGAGGCTTTTGTGCTTCCCAGTGAGACACCAGGATGCCCATGCTGTGCGGGAGAAGGAAGGATCAGCACCACCAGTGAAGTCACTACTTTGCTCGCTGGTGCACAACTTACAAATCCGAGTACTTGGGAATGTAACCTGTGTTACCTTTAAGTAACTTAGATTATTTAAACTGTTCATTTTTCAAAGTACATAAAGAACTAATTGTTCTTTCCTGCCTGGAGCAGTTGTCTGAGGATCACAGACAGAGATACTCGATTGTACTGTGAGGCAGAGAATTAAAATCAAATTAGCTGGAAGGGCTTTAAAAGATAATCACTTATGAATGAAGTGATGAATTAGTGAAATCATGTTAGACTAGTCTGTACAAAGGGGATTGAGCTCATTTGACATATTTGTTTGCTTTCATTCACAATAAGCTAATTAAATGAGGTTTAGTTTACAGAGTACATTGTCCTCTAAATTTGAGAAATTGAAATGGATTGTGACACTCCTTCCCCCAGCCTGGTGCTCAAGAGAAGAGAGTGAGGAGTTCGTCAGGTTTATGTATCAGCATTTGTCTGTAGGCCCCAAGACAGCACAGTTAACTCTAGGTGAAGACTAGATTCAAATCACACTGACAGCTCATGTCATTGGATGAAGCCAGGCTCAATAGATATCTCTAATCATCCTAAAAAGACAAGATTTTCATTGCCACGTATTTACTTGATATCCATCTAGGAAGTCACGTGTAGGATACCCGAAGTTTCCATTTCAGACATAGCCCCAACTATTTTCTTTCTGTGCTTACACCTCTCCTGCTTGTTAGATTTATGAACCCCAGCCACCACTGCTTAGGCAAGTTATACATATTTAATTCTTGCATTTTTCCTCATAAATTAATCTATACAGCTTCTACCCATTTACTGCTTCAGAGTTCCCTTCAATGACCACTATCTTTGGAACATGAACACTAATACAATATTTCAAGTGCTGTTATACCAGCACTCTTATTCTCTTGCCCCCTGAAACAACTCCTCCTTCACATGCAACACAACTGCACTGATATTTTCTACCACCCTAGCATATTCACAGGGATTCCTCATCTAAAATCTTTTTTTAGGAGTGCCAAAATTCAGTGGGTTTCCTCACAGGGAGATGAGGAAGGGCACGACAAAGGTATCACGTTTGTTCTTTTTCTTTTGTCCAGCAATTTTTTGTCTAGCACTGAGATAATGCCAAGTAAAATGGAATATTAAGTGACTTCATGTTTAAACAAAAATTACAAAATAAGCAATATGTTAACCTCCACAAACCCTCTCACTTTTACATTTCTCTTCAGGTGCCTTTCAGATTCTCTCTCAACATCTATGCCATTGGATTTCACTGGGACACAAGAGGAATTTACAGTTATTAATTTCTCTTATCGAATGGCTCTGTTTTCAGCACCAGTGAGACAGCAAGACTTGGGAAAAAAAACCCACCAGCCACTTCAGAAATTCATCTTGTATTCTGCCTATGCAAAACATAAGGTACACATATGCACAATCTCTATTCAGTAGCAGCAGCTGCAGGGTGATGTTGGCAGCTGTGTTAAGACATAACAGGTGCTGCTCTACTCCTGCTGCTCTTCCCCTTCCATGTAACAGACTCTGGACCTCTGCAGGCACATTAAGGATTGCAGACCAGAGGGAAAAGCCAAAATGACCAGTGCTGGGAAGGAGGACAACATCAAATCAGGCCAACAAACTCATGCCCATACCTGCAAAAGTGATGTGTGATACAGAGAGAGGACTCGAGTGATCAGCACAAATTCAAAACTCAGCCCTGTACCAGCCATGGTGAAGAAAATTAACTACCCCTCCTGAAACCAGCACAACGCCTTTATGCTGTGCTACACCAAGTTACAGCTCAGAAATTTTGTTTTCTGGTGACTCTTAATAAATATCCAATGTATTCCAGTTTCTCTTTTAAAGGAACTGGATATTAACTGTCCTTGCTCAAGAAGCAGGACCCTTTGCAGCCACTTCCCTGGAAAATTATGATCTATGCATGGTTTATTACCTTATTATAGCAATGGCTGAAGAAAAATGAGACTCTAAGAGCTGTCTGCCTCTGGTAAATATTTAACTACTAGAACTGTGCCAACACACTTCTCAGCTTGATTCTCCTTAACTTTACTTCAGAATCATGCTTTCATCATCCCTCACGGCCTGAAGCTGAGAGCATATCATATTTAGCAATGTAAGAATACTCCTCCTCTAGGATGTGAGTGGAACCTGCTAATATATTATGTGATAGCATTGATTCCGAAATGAACTTCAGTCATTCTTATCTCTTCAGATAAAGAATCATATGAATGTTTGTTCTACACTTGTTGCTTTATGAGCTTCAGCTTCACAGATCAGAAAAACTTTCCCCAACTATTAGCAGAGGGAGTGAACAATGCTTAGCCTCTGAAATTGTTTGGAGGCATTTCAGAATTACCGATCAAGTGTTCTCCAGCTGAGCACAGACCAGGGTGGGGAAGGGCAGATGCAGAAGGCATCAGACAACTCCAGGCCCCAGCAGCTAGAGGAAAAGGCCAGCAGCAAGTGCAGAGCAACCCCAATCTTTGCACCCTTCTGAGGATGCAAGACAAGTCCTAGCCACTCCCTGTTCCAGCTATCTGTTCCAGTGCCCACAGCTCTGCCACACAGCAAGAGCTACAGGACCAAGGCACCTCCTGCTCTGAGGAGGCTGAATGAGAGAGTGGCTGTCATTACACCATCACTTCTCCCTCTTCTCTTCCTCATTCTTACATCTTCAGCCTGTTAAAATTACACTTAGCATATCCAGCATATTCAGACGTCCTTAGGAAAAAGAGTCAGTTGAATCCTCTAAAGCCCTGGTTCTCCTGTAAGCATTCAAAACTGAAAGGGGATCACTGGAGCAGCTCGTAGAAAAGAACAGGCACTAAAAATCCCTAAAGGTGGAGTCAGAGGATCCTAATATGTAAATCTACTTGCTAAGAAAATTGACTACATTCATAAGGATTAGAATACTACAAAGGCATCAGGTCCAAAGGGCCAATATGAAGTACAGCTCTGGACACATCTGTGGGTGTAAGCAACATTGCAATTTCTTTTTATGCCTTTTATGTTCCACTGCAAAGAGAGGACAAAGCAGCTTTCTTTCATATCTCTAATTTGCAGCAAAAAACTCTAGTTAGACTGTTTTCAGCAGAGGAAATGTTGATTGTTTTGGGTTTTTTAATGAGGATTTCAAACATAATTTATTTCTGTAACTCCAGCTCAGCTGTCACCAGCACCATTAGATGAGTAATGCCAGGACTGAACTCCCAAATATACCTTCAGATCCATTGCAAGCAGGGCTCATTATTACACCAGATGTTTCACTGCTGTATTCCACTAAAAATACAAGACTCATATAGAAGGCATTTAATGAGCATGAGTTAAAATTGCTTTAGCATTAGTAGCAACAAAATAGATGATTATGTTGCATTTGGCAGTGGGCAAAGAAAAATAGCTTCCAGTTTGACCTCTGTCCTTTCTGCGAAGCAGACATCAGCATCCCATGGTGCTGGTGCAGAAAGAAATGCAATGGCTAGTGCTGAGCACCATGCTGGTAGGCTGGCACAGGGCCAGCATCCCAGAGCATCGTGAGTCCTCCTCAGCTCCCTGCTCCTGACTCTGACAGAGCTCTGCACTGAACACAAACTGAGAGCCACTGCCTCACAGAGAGGCAAGATAGCGCCAATTAACCAGCTGGCAGCATCTTCCTTCTTGAGAGACAGCACCTCTGGCTTCCACTAAGTACCCATCCAAATTCTTAACCTCTGCTTCAGAAAAGAAAAAGACAATTTGACTTGTCAAAAGAAAACCTGACTTTATTCTTGACAAGCTGCTCACCTTGATTCACATTATTGCTGAACAGCGATAGTTAGTGAACACTAATGGTTAGTTAGTGTCCAGCTGACTCAACACTGGATTTAGCTCTTGCCTCTGTAATTAAGAACTTAAAGATGCAGTTATATATTTTTAAAATGTTTTCACATTATCTCTACTAAGGCATTGTAAGCATTAAAAAGCACTTACTGATATAGCTATCATCAGGAAACACCTCTACAAAGACACAGGGTATATTTCGATGTGAGCGCTTTAGCTATTACTATTGTCTCTGAAGTACCTAATTTAAAAAAAAAATTCACTCAACTTTTATTCCCCATTAATTAAAGCCATCCACTGCAACACAGAAAACAATCAATAAATAGGGATGGAATAGGTTTCCCAGAGAAGCTGTGGATGCCCCATCCCTGGAAGTGTTCAAGCCCAGATTGGATAAACCTTTAAGTAACCTGGTCTAGTGGGAGGTGTCCCTACCCATGTCAGGGGAGTTAGAACTAGATGATCTTTAAGGTCCCTTCCAACCCAAACCACAGCAACTATGATGATAGTATGCTATTCTAAGTATTTTAAGCTTAGAAGTTTCATAGTAAACAAATAAAAGTCTCCTGCTTGTTAAAGTGGCCATGAAAAAGATTTTTAGTATAGTTGTAGCAACAAAGTCTCTCAGTATAGCAACATCTCTTATGTGCAAAACACGTAAATAATTACACTGTTTGTTTTTCCTTCAAACTAAGGTTACTAAGATTAACACCAGTTTTTTGGCTTTTACCAAATCTAGGACTTTGGCTGTTTGTTACATTTTTCAAAAGGTATAAATGTCACATTTTTTTATTTATATTAAATTATGCTAGTACAATTTATTGACTTCTGTTATGCAGGAGAGGCTGAACACCAAATTTGAAAGTATTTTTAGTTTTTGAATGAGACCAAAAATACTTTGACAGACAATACCTGAAAAAATACCAAACAATACTCAAAACTTCCTTTGCTGTACAATCAATTTGATGCTGAAACCCATTCTCTTCTGACACACCACCATTCACATTCAGTCAAGTTAATCTTTACCTTAGGTCACTACTCCTGACCAAGTTAAAAAAAAAAATAAAAAAGTCCAATCCCAGAGAGTAAAATATATCCATCAGCAATCCACTGACATACACACACACTCCAAATACTTGTGCTGTTTATGTTAGACCTTCTGTCATTGCTTGTCTACAGGATAAGAATCTCAGTTTTTATAAAAAATTTATTATCCTCTTGATTGTGAAAGAGCTTGAAAAAGACCCCACTACTCAAATCCATCTCAAAGGCTCAAATCTCTGTGGAAGGCAAGTACAGAGAACACTAATATTTTGTTTAGCACGTAAGTGCCTAATGTTTCTGAGAAATGATGGCATTAAAAAAAAATACACACACACGCAATATTTGAAGAGCTCCTTGCCATTAAGTGACTGAAGCAGACATAGAGGACATTCATTGCTAGATATACAGAGAGCAGAAGGTTTTCTGTATCCTATAACCTGGTTTGGTTAAGAAATATTTTTTTGTTTCTGTTACCTTGTGAATTTGACACTTGGACAAAAAGCTGCATCCTGAAGCAAGAGCCTCAAACAAGCTCTGGCACCACTGCTCTCTTCCCCAGCCAATGAGAAGGTGCCAACTCCATGCCCCTCACACGATACAGAAAGGCTTTCTGGTCCAGGTGCACCATCACACTGAGCAGCTCTACTCTGCTTCCAGGTTCCCAGCTAGCCTCTCCATATGGACAGTTTTTTCTGGATATAGCAGCCCACTCAGAACGAGACACAGTGAAAAGCATAATCATGCCCACAGAGCCCACTCTGCATACCCAAGACCATCTGCAATATGAAAGCAGATACCCAGGACTTTTCCATCGCACCATCCTTCTCAGCAAAATAGAGAAAATGGGGTCAGCCAGGCTCTCAGACTGTCTTGTTGCTTTGTCGTCAGGAAGACAGAGAGTGGGAGCTGAGCTGACTTCCCCACATTCACACAGTAAAAGGATTCTTGTAAAACTTTCTCACATTATAGAACTTCTGGAGAAAAATGCAGTCTGCAGAAACTATAGGAACTTACTGAGTCCTAAAGGTCTTTATGATGAGTGTTTTCCTGGCGTGAAAAGCAGTGTCTCAATGGCTTATTAAAAGTCTAGAAAATTAGAAAAAATACCTGAGCAACAACAAGTAAGGAATAGAGACTCATAACCATCTTTGCAACATTTCATCCTGGAAGAAAGTACAAGGGAAAATACAGTCACAATCTCTCTGATTCCACAGGATTTCACTGGGATACGCTTTCTCCGTATTTCAGTTCCAAGAGTCAGGATTTGATATGGATTAATAAACATAAAGAAAAAACTCTTTCCTCACTCAAGACTGATGAGTCTCTGTAGCTTGTTTCCCCTTTATTTTCTTTCACGGTCTGAATGAATGAAGTTCAGTTTAAATCCTACTGCCATATTTACCTGTTGCAGCTGCAGGATCTGAGGCAACATGCAAACAGTAGTGAATTTAAAAAAAGACATTCTCAAACAATAACTTAAACAAGAAAGGATAGTCTGAATAGTTAGTTCTGCACTGATCAGGAGTTATAAATACCACAGTGTGCATGTTACTCTAGACAGAGCATGCAACAACCAACCAGCAAAAATGTAGGTAAACTGCCCACTAAATATTGATAGTCTGGGCTAAACACACGAGTCCATCAATTCTGTGTTTTTACCACTGCCTTGGAATAAGTGCTGTTCAACATTTTCTGTCTCTGAATATGTGCTTTTGGGCTGCAAACATATTTCCCTGAAGTCAGACACACAGGATTTTTCTGCTTTCAACCATGGAGGGTAGACAGGGAGAGAGTATGAAAGCAGGGAACAAAACCTAAGTTCCTCCAACCACAGCTTCCCCCTGAAGTGGATGCCCTGAGAACACTGAAAACCACTCCATGACCCCACACAGGCTGAAAAAGCAGCACTGCAGGGGTGTGACACTCACCCCTCTGCGAAGTTCTGAGCTGCCCTGTACAGCGGTGACCTCTGGAGTGAAAGAGCAGTGAGGTGCCTGGAGCAGGAGCTAGAGGCACACTGAGGGCCAACTGCATTGGGCTGGGCTATTTTTGTGGTCAGCAACAAGTGTGATAAACTGGGCTGGTTTTTTAATTTTAATTTTAAATGACACACATTCTAACTTCTAATAGCAGGAAGGGAGTCCCTATGACACCAGCAGCCAACTGATTTAAATAGAATGTGTGACCTGCCATCCCAGTTTTGAGTCTGGCTGCAAATGAAATAAAAAAGCAGCAGATAAGATGGTTCCCCTGTTGCCTCCAGGCCTAGAAATAGCTGCTGACTGGCTGTTTTTTATGATGGCCACTCCCAGAACTTTGTATTGCTTGTGCATATGGTGTATTTCACATTTGTGCCATGGAAATACATTATTATTCTCCTGCATGCTTGCAGATAAGATTAACCCGTGCCACATTTACTGACCTGTGAACCAGCACATTGCTCCTGGTTCTTTCCGGTGGTCTGACTGCTGCCACAAGGTGTTCTGTATTTTTCTTAGAGCTCAAGTCCTTGAGTTGTGGGATTATACATAATTGCAGAGACTCACACAAAATCTGGAAACTATTAGGGGCACCACAAAGGCCAACAGCAGTATCTAGGAGTTTGAATTCTAAATGTTATATGACATTCAAAGTTTTTAGCAGCATATGAATGCTCTACATCAGCATTTTTTTAAAACTTGTTAATAGCTTTTGATAGCTTCTACCTTATTATGTACCTCTACGCAGTTACTTCTTTCATTAGTTATGATCATTCCTAACTTCCACAAAATCTTTTGTCCTATGTCAAGAAAAGTATTAACTTCTGATAGTTAATGCCAAGTGAGACATGATGAGCTGTAATTGTTAGCAGTAGAGTGCACAGTTATAAGCTCTTGGATCCCGACAACACGAAGCTCTATTTGTATTAGAATGCCAGTGAGATCAGTTTTCATCTGCTGGCTCAGTGGAATCCCCAAAGACAGTTGCATCCCTGTTCAAGGGAAAAGTAACAGGGACATTGCAGAAGGAAAAGTAACCAGGAACTCACAAGGAAACAAGCTACAGATTGTGCAGCATTATGAAATGCTAAAGAATGGCACCACTGTGATGGTTTGCACAGATTAAAGTCATATCAGGGTCTGATCTATAGCAAAATATATTCACTTTACTCTTCCACTGCCATGAAGAACAGCTTGGGGTCAGTACTCCGAGGAGCATTCATGGATTAATAGGTATAACTCAGTTTTAGAGGCTGGGTTATTTGACATCTCTTTAAATTACTCCAGCTCAGTCCTATTTCCAGTGTGCTTTAAGTCACAGAGCACTGGAAGACCAAGTCTGAAACGTCAGCCTTCAAATAGCAATCTTGTAAGTATTCCTGATTTTATTATACCAGAAAGGCTACAAACACTGAGCACACGCCTTTGGCTTTTGATTAAAGCACACAGATATAAATATGAATTATATTTTCATATCCTACAGCCTATCAAACTCTATGGTTTCAGATAAATAAGGTTATTGAAAATCACTACAATAAAGAATACTGAAGAATGACTTAACAACCAACAGATTAAAAGGGAAAAAATTGGCAGACAATTCAGTACAGAAAATTTCAGTACCTGCACATTAAATTGGGACTAGCCCCAGCTCTGCAAAAAAAGTCATAGTGTTACCTGCCTCACAAAAAAAGTCCTTTTGACTGAAATCCACCGCAACTGCCTGAGAAAGTTTACGAGTCAGAACTGACTGCAAAAGATACTGCTGTGGTGCCAATGCCTGGGAACACATTCTGGCAGGAATCTTGTCTCAAAATTTCTATTATAATTGTCTTCATTTAAATGAGTTTCAACTCATCCTGCAGCAGGTCATTTCCCAGGTCAACCAAGGGCAAAAGCCCCAGGAACCTCCCCATTTTGAACCTTCACAGCCTCTTCGTGTGGCACCTTTAGCAAGGCTTAGGCTTTGCAGTATTACAGGAGACACATTATGGCTTTAAAAATCTTTTCCAAGCCAACAGGCAAACTGCCAAAAGATGTGCCACAACCATATGTAACGTGATGCCTTAATAGTTCAGGATCATTTAAAAGCAGTCTTTGGGAAGGCACTAGTAGGAATCCAGGATATTGCCAGCAGCATTTAAAAGAGAACGTGTAAACTAAAAGCAAAGTTCTATCTAACAGAGACACCATGATTCAACCCTACACTGTATTTGGTTACTGAACACAAAAGCTCCTCACAAAAGAGCTCCAAGACTTGATTCAGTTTTCCTGTTTCAACACAGCTGTGGCCATCCAGCAGACAAATCAAAACGGGAAGGCAGGAAAGACATCCTCACCCTCTGGCTACAGAATAAAAGTGATTGCTCAAGATCACTATTTGCTGTGTCTGCATTCCCTCCCTTCCCAAATTTAAGCGACTTCCTGACTTTAGTTAAAAATACTAGCATGTGTATTTCTCTGGAAAAGTATTTACAGACCTGGGGGAAGTCATGATCTCAGTGTAAACTTTAAAAACTGATGCTGTCTTTTAATAAACTGGTATGTTGTTAACAGCTTTGTCGTAGTTTTATCTGGAATTTTAAAATTCTGAAAAGCTGCAGGGAGAGGGAGGAGAGGGGCCAGTAAAGTGAAGCTTATTCACTGAGAAGTAAAGATAAACTCCCCACCTTGCCATTTCACAAATATCCCTTCTACCTAAAACACGTCAGCTATGCAGATCAGATATACAGCTCTTACAATACAGCTGTGAAAAGCAAATGCCTTTACGTTTTAGCTGTTTTATCTATGGTAAAAGTGTCAAGTATTTACCTGAGCCAAGATCCTTGACTTCCAATGCTCAGCTGACTCGGTATCATCAGCCTTGGGTCCAGCACTCAGGTTAGCAAGACCACTAACTTCAACTTCTCACACAGCATTGCTTTGATTACAGAGATATTTCTTCTATTCAGCTTATATTTTTGTATTGCAAATAATTCATTCAGCTTATTTCCTTGTCTAGGGAAAGGCAGAGACAGTATCTGCAGAAAAGGTTAGGCACTGGGTTTGCCATGTTCTCAAAATACTTTTAGACAGTTTAGCCCATCTTTACTGCAATTAACCTGCTAAAACCACATACCTCAAGCCAGCCAAAACCCATGCCCCACTCCCAGATGAATCACACCCCAGTTCCCAGCCTCTACCTAGCTCAGCCTGGAGATTGTCCCACTGCTACACCAACCCTCTCTCCATCCCTGTCTGTGCATCCTTCACCTGGGCCCAGCTGCAAACCCATACTTGTGCTAGGTTTGCCCCTTGGATCAGGAATCCTGCCGTGACCATCTCTCACTTGAGGGACTCCAGCCTGGAGGGGCTGGATGAGGAGTAGCTGAGGCCACAGAAGTCTCTAGGAGCATAGACGCTGCGGTGTCTGAGGGGCCTGGCCCTTTATACTTCTATTTAGAGCAAACACATAAAGGTGTTTTACACAAGTCTTCCTTCCACAGATAGCACAATGGAATATGCTCACAGCTGCGCTGTCACAGGCAGAGAGCAGCTGGTTCAAACAGCAAGTACAGAGTATAAATAACAAAAAGTTTGCAAGAGAAGGTACAGAGAGGGTCAGGTCAGGCCCTAGAAAAAAGAAACCTCAAACAAAGCCACAGAAACGTTATTCTGTGAACAGTATGGCACAAGCACTTCAAGTAGAACCAGTGACTACACCGTACACAGAACACTCATCTTAGAGTGGAAGATTGGAACAGATTGCCCAGAGAGGATGTGGAGTCTCCCTCACTGGAGATATTCAAGAACCATCTGGATGCAATCCTGTGCAATGTGCTCAAGGATGCCCCTGCTTGAGCAGGGAGGTTGAACCAGATCAGCCACTGTGGCACCTTCCAACCTGAACAATTCTGTGAGCCTGTGATCCTTTCCTCACCACAGCACTCTGGCCAAGTGGTATCCTCCTGATATATTGAGTTTGATTTGCCAGGAAGAAAAGCAATGTAATTTTTCCTCTACTCTGGCAAACATACAATACACTTAAGGATGCTTTTGTGATCTCTAAATCAATTTGTGGTCTCTTTAGTTTTAGGTAACAATTGGGAGATGCTGGGAAGTTGAAATCGCTGCCTACTTTACAGATAAACAAAATATTTCTTAAAAGAAGACAATTTATTTCTCTCCATCGGACCAGAATATGAAGACTGAAGGAGTTTTGATCTAAAATGACCAGATAGTAAATGTGAAAACAACTGCTTCAAAACTGTTTTCAAAGTTGTTCAAAATCTGAAGAAAAAAGTAAATCATATCTTGCCTATGTGTAATGTACTCAATTTTTCTGTCCCTTTGAAGATGCACTGCCTGTGCTTGAGATGATAAATTCAGCTTTTTTAAAGGCATAAATGTCACATTTATACATCTTTTTTCCATTTCCGTTTGAGGCAGTACTGAGTATTTCCTGATCACTGAGGGGAGGTTGTGCTTGCCAGTCCCCATCACACAAGCACAAAGACATTTGTTTATCCATGCCCTGACTGCTGACAGCTGACAGTGCCGCCTGCTCAGGTACAGCCTCACTTCCACAAAGGAAAATTAGTTTATGGACAAAAGCTACTATCCTTAGTAGGCAGGCAGCCAAACAATGTTCATTTTAATTTCTCTTCTTCAGCTGCTATGCCACAGAGTCATTCTGACATGAGGGATTTATTTCCCTAGTGATGGACCTGATCTTCAGAGATCCACATGTTCCCAGCACCTGGATGGCAGGTATTTCTGGATGATCCAGGACTCATGCATGAGCTGAGAATGGAAAATGTCACAACAAATAACTTGCAAGCCTGAAAATTGTCCTGCTCCCAGCTTCCCTGTGCAAGCCTACAGGAAAAAGAGTTAAATTTAATCTTTTGTTGGGCTCATCAGATTAGTTTGGGATACAGAAACAACAGAGTGAGCAGTCATATGAGTGGCAGAAGTGACCTTATAAAAAGCCACCTCTTTCCTATGCAAACCTAATCAGCAGGTTATTATTCAATATCGTGACAGCAAGACAGGGAATGAGGCAACAACACAGAGAACCTACCTCTCCCTTTCATCTTTCTGGAAAAGAGCAAAAGAGGTAAGAAGCCAACCCAGAGCAAGGGCTGCTGATATATGCCCTTAACAGATACTTAATTAACATCATATTATAAAAAGACACAGATGTGGCCATGAAATACCTCTGGGCTCTGAAGAGTTTACTGTCTTCTCAAAAGGATGGAGGAACTCCCTCAACATGAGCAACCCAATGAGAAATTCACCTTTGATGTTGTTTTCTAAGAATGTCTTCAGGGTGAAGAAGATCCCAGAGAAAGCAAGCCTAACTCAAGCACAGCACACATTCATTTTCCTTCAACTCATTTCACCTCAAGGGGATGGGGGAAATGAAAATTTTACTGTTTAACCAGACGTTGAGAACAGGTGTGCTGTTTGCTTTCCCTCTGACACCAAAAATCTTACTGTGTAAGGACTTCAGGAGGAGAAACCTTCAGTACAAGAAAGCAAAAACCAAAACCCAAACAAACATCTCTATTTCCCTTTCCCTCTCCTCCTATCCCTTCAGAAATTAAGATATTATAAACTCTAGGATAAGGTCTACATTTTTGCCCAGTAAGCTTTCAAGCATAAAAATGTAAAAAGAAAAAAAATCAGAGGAGGCTTATATTCTTAAAGTATTTCAACAGTCTTAAGTGCTCAGCACTTCAGTGATTTGTGGTAAATATTCAGAGCATCTAAGACACTCCAAAGCAATTTTCTCAGACATCCTCTAGAGGTTTAGTATTATTTTTTTGCAGGTACATAAAAACTGTGAGTAAAGGCCTTGCTAAGAGTGCTAGAAGGAACAGTGCCAGACAGCTTCATCTCATGAGCAACAAAAAAATTACAGTTACAGCACTGTTTGTACAACCACAGCATTCACTGTAAATGAAATCACAGCATCATTTTCTGTCACCTGCTTTTTCAATCATAGAGCATCCAATACAGGTATCACCTGATAATATGACTATTTCTAACCCCGTTATAAATTATATATATATATATATATAAATATAAAAGTCACTATCGACAGGGAGTTATATAAATTTTTATTTTCCTTTACAATAAACCTGTTGAATAGACTTGGAGTAATGTACGTCCCAAAGTTTGGGAAGCACAGTACCTGTTACTCCTACAGCACCTATTAGAAAGCTCTTAGAGAAATTATTTAAAATATTACACAGATTCTGGTATAGACATAAAGTTAGACCAGCATCTCAGTTTTCTCTACATTTCCTGCAGTACCCCACAGCCTTGACTTAGCACACAAAAGCTCCAACTTCCTTAAGCTTGTGATCCTGAAGAGAATGACTACACACTTTCCAGCCTTGCAGCAGCTGATTTTCATTTCCTTTCCTTTGGAATTGCCATATTCACACAACCACCAAAGACACACATCTGCTGACACTCAGAACAGGCAAGAAGCATCCTAACACACCATGCAAGACAAGCTGATTTGATCTACACATCTCAACTAGCTGCTTTTCTGTCAATTGCCCCACTGGAAAACACCACCAAGAATTTAGTGAAGTCTCCCTGTTGATCCAGGTTTCAACAGTGAGTTTCGTGAGTTTCATTACTTTCATGAGCAGGTTTCAAGAGTGAGGCTGGCTATCAGAAATTCCCCAAACCTCTAAGGGAATGAGTGTCTTGCAGGTAATTGTAGATGTACATACAAAAGTATCTCAGGTATAAATTATATATTGCAAGAATCTGTAAGTTACTGTAAGAATCTGTACTGGAGAAACAACACACAGAAATGCAGCATGTGAGAGTGTCTGAAAAAGTACAAAGACAGATGAATTTCTGTGCTATGTATCACATTTCTCCCCAAAAGTATATTTATCAGGGAAAACATAGCCCTCTCCCAGCTGCCAGATGAGAAGAGACAACAGCAAATGACTAGCAGCCATTCCCAGTGCCACCCGGTTATTCTGGCACAGAAAGAGTATCAAAGTCAAACAAATGAACTTGCTGAGACAGGAACATTTTTTTGCAGCAGAAGCACCAGAGATCTTCTAAATAGGCTTTTTTTTTTTAAAGGCATTTAGAAATCAGTATCTGAAAGGGTGAACAGTACTTACATAAACAAACAGTTTAGCAGTTTGTATGTTTTTGTTGACATATGCCAGTATAAGCAGGAGTTTTCTGTTTATAAAATAAGACTTGGATCAACAAGCTAACTTTTGTTGTGCAAGGCTTTCAAAGTGGAGGAAAGACAAGGGAACATACACCCAGCAGCCACAAATTACTCCCAGTTCTTGGCTCCAATTAGATATCAATTTCCAAAGGACTTGAGTGGGCTGAAAACACAAAGCAGGGACTTAAACCACATTTATGTGAAATATTTGGCTGCATAAGACACTCAATGACAATCTGCTTCTCTGTAGTTGCTAGGGATGTCCTGGGGTTGCTGCTTTGTCAGAGTATCTTAGAAATCCTGGCAGCAGATATGTGCAAAACAGAAAGAGGCAAAATAAAAAACCTCCATGGAATTATCCTGTGACTATTGAGACACATTTAGATCCTTGCTTGCAAGACTGTATAAAGCTGAAGGACAAACTGGATAGGTGTAATGCTGGGAGAATTATGGCAATTTGGGAGTAAGAATTACTATAAAAACTAACAGTAAGAACAGAAAAAAAGTTCAAGCCAGTCTGAGGAACAGGGTAGTCAAAAACTTACCAGCTGAAAACACTGAAAGAAACATTTTTGACAGATATGGATAACATTGGGAACTGACCAAAAAAAAAAGCCCCAAAATAAAATACTCACTACTGTGCTTTCTGCAGATAAACCCAAGGACTCTCCTACTGGCTGCAGTTTGAAACTAGGAAGAAAATTCCCCTCAGCAACAAGCATATGTGATATCCTAATCAAGAAAGAAAATAAATCCATGTTTTTCACAGAAGCCTTTGCAATTTGCTCTTGACAGCTTACACACGATCTTTCCTCTTGCCAATGTATTCTAGGGGCACAGTTTTAAGAGAATTTTGCACATCGAAATGGAATGCATTCTGAATTAATGACACTAAAAAACTTACATTTTGAAAACAATTCAAGTTTTCCCATTTTATTTCCCTAATACTTCTTCAAAGTAAGCCCTGCTTTTTTGCACAGAAAATGTCACTATTCCAGCACCTGCACACAGAATAGAAACAGTTTTAGCATGACACTGGGCTGTGCGACTGCAAAGAAACCTGGTTTTAAGCAAAGAGAAACCATGTAACCCAGACGTCTTCATTTTCCATGGTTGCCACCCATCCAAAGCAATATAGGCAAGCTGGTAGAGATCTCCACAGTACAGACTAAACTAGAAATCTCACTTACATGAATGGCCATAAAAAGAAACACAGTTTTAGATCGGTAGGATTCAGCATTATAGAGAAACTAACTAGGACCATCTGAAAAAAATATCCAGTCCCTTCTGTGTTTAGAAGATTTATAAATTAAAACAAAACAAAACAACAAAACCTCCAGCAATTTAAAGCTTTGATTCTGTGTTAACAAATGTATTCTCCATTGAGATCCAGCGAGGGGAAATCATGGAGAGCAGTGCAAACAGGGCATTTCCTTCAGTACAAGCTGCAGGGGTTAAAATGTGCAAATGAAGAGGAAGCAAAAGAGCTGGCAACTTCTAGGCTTTACCACATGCAAAATAACTGCAGAATTACGGATCTGGGACTCTAGTAAAAGGAACTGCAGCCTTTTGGGAACAGAATTATGTGTAATAAGAATGCTTTTCCAAAGCATATAATACATTATGCTTTACTTAGTTTGAAAAACTGCCTATGCTGCTAAGCCCTTTTCTCTTTTGCACATAGTCTGTCGGGATTTCTAACGTACTCTTGTTAGAGCAGCAATCCCAGGACGTCCCAGCATCTAGAGTCTGTCTCAGCACTAACCACTTTAAATACAGAAAGACCCACATAACAAAAACCTCAATTTTACAAAATAAAGAATTTGTGTAAGCGTCAATCCAAAGGCAAAACAGCTAATGACAGCCATAGGAAGAGTTGTGGATCTTGTTTAAAAGTGGAACTGAGAAGCTAATGACTAAGGATACAGGTCTTTAGGACAGCAATCCCTGCTGTAATCCTGAAAAAAATTACAGCACAATAGCAATAATGGCTCATTTATCCCCACGGAAGTGTATTTATTAGACAAAAACACAGCACACAAAGACACTGTGCATTCACACATGCGCCCATCAGCACCTGAGTATCCTGCAGTATGTGATGACCAAGTGCACGTACCTTGTGTCGCCTGTACTGAAGTACCACCTCCAGCTTTACAAGCAGAAACTCCACTCAAGGCTCCAAAAGGTACATGGGCAATTGATTCCCATCACCTCACACAGCACAAAACTAGCTGCACAGACCACACCAAGCATTACGGCAACAACCTGCTTGCCTCAGCCCTGCACAAGCACCCCAACCTTCCCTTCCAGAGCTAGAAGCACAGTATTTGTTCAACCAAATCACAGTGGCAAACAGCAGAGCTAGGAACACTGAACAATAATGGGGGGAAAAAATGAAATTAACACAATAGTGCTTGCACTGGATGAGGTGTACACAATCTAATGTTCTGCATTGCATCGAGACATAAAGAGCTAAACAACTGCAATAACAATTGGAACTTTTTTATTTTACTGGCTTGATATTACAGTTGCAGCCCATTCATTTCAAGTTTATGACAATAAATATTTTAACTGCCTGGACAGCACTGCAGACCACATAGCCAAAATAACTGAAAGGAACCCAATGATGAAAACAGAAGTGGGGATATCACTAAACATGCTTCATAAACTATCATGCAACCAACTCTGTAGGAAAACTGTATATATCAACCACATATATAAGAAGCATTGTATATTAATTTATTCCAAAATTTTCCACTTAATAAATAAAACCTTGCATTAAACACTTTTCCCAATTCGATTTTTCCTCAGTATTACAACACCTCTCTGCTTCACCTATTTGGTGCAAGAATTTAATTCGCAATGCACATGACTGTCATTCCATCCCACAAAGTAACAGAGACTATAATTTTTCTGCTCTTTCTTATCATGACAGTGCTGCTAAAGTAAGAGCTTTTTCTCCTCCTCCTCCTCCTCTCATTTTTGGTGTCGCTTCTTGAAGCTTTATCAGCTTTCAGTCTCGATTTAGAGCCTTAGAAAAGCACGAAGCTTGTCTGCAAAGAAGTACCCTGGAGAAGTTAAGAGGTGGCAAACTGAATAGCATCAGTGTATGCTGAATGACGGTGAAAATGCTCTCAGTGAGGTGCAAAATGCTTTCAGCATACCCTGCTAGAACTCAGAAGATTAAGGAGGCTAAGTCAATATTTCTCTTTAATTCCCTAATTAGATGGCCTCATCTACACGCACGACAAAGCAAAAAAGGGCTATTCGCACTAAAGGATGTGGTGAAAATTAATGCAATGGAGTTCTGTAAATGGCTTTTCGAATACCTTGAGAAAAAAAATATTGGGAAAAAGTAGAGAGTTCATTTTGCACAACTCCTCAACTCCACCCACCGCCGCAGGTTTCGAGGCGCAGGCTGTGGACGCTGCTCAGGAACAAGCCCCGGAGTGCCCTGCATTTCCTTCTGGGATGTCACACACACCCCACAGCTTCCTTGCTCTGGCTGGGCCGGGTAGGGACAGGGTTCCGTCGTGTTCCATCAAGACAATGTTTCCAAGCACACACATGGCATCTCCATTAGTAAGAACAATGAAAAAGGACTGAACTGCCTCCTCTCCCAACAGTTAAGAGTCGCTCAGGACTCTTAATATCACACTGTCCTACATGCCAGCAGATCTTTAAATGCGTTGTGCCACTGAGTTCATGTTTGCCTTCATTGTTCCTGCTCACCCTGTGACTTCTTGAAGCCTGGAGAGGCTTAGAGGCAGACAGACTCCAGCACTTCACGGACGGGGCAGCAGCACCACGACAGCCCGCAAGGGAAACTTTTTATTGCAGCGGCGTTTTATTCCCCGCTGTTTACCAGAGCAGCCCGTGAGCCACCCGGGGCAGAGGCCCCCGGCCCGGCCCGCGCTGCGGCTGCTGCCGCCCGTGAGTCACCGCGCCCCGCCGAGCTCCGCCGCCCCGCCCGCAGCCAACCCGGGCAAGCGAGGGGAACCGCGGAGCCTGTCCGGAGCCTGTCCGGCCCCAGCCCGGCCGGGGTGACACTTGTCCCAGCACAGGTTGTCTCCCTCTGCGCCCCGCCGCGCCCCGGGGCAGAGCGGGGAGAGGCGCCGGCAGCCGTGAGGGGCAGTCCCGCCTCTTCCCGCCGCTGTCCCGCCGCGCCCCTCGCCCGCTCCCCGCCTTACCTGAGGCGCCGAGCGCGGCGGGCAGCCAGCCCGCCTGCCCAGCAGCACCGGCAGCTGCCGCCTGCCGCCGCTCACCGCCCGCCCCAGCCCCGTCAGCATGGTCCTGCACCTCCTCCGCGTCCTCCACCCCCGGCGGGCTCCGAGCCCTGCGGACGCGCCCGCTGCCGAGCCTCGGGGCGGGCAGAGCCGCTGCCGCGCTGGGCGTGGGCGACCCGAGCGCACGGAGGGCGGCTCCGCCGGCGGCCGGGGCGGTGTGTGCGCCTTCCCTCGGCCCCTTCCCGCCCGAGGCGGTGTGCGCCTTCCCTCGGCCCCTTCCCGCCCGAGGCGGTGTGCGCCTTCCCTCGGCCCCTTCCCGCCCGAGGCGGTGTGCGCCTTCCCTCGGCCCCTTCCCGCCCGAGGCGGTGTGCGCCTTCCCTCGGCCCCTTCCCGCCCGAGGCGGTGTGCGCCTTCCCTCGGCCCCTTCCCGCCCGAGGCGGTGTGCGCCTTCCCTCGGCCCCTTCCCGCCCGAGGCGGTGTGCGCCTTCCCTCGGCCCCTTCCCGCCCGAGGCGGTGTGCGCCTTCCCTCGGCCCCTTCCCGCCCGAGGCGGTGTGCGCCTTCCCTCGGCCCCTTCCCGCCCGAGGCGGTGTGCGCCTTCCCTCGGCCCCTTCCCGCCCGAGGCGGTGTGCGCCTTCCCTCGGCCCCTTCCCGCCCGAGGCGGTGTGCGCCTTCCCTCGGCCCCTTCCCGCCCGAGGCGGTGTGCGCCTTCCCTCGGCCCCTTCCCGCCCGAGGCGGTGTGCGCCTTCCCTCGGCCCCTTCCCGCCCGAGGCGGTGTGCGCCTTCCCTCGGCCCCTTCCCGCCCGAGGCGGTGTGCGCCTTCCCTCGGCCCCTTCCCGCCCGAGGCGGTGTGCGCCTTCCCTCGGCCCCTTCCCGCCCGAGGCGGTGTGCGCCTTCCCTCGGCCCCTTCCCGCCCGAGGCGGTGTGCGCCTTCCCTCGGCCCCTTCCCGCCCGAGGCGGTGTGTGCGCCTTCCCTCGGCCCCTTCCCGCCCGAGGCGGTGTGTGCGCCTTCCCTCGGCCCCTTCCCGCCCGAGGCGGTGTGTGCGCCTTCCCTCGGCCCCTTCCCGCCCGAGGCGGTGTGTGCGCCTTCCCTCGGCCGCTTCCCGCCCGCCGCCCAAGGGGCCGGGCCGTGCCGCCCTGCTCCTTCCCTCTGGCGGCTCGGGGCGATCCCCGGCGGAAGCGATGCGCCGGTGCCCGGCCGGGAGCTGCTCTCGCCCAACCCACCCTCCGTTGCTTACAGGTGCTGGGCACCTTCCTCTGCGTGCTTCTGCTTGTAATTGACACCGTATTTCTATAAGGAAAGATTAAACTAGCCATTAATGTCTGTCTTACCAGAACACGTGGCTTCTCTGTCTCTGAGTATTGCCTTTTTTTTGAGGAACGCGACTGTCCGCTGCTCCTGGGTTTCAGTGAAATAAACACATCCAGGTACCGCAGAAATGAACAGCAAAGCAACAAAACAAAATTCTTGTAGTTCGTCAGTTTACAGTGAGAGTTTCGTTTACGGCAACAGAGCAATTAGCAAGGCTTAATCCTTTCCTGTTCAGTCATTTGTTGGGTATCACCTCCATGCCCACAAACGCAGGTTTCCATGTTCCCTACAAACCACTGAAGCACATCAAACCCGTGGCACTTCATTAGGGAAACACACAGGAAAGTGGTGTTGTATTCCTCTGCTTTCTCCACGCTTTAATGATGCTCCTCCAAAGCATTGCTCCACAAAACAAAACTTTGCCTGGTGCTGACAAAACGATCTTAGTAAATGGGGCTGTTGTAGATCTGAAAGGGTCAATGTAATGGAAAAACTCCACAGCTGCAGACTTAATGGTTCAGGGGGGCTAAATAACACCGCACTTGTGTTCATCTTCTGATCTCCGGAATGGAAACCTTCAGCAGCTTAGACCTTAGGTCGCGTAGACATTCACTCACATTTCAGGGTCACTGTGGTCTATTAAAGTGAATGTGATCCCAGGAAACAGTAGAGGAGCAGTTGCACTGTTAGCAGGCAGTGACTCCCAAAGGCAACAATTAGTGACACAAGCATTATTAATATTTACCACAGCAAAAATTAGTCAAATTTTATTGGAGTAATTTTCTTTTAATGAAAGAGTTGATTTCTCAACCTTATGTGCCTTATTATGTAAAATACATTAAGATCCACAAAGTTCCCAAAGGTGGAATAAGGATTAAATGGTTCAATATATTAAATCAAGATGTAATATTTCTGGTTTTATCAAGCAGATGTCATAGCTAGGTCATAGCAATTAGTTGGTTGGTTTTTTTGTTTGTTTTTTGTTTTAATACTTCTACCACATAATGATGGCTGTATCAAAATTATCTTCTTTGGGGAGGAAAAAACAATGTCAGTATTAGAAAACAGATAATTTAATTTTGGTCACTGTTTAATACTATATTTATTTTTTGTACTTTGTTTTAAAATGTTGATAGGAGCAAAGTACTGATGCTCACAGCAACTGGTAGATGTTGGCTTATGCAGGGGATGGGGAATCAAGGCTCATGTTTTTATATACAGGCAAGAGAAACAAGAGAACATTAGTCACTGCCAAGTTTAAAAAGGTGACTTTGACTCTTTGAAAAACCTATCCTAAATTTACCTTTCACCCCTGTACAATTCTCTCATGAGGCAACTCCTGCTTTGCTGGCTAAGCAATGTGTTTTGTGTCTTACCATTTCCACTGTAACTACTCACTGTCCACTGTAATTTAGTTGGTTTTTTCCAAATGATATTTCAAAATGCATTTGCTTGTAGTTCACGTCTAAATTAACATCATATATAACCAACACTTGACAAAGAAAATTCTACAGAAAACTGTCATTGTATTTATCTGTTCATAGTCACTGAATAAACATTAAAAAAACGAAACATCACTGTGGTCACAGATACCATAAAAATGCCTATAAAATGGACTGAAAGGCTAAGTTTTTTGAGTGCAACTGCTAAAACAGGGTCTCAACTTGAAGTGCATTCAAGAGGGACAACTTTTAGAATGACTTGCTGGTTCCCAAATTTTTGCCTGTTCCCCACACCCCCTCCCATGTTTACAGCATAGTTGGTAAGAAGAAGTTGAAATTTATTAACTTGCAACTATCTTTGAATGAGTTTTCTTGTTCTGTGAGATGCAGATTTACCTCTTCTGTTCTTGTATCTATGTGCTCTGCCAAGAGGAAACAGCACTTCAAGGGAAGTGACTTTGGCATGCACAGCATTAGGGTTCTCTTCCTATCATGCAGACATTACTGACCCCAGTTCCAGTTAGAAAATTACTAGGAAAACAAGCAGATTATCATAGAATTAAGAGTTGTGTTTCAAGTTAAATTCTCAGGCGCACTTTTTAAAGGGAGTTCTAGGGAAGCGTGAAACGAAGGAGAAATAAGAGGGACCCTGGCTACAGTGCTTCCAAGTGGCAAAGGGTCTGTCTCGTAAGTTTCATTCATTTCAAAATAAACTTTAAGACAGGATAGAAGGACGCAAATAACCTTCTAGATCAAAAACGTCTTCCCTGGGCCAAATATAAAGTTCTAGAAAAGCACCCTAACTCCAAACATGTTCCGCCAACTGTATTGTCAAAAACACATACCCACAAGAGCAGAGATCTCTACCCTGACCCCTGGGAGGAACGTGACTGAAGGTGATGTGCATTATATTTCAAATACATACAGAAAGAAAAGGCTCACAGACGAATTACTGGGTGATTACTGGGATAAAATTTTCCAATGCATGTTACTTGAAAACCAACAGCTACAGGTTTTTTTTCCAACTCTTGTACACTACAGTTGAAAACAGAAAATAGAATGGCATGGAATAAAACTATTTGATATATCTTCCAAAAAACATGACTATACTCAGATTTATCTTGTGTCTGGTGATGAAAAGCTGCTGCAAAATCTCTCCTCTTCAGCAGCAGAGCTAAGATGTCAAGGCTTGGTTGTAGAACTCCAGGTAAGATCTTTTACAAGTCATTAGTAAACAGCCTGAATTTTCCCAAAAGTCACAAAAATGAAACTCAAACTCCTATCTTTCCATGAAGAGGGGAGCACATATGTATTCTTTTACTCCTTCCAGACATGGTATCAGCACTGTGCCATTCAACATAAAGACAAACTTTTTTCTCAGGAAAAATTATGTTCCCTCCCATGACACAGAGCAAAAATTCTGTCTTCAATGTATAAAAAAAGAGCTCATTGCAAAATATTAGCTCTGCCAGTACTAATATACTAATCCTCCTGCTCGAGTAAAGAAGGAGTGAGATGAGACTCATCACTGCCTTGCAGAGAACGCAAACAAAAGGTCTGTTTTTTTATAGAGCAAGGGATCATGCCAGTAGGATTTCCTAAATAAACTGTTGACATGGCATGACATCACATGAGAAAATACCTGGACTCCAGTTACAGAGAGGAATTCTTACTCAAGGCATGAGAAGTGCTTAGAGGTGGAGGATCATAAATTACACTCTTATTGCAGAGTTGCCAGGCTGTCTAAACTGAACTGGAGTATTAAGTCAGCACAGGAGAGACCAAATCTCGGTTAAAGGGAGATGGCATCATTCAGTCATTTCTTTTTCCTCTCTCTTCTGACTCTTTTTATTGCATGTCCCCTTTTGCTTAGACTTTCTTACATGCTTTCTCTGGCTTGTAAATGTATCTTTGAAGTGGTTGCACAACTGTGGATGGAGGGAACTGGTCAGAGAGTGTGGGGACAGGGCAGAAATTCCCCTCTGGACACCACTGCACAGGGAAATCAGCCTAATCTGCCTAGGGAGCCACAGCTCCAGGGAGAAATACACAACAAACACGCCAGAAAGATATGGGTGATGTCCCATTTAGAGTTTCAATTCTGGAGCCACTCCAGGCCCAGCCGGTGCTCAAGGCATCTGTCATCAGAGAGCAGAAGCACGATGGAAAAGTTCAGCTGTTTTCCTTTTCCCTGGATACACCATCTGCATCAGCCAGAGCTTTGGCCATTTCCAGGCTCTGGTTCCTTGTGCACCACTCTGCCACAGAGACAGTGCTCAAGTCTTTGGCATGGCACCTACAGGATTAAAGAGATCATAGAAAGTGGTTTTCCCCACTCAGGCAGCCTTAATGACTTACACTACACCTGAAAGACTGATGGCTTAAAATGTGAGAACATGCAAGTTTAATGTCATTGATGCTGGACAGGAAGCAACAACTGCTCAGAACACAGCAGCCCTTGTGGTGAGGGCTCCTCAGTGAAACTTCTGCTAAGCACTCAGTGCTAGTAACTGAGAGTAATAGCTATGCACAGTTCGACACACTTCACTCAAATACACACAACATGGAAGGAAGGGGAAAAAGGGGAACTGAAATAAACACTCTGCAGTCCAAACCTGCAAATAGCAGTAACAAATTACTCCTCAAGCAAACATAAACATTCATTATACTAGAGAAAGTAATGCACAGCCCTAAAGCAGGTTCTTTTTGTTACTTTGCACTGTCCTTTCTTTCACACTAGTCATTGCAAATGACCACCAGAGCTGAGTACAAACTCCATGAGTCACAATCATATAGAGTCTAAAAATTCTGACATCCTGTTTTATGCAAATACTCAGGGATCTGAGCATATGCTCCAAACTCTATCCCTTCCCAGGAGATTGTACTCCATCTGCCTGTTCTGCAGAGCATGTTTGTGCATGGGTTTTTGTGGTAATGTCCTTTGTTTGCGTAATAGTCCTCCCACCCTCCAAGGTGATATCATGATGTTTGTCCTGTTATAAACTAAGGAAGAAAGGCTGCCAGAAGCACAGCAATGTGATTGAGAAAACACTAGCTCCTAAGTCATTTTACATTTGATTTATGTAAAATTCACAAGTTGAAGCTGAAGGACATTCCTAGAAGTCCTAACTCTTATTTCATGGAGTCTTGCAGTCACGCCTAGACCTTTTCCACAACATGCACTTTCTACAAGTATCTACAAGATTTTAGTCACTTCCACCTGGTTTTTTTTTAAATCCTAGACTTTGAAGGAGCTGAAAAATTCTCCATTTTTAGGACACTGCCACCGAGGAGGGCTGACAGTTCACAGGTTTCTGGTTTTTTTTTTCAATTTCTCCATGAAGCTGTAGCACAGAACTTATTTTTTATAACACACACACTTATTTAAAGGCATAGGTATTACTGGTTAACAAAGTTCATGGTAGCAAGAAGCTAGGATGAAAAAAGTAGAAAAGAGAAAAGGTTGGTGATACCCACCTTTACGTAAATCGGTTCGTACAACACTGTGAGCCCTTGCATAGCACCTGGCACCTTATCCCAAATATAATTCTAAGAGATGGTGTGGATGGACAAATGAACATGCCATCAGAAATTCAAACACACTGAGAAACTAAAGTCGTAGAGAGATGACTCTATAATTAAGGAGATGACCTAACAGTGTACTAAAGAAAGAAGAGCACAGGGCAACTGGCTACCTCCTGTTCTCCCCAGTTCAGGAAGCTACAGAGCATTTGGAATCTTTCAGAAAGAGGAAAAAAAATATATACTTTTTTAAAATTAGTAATTAGACTGCAAAACCTTTCATTTAATCTTTAACCTTTTTTAATTAGTAATTAGATTGCAAAACCTTTCATTAGAAGAAATTAATTCAGTCTAAGGTCAACAATACTCAGTTACTCCAATGAGCAAAAATGCTGAGGGTTTTACACATCCAGCTGTTCTCTAAATACGTAAGGTAGAGATGCATCTCAGGGTAGGACAACTTACACTCGAGGGATTTCTCATGTTTCACCCCGACCACTGGATACCAGTCACTCTTAAAGCAGACAAGACTCTGGAGCAGGTGGATGGGCAGCACTGCTCGATGATCCAGCTGCAGCTTGACAGTGCTGGAGCAGCTGACAGACCCCTTGCATGCTGCTTTTCGCAACATCTGCATTCCTCCTGCAGAACCAATCCAGCCACGCTGCTGGAGATGCCAGAGTCCTCGTTGCACAGGCAGCTTCCACTCTTCTTCCAGGAACTTAGAAAGTTTCAAAACATGTTCGGAAGGCTGGAAGATTTCATGCTTGCTGTGCAAGAATAAATTAAGACTTCCACATAGTTTTGGTAATTAGAAATAATAGCTTGGATGAGGGAAAAGGGAAAACTTAGAAATTCAAAAGGCTTTTTATTTTGAATAAACATTTAAGACTCTTTGAAATACAGCCATAGTAAGAAATTCCTAAACTTGATCATCTGGATAGAAAATCACCACTCTGTCAGAAGCTCTGCACATGCTCAGTAAGCTGGATGAAGACATCCAGTACTTATACCAGTGATTTCAGTTTTACTTCTGGCTTCTCCTAAGCTCTAGTTCAGATAACAAAGGCATTGTATTCTGCCACCAAAAAGAAAAGGGCAGAAAGAACTCCTTAGCTGCAGACAACTACTACATAATTTATTCTTTTTTTCTTTCATTCAGCATTAGGTCATCAGGTAATTTTTTGTTATATTTTGTATTCACAGAAGTTGAGATTTAAAGCCTGCAGAACTTTTTGAAAGTATTGTATCTATAGAAGCTATTAACAGAAGAAAGTATTTTCCTAAATGTTACTTTCTCCACCCAAATGATGTTAACATTATTTTGTTAATTTTTAAACCATATTTTCAAACAATGTGAGAATAACATTTCCTATGCCTAGCAGATTACCAGGATGGTTAGTTATCACCAACTCTTTGTCATACTTGAGGATTCTTATGCCAATAAGCACTTTACTCAAGAATCCCCCAAGGCCTCAGTGTCTTAACAGTGGAGACTTTCTACTCACATTGATAAAATAAGTATTATACTACTTGCCAGCCAAACGGTGCTTCCTTCCAACACTCCTGACCTTTGTAAAATTGACACTTTTCTTTTAATGGTAACATGATTAAGGGTGTAATTGGAGATCTGTATTTAATGATACCTCTAGGGTAGGGTTCTCTTAACAACTGAAAACATCAAACAAAAGCCATGCATGTAGCTTTAAGTAAATATAAACCAGAAAATCATAACAGTAAACAGGTGCAAGAAGATGAAATTTTAATCCTTTCTCCTTTAAAAAAGAAAAAAACCAACCAAAAATTGTGAAATATTTCCAGGAGTTCTGCCACCTCCCCTATTTGTCTTCTGTACAAGTGTGCACTGACTAAAATCCTCATGATGCTAATCATGTGAGAATTCTCTTGCTACACTCAAAATGAGTAGAAATGCCTCTGAATTTTCCATGGACTGGAATCATCAGTGTGTTGTGAAGAAAAATAAAATGTTCTCAAAATAGACTTTAATCCCAGTTGTTTGCAAAAGTAACCACACTCTTCCAGATTCCTGAATCTGAACATAACATCACATCATATTAAGTAAATACATGGAAGACTGATTGAAATGGTTTTCTTTTTTTTAATTCTAGAGGCTGAGAGGTAAAATTGCATCAATAAATCCTTACAGTTTCCCCATTCTCTTTAAAATTCCCAACACAAGTCCACCGAAGATCCTGGTACGCCAAAAATCAGAAATACCTGATTCTGATTATATCCTACTACCTCTATAAAAATCTGAGATGCAACACGAAATGTAAAACCCCCTCCACCCTTCTCCAGAACCGAATAAACTACCAGAAAATACTATATAAAAATTTAACATGTATTAAAATATGAAAAACTGCTTTTCAACAAAACACCACTTAAGTAATTTTTACATAGTAACAGACACATTATTTGAGATACTGGATAAATTCATTGCCAGCTAAGTCTCAGACTACCATGCTCCCTTCTCCTGAAACTGGCTGCTGAATTTCTGCAGGGTTACATCCTGCCTGCTTTTAGAATACAATGCAGAGACAAAATACATTCCAAAACTAAAATCAAAATAAGATCTTTCCAGACTCTAATGCGTAAGTTAATACTTCTAAGTACAGAAGTCAGTGACTGAGGTTGCAATTACTTCCTCATTAACCCACTTGTGTCCCATACCTTGAAACTTCATCATAAAAATCTACCTGGTCTGAAAAAACTTGACTCCACATTTAGAATTACTGAAGAGCTCTTGACTCTCAGGATTACTAACAACTGATTTTGGCTTTTTACAAACACCAACCATGACAAAACTACCTTTTCAGTATGTGACAAGATTTACAGAAAGCCAAGGCAAAACAAAACTACCTGCCCGTTCATCTTTCCTCCATTACCATGAAGCTCTACATCAAGATTAATAAATAGGTTTATTTCTAATAAGCTTGAGAACAAAATAAAGAATTGAGCTCAGTAGCTCTCCTCTGAGAGCTGCATCACATGTCCTACCACTGTAAGAGCTTCAGGGGCCCTAATTTCTCCCACAGGAACTTCCATACTACTTAGTTGGTAAAAGAGGTACAAGATGTTGCATTTAGAACTCAGACATGGAAAGGGATGCCCACTGTCAGTATTTAAAATACTGAGAATTTGAACTGATTGCCCAAAGACTTACTTAGCTGAGGTGGGTAACAGCTTCCCTGGGAAATCTTTTATTTCTAATGAAGTGGATGTCATTTATATTTACGCAGTGTGGAAGACACTTTCAGAAAAATTCAATCCCTAGAATGGCTAGAGAGCTACTTTGGACAGTTCAGCACTTTATTTAAGCAGATACAAAAGCATGTCTTTTACCTCTTCTCCAGAACCTAAGCAGGCAACAAAATTGTTGAGCTTTGCAGTATTTCCCTTGATGGGATTAATATTTTGCTGTATCTTCTGGTACAGTGGTGTGATCCAAACCACTCTTAAGAAAAACCGCCTTTTAGATCACAAAATGCTTAGGCTTGGAAGGGACCACCAGCGGGCTTATCTGGTCTGACATCCCTGCTTAAGCAGGGTCATTCCAAGGCACATTGCACAGGATTGCATCCAGATGGTTTTTGAATTATTGTTTTTGAGTGAGGGAGACTCCACACCTCTCTGGGCAACCTGCTCCAGTGCCCAGTCACCTGCACAGTAAAGAAGTCCTTCCTCGTGTTCAGCAAGTAGAACTGAACATCAGTGTCCTATTGCTTGGCACCACCAAGCAGAGCCTGGCTCTGTCCTCTTGTCACCCTCCCTTCAGACATTGACAGGCATTGATGAGATTCCCTCTCTGTTGTCTCTTCTCAAGGCTGAACAGGCCCAGCTCCCTCAGCCTTTCCTTGTAAGAGATGCTGCAGTCCCCTCACCACCCTTGTGGCCTCTGCTGGACCTGCTGCAGGAGCTCCATGTCTCCCTTGTGCTGAGGAGCCCAGAACTGCACACAGCACTCCAGATGCGCCTCACCAGGGCTGAGCAGAGGGGCAGCATCACCTCCCTCAACCTGCTGGCAATGCTCTTCCTAATGCATCTCAGGATCCCACAGGGGCACTGCTGGCTCCTGGACAGCTTGTTGTCCACCAGGACCCCCAGGTTCTTCTCAGAGAGATACTCTTGCCTTGCCTACAGATATTCTGTTGATCAAAAGACTAAAATCAGTACCCTGAATCCTGAGCTGCTTCAAATTCAAGATATTTTCATGAGACTGTCTTTTTAAAATTTAAACCAAGTATCAGTCAGAATAGAGATGTGCTCTATAATAATTAAAAATAACTATATTCTTTGTGCTGTATAGTAATTTTACTGAACAAATAGCTCTCAAGATGTACTTTTCATACTTTTTATATACAAAAACTATACTAGAAGAATAAAGCTTTAAGAAATGATTTTACAGAATATGTTGCAATTAATCATGGCATAACATGTTCCCAGATAACAATACCAAACTCACAAATCAGAAGCATCTATCACGGAGCATTTAAAATGCTAACATGCTCGTCTTACCTCTGCAAATACAAATGGTTTTTAAGATGCCCCACTCTTCAGCAGAACTTAGCTTTCACCCAATGCACATTAATTTACAAACAAGCACTGAAATCCTGAAGGTCTGATTTCGGGACAACATTCAGCATTGCCTCAGACATTTATTACATGATAAATTAATTTACTAAATGGAAAGTTTTTCTCATGTAATTCTTTGGGTAACTTAAACACATTTAGTTAAGGACAACACACAAATATAACTTGTAAGGTAACTTCTCCAAACAATGAGTTTGTGCTAACATGCAGAGTAATACTACTTTGCGTAATTTAGCTGTTGTAGCTTTTAAAGCACTTGCAAACCATAGCTAGTACATTTTCTCCTTGGCTATTTGATTCAGGGGCTATAGCAGTTAAAATACAATGTTAGCATTTTCAAGGCTACATTAAATTAAATTGTAATCATACTAAATATAATTTACTTTTTTGTACCCAATTCTTCCACTGTAGTCACATTTCATTAAACCAAACAGATAAACAAAGTTCAGAAGACTAAGTATGAGTGATTGTGCTTTATGCATTAATTCTAATGTGTTTCTAAAAAAAAAAGCCAAACAAAACCATCCCAACTCTTAACAACCAAATTTAAAAAATCTGTCATAAATCTATCAAAAAGCCCAAACCATCGAGTTACCAAAACATTAGCAAGAACAAGGTTTCTTAAAAATGCAAGTGTGATTACATTTTGAATTTTGTCATTTTAAAGCCTTTACTTTCACTGATGTAAGGTAATTAATTCTTACATCCCTTCTTGTTTTTCTTCAGATCATAGCAGAATTCAAATCTTCAAGTGTGAGTGATTACCCATACTTACTCTAAATTGCAGACAACACAAGTTACAGAAATCTGGACCAAGACTATAGTAGTTACAAAATGCAAAACAAGGTTAACAGATATGTCTGCTTTAGGATAATACATAAGAAGGGGTTTAGGAACTCCGTATCAAAGCTAATTTCAGATTATGCAGTGTTCTCTCCTCCCTTCCACAGGTCTGCGAAATAAGGTGGTAAACATGTTCTCTTCAATATTCAGTTCAGTAAGAGTTTAGCTAAAATTTGATAATAGTTGCATAAATATAAAACCACATGATAAAGCAAAATATTTTAATGAGTAAGCCAATCATAAATAAATTCACCTAAAATTAACAGAAGCAGCAGCTGTATTCCTTCTACATTGATACGTTTTTTATCATGTTTTAATAGTCAACTTCATTGTCTAGGCTGGGACAAAACAATTCATCATCATCAAGCACTCAACAATTCTGCACACCGAGCCAGGTCTTTTTTTAAGTTACATTTTTTACATTTTCTTTACAAATGTAATACTTATGTACATTATATATTTTATTTCTACAATTGATTTACTTTACTGAAACTCTACAACTTTCACAGGGAATTTGCTGAAGTCTTTAGTAAATATGAATCATTCCTTTTAAAAAGAAATTCATATAAACAACCAACATACATCACTGCCCTTTGACATCTCTGTTAAGGATTTGGATCTGGAAAGGCTACTATAATAAATGTAAGAAAAAAGGCTTTACCTAATTGTACATTTTGTTAAGAAATATCATCCCACATAGCTACATAAATTCACCAGCTTGCAATAAACAGAGCACCATACTGCTGCACAACTGGAAACGTGTACAAACCAATTTTAAAGTTTACTAGTGAAACAGCTTCATCACTCGTAGCACTTTTAGACCGAAGGAAATTGGCAAAATTCTTTTGGAAATGTATACTCCTTCAGCTGTAAAGCTTCCAAAACAGTGCTGGTCACTGTATATTGTGAAGAACAAGCATCCACGTCTGTAACTTCCCATATGCTTCTCTTGGCCCATGCTTCTGTCTGAAGTCAGACTTTTTGCTCTACCTATTCCTTGGTCACTTACAAATTTGTTGTTGAATATTAAGTAGGAATTCATAATATGAGAAAGCTGCTTCTGTCCGATCCTCAATTAGATGCTGAAAAAATTCTGTTTTGGCAGGGTTCTCATCTCTGAAAGAAAAAACAATGGTATTGAGCAAAATCAAACTTTGAGCAAAAAAATCCACTGCAAATTTAAACAGAGGGATAACTTCTAATGAATTGCTTACTGTAATTTGGAATATAAATTCAGTTCAAAGATACTACAATTGCAAATAATTTAAAGTCTAGAAAAGAACTCAAAGTTTGCAATACACCATCAAACAACAGCATCTTTTAAAGTATATAAAATGGCAGAAAAGCAGGTGAAATACAGCACTTAAAATATCTTGTAGAAACACAAAAAACAAAATGTAAAAATTCTTTCGTTTATGAAGCCAAAAAATGTGCTGGTGGCAATGAAAAAATGCAAAAATTACATCTCTGTTCACATGTAATCTCAATCTCAATCCCATCCCCATACTTTCTTACTTAGCAACAGAATAGTAAAGGTAAACATGTCGAAGACCTAGTATCCAAAATTATTGCCCCAATAAAAATTTTCTGGGATGCAGTCCTCTGTTCTGGTATTGTGCAGCATGCAGCAAAAGCTCTCCTATTTACTACAGGCTCTCAGAACTTCTTAACAACTCAAGCAGCAGCCACAATGCCAACAGCTCATGAGCTTCAGTCCGGTATTTCAGCATCGTTTCTCTGAGCAAGTCATCTTACTCTAAAAAGTGATCTCCCATCCAGGTCAGTAAAAGGAGTACTCTACAAGTGAAATGTAATCTCAACTATAATAATTTTATAGAATTTACTCCTCCTTAAGCAGGTTATGGCTTGAAAAGCCTTCAGAACTTGCCTCATCTATCATAACTTTGTCCTATGAACTTTGATAACAAATACATATAATTATTAAACCATGTAAAGATTACTAACTTAAATCTTTTTAATATGCATATAATGAAATTATAAAAGCTATACCAGAAATTAACCTGGTAGACACCATTGATCATAAGGACATCCACTGCAGTTTAGTATATTCCTAAAATAAATATATGCAACTAATTCCTACCCATAAAACTATCAGCAACTGAATTTACACTAGATTCAAGGATAACCTTTATCATTAGACAGTTTTAGATAATAGCATTGTAGCAGCTAGGAAGATGATGTTATTCAGTTTCTTCCAAGACAATATACTCCTTTTCATCAGTCTCAACTAGAAATTGTAAATACAAGTTGCTAGTAACAACACAGTACATAACAGAAATACTTACTTAATTACTTGAAGAACTGGACTTAAAGGTCTACTATCTCTAAGCCAAGATATAAAAGATCGGGTCCTTTCTGAAGAAGGTGCATCCACCTCAGGAAGCTGTGTCTGGTTGAAGGTAATCAAAAGAAACCACCACCTTTTATTATCAAAACTATTAAAAAAAATAGATCCTCAAAGTTGTAACATGAGTCAAGCCACAACTTCTATTGAGAAATTACCAATCATGTATTTACATACACAGATGTTTTTCTTCAGCTTAAAGGACAATATTTCATAATATCTGTGGTGCACTCCTATTTAGGAAGGAGTACATCTCAAACCGTGTTTGAAGGGCGAAAGATTTTAGACAGCAAGGTTGTCTTTTCAAAATGCTGCTTTTGCAGTCTCCTTGCCTGTATCTTCCTCTGACAATCAACTTTCTACATGTTGCACTTTGCACTACTGAAGAAACAAGAAGTGAAATCTGAATTTTATGTAAATATCAATGGAGAGATGCTAGTGGACTATTTGGTCAGGGACTAAGATGAAAAAATAGATTTAAAAAGACTTAATTATCATCCCTCTTTTATCCAAGTTCTTCCTGGAAACTCTATTAACTAATATTACCATCATTTACTGGTCAATTTATTGACCACAATATTACTAGTCATAGGGGACAATTTTAAATTGCTAATACATGCAAAATACAAAACTCTGAACAAGCAGTCCAGTTTTATCATAGTCTTATAGCTTGCCACTCTTAACGTGTTTTTGTCACTTTCCTCCTTGATACTATGCAACTATAAGCAGAAAATACCCAACTGTGTGTTTCTATACTAACATAGTTTTGGTACTACCTGTATGTAACCATTTGATTCTGAACTCTCCTGGAGTGCTTAAAAGGGTCCATCCTTACCTGCCAATTGTTGACATTATGGAATCACTACTCACTGAAGCAGAGACTTCTCTTTAATTGCTGCTCTGTTTCACTAGGCTATAGGTACAGTTTAACATAAAAACCTCGTCACCAAAACACACATCCAAGGGTCATTGATGTTCTAATAGCTGAAAGTCTCTCTTTTTAACATTGAGTCAAGGCTTGGAAGCTGAGCAAAACTTAACTCTTTTACTTACAGGCCTATTGTGTCATACCACAGACATGGTATCTTACAGCAGATTCAGAGAATACATGGCCTCTGAAAATTACGGCACCAATAAAATAATCTTAACCACTAACACATCTGAACGGATAATTTTTATATTCATGCTGTGAAATTACTTCCTGTTCTTGTGAGTGCACATGTACTTCCACTAAAATTATAAGAGCAGTTAGGTTATAGAGCAACTGTTTGGCACTTCATGAATGCTAAAGTTTACATGTTTACATTCTTTCCCTGAATCTGTCAACTTCTATCTTGCTCCTACGAAGCTGACAAGAAGTTAGAAGGTATCTAATTAAAAAAATCCCAATCTAACTCATAGTTACATAATTGTAAACTGAAAATGCAGAAATACATAGATTAAACACATATTCCAAGTGTAAGCACAATACAGCTCAACTCATTAAAATGCCTACCATTTTCTGTGGCACTGATGCATAGTTGGGGTATCCAAGGACATCTTTTATGAAGTTGTTATCACAGTTTTTTCCAATCCAAAGGTAAAAAATCTGTAAAATGTCATAATCAGTTTTAGTAAAGGCCCTGCATACATTTTAGAGAAACAGGTAAGTGGTGATCTAATAGGAATAATAACAGAATAGTCACTTTCATGCAAATGAAATCACTTGAGTGCTCCAGTTGCACTTCATACACAGATGTCTATATCCATAGGTAAGCGTGTCAATAATCAGTACATTGGTAATACTCAGAGGAAGATCATTAAAAATATATATATATATAGGTAGAATTCAAATACACAAAGAATGAGGTTGCAGGACACATTTATAATGGAACAGTTAATGCAGTAACTTCCCACGTTACCTCCTCAAAAGAAAACCCTCAAATTATTTGCAGTCACAACACTCTGCTGGTTACTGCACACTGACTTCCCAACCTAAGTAAGTTGTAGTAAAGCATCAATTATCAAAGCTTATTGTAGTAATTATTTCAGAGGTCTGGAGAGAAAAGCTAGTTTGATATTCACATTTGGCCCCGACCTCAAGTTTAAAGCACCTTCTGTACCGTCACAGGTGGAGCATAATGCTTTCTCCAATTGAGTGTGTTTTTGTGCAATTTCTACAAATACGTTAAGATGTATCTACAGATTTTGTTCACTCTCCAATCCCCTCACACCTGCAACTCTTACATAACACAGGTCACAAATCATAGACCCACTCTTTGTGTGTAACTGAGAATGTTCCGGCATCAAGTGTTTTGTTAAATACTCTAGTAATATGCAATTTAATAGCCATTAAAAGAAGTTTCAGAAAATAAAAATATATTAATTCCAGAGAAAACACGTTAATGTGAGCTCTAGGTATATTGTGATCTGTCTTAAATGAGAAAAAAAAAATCAACCTCTGTAGCCTCAAAGATACTTCTCAGATCAAAATATGAAAGCTTTTCACTGGAACAGAGATCAGGTTACCTGGAATGCTGATTCACAACAGTATTATTGCTGAGAGCTGACTGGTTTTAGTAACACAGCAGGCATTTAACTTTTTTCCTTCCTTAAAAATTTTTAAAAAAAGAATGTGTAAAATTTTAACTTACTGAACCACAATCCATAAGAAAAGCTCCTTCTCTTGTCAACTTCTCTGCAGACAACTTCTGAAGAGGTGGCTGAGGAACAACTCTGTCATTTACATGTATTGTACTCTGTAACAAAAAAACCAATACTCAATAAGACTAGAATTTTACCTTTAAAGGTAAAACAAAACAGAAAAAACACAGTTAATCTCTAGTAAAATTTTGAGGATTCTCATATAACAAAATACTATGTTAAGCCTAAAATATTTATGTACATCAAACAGTTCTAGAATGTTACTTATCCGAAAGGCTACTTTAATGCCTTAAAACATAACAATGCAAGTTAATTTAAGTTGCTTATATAACATTTCTGATGCTACCGATGTCAACATTTCAAAAGAAATTCTAGCGTTGACACTTAAGTTTTCTACAAACAACCTCTATTGTTTTTTCATTGCATTCAATTTCACTAGAAATGTTGCGAGAGCAGAAAACCATCAAATTCTACTCCCTATAATGAAGGGCTCAGTATTTTACTGCATTCAACTAACAGAGAGTCCCCTCAGGTCACATCCTGCTTGAAGTGATCCTTGGGTTTGTCCACAGAGCACTATGACTGATCTGATTAAAGAATTTGGCTGTTTGCACTGACATTATTAAAAAATACCCCACCTTCCTCCCCAGCAATAAACCGACCAAAAACAATACTAAAAAAATGAACCCAACCCCCCAGTATTTTCAGATTAAAGCTGCTTCCCCCTCCAATACAAAAACAGGCCAGGTATGTCAAGAATCTCTGAAGCATTCTGCAAATAATACAGGGAAAAAACACTCTACTGGCTATGCACATATCCATGTAGTAAAAGATTATTGAAAAAAATTACTATTTAAAAAATTTCATACTACAATGCCATAGATTAGCAGCTTTTGGGGATTTATACATAATTATGAAAATCAAGCTACTGAATTCCACTTGGGAATGTTCCAGGCTTTACTCAGTACTCTCAAGAATCAAGTGTTAAGAGAAAGTAAAACCAGGAAAAACATTTTAAAATAATTATGTAACACATCACACAGAATTTTTTTAAGAAACAATAAAGTGAAGAGCAGCTTTTGTCAGAAATACTTTAAACTGAAGTAGTTCTAAATGACAGGTTAGTATTCTGTTATGATTTAAAATCTGGTTGGTCAATTAATTTCACTACGTAAAATAAGCCCTAATTTTTGTATTATTGTCCTTGAAATAACTGATCTGAAAACCTTTGCTAATAAAACTGGATCTCCTAAAGACACTGCTGATTCTTTAGAGCACAAGCACACTGAACACAGTGTTTCAATCTAAGCGCCACAAAAAAATTCAACAAGAATAGTTGAAGTTGGCATCTCAAAGAGTGGGAGGGGTGGAGTATAAAGAGAGTAACTAATCAATTTCACTGAAGTATACTGAGTTTAGACTCACCTATTTGAGTTCATGAAATACCTTAAAAGGAACTTCAGGACTACAAATAGCTCAGAGGTTGTGCTGAACAATAACACTGCCACAAAAACTACTCAGTTTACCATATAATGTTGTATCACTCAGAAACAAACTCCTACATGTACTTTTCCAAAACTAGGGACTAAAAAACTTGTAAACTCTTACTTATAAACCCCCTTATTTTTGCAATTATAACTAACTTTGACCTTAAATAAAATCCCATCTTGCTTTCTACTACTAAAAAAATGCATCCATTTCCTAGGCTTCATCTGTAAAAGATGAGTTAATAAAACCTGGTTTCATACATGAAGTACTTTCTCAGTCTGATCATAACCATGTAGAAGTACAACCGTTTTTTATCCGCTACAGTCTGAGAAACCACTGGAAGGTTGTTACTGCAGGCAACTCTATCAGATTTCTGTATATAAAACCTTGAATCATCCATCAGATCTTCTACACCCATTTACCCCAGCCAGTTCTACATAATAAAAACATACTGCAGATGTTTCCAATACATACTATTTTCTTTACTTTCTTGTTATAATAAAAAAAATATGGAACTACTGTAATCATTGAAACTAGATTAAGGAAAACAACAGTTGTGCTCAAACCACACTACTGTGCTTGCAACTCAAAACTTGAAAATGTTTTTCTTGACTTTTTTATAACTTAAAGAAAATGCTCTGTCCATATTACAATCACATAAAATTACTGCAGCACAACACCTAGTTCAACGGGCCATTAAAATTAGAAAGTGCTATAACCAGGCTTCATACATTACCTCATCAGTCAACTTGTCTATTCTGTACAAGTTGGGATGTATCATCTTCATCAAATGAACAAGAGGCTGGCTCTTCATCTGGCACATTGCATAGACACGATCATCCAAGCGTGTACTTGTGCCTGTTCTGAAGGCTTTCTGCAAGAGAACAATGTTACTACTCAAACAAATCCCGTATTTTATGTCACATGTAAGAGTGAATTTCAGACTTTTCAAGGTGTTGAGCAAAGGTGGCAAAGCTTTTGTAAAGAAATGTATCTTATTGATATAATCTTAATCATAGAGCTTGAGCAAAATATGTTAAAAACATAATCCCTTGTCCCTCCTTACTGATGAAGGAGAATAAATTTCTCCCTCAGTTTGTCTAAAATCTGCATGCAGTTGGGCCAGCATTTCACTTTTGCTCTTGACAAATGCTACTGCGAAACTCACCAATGCAAGCTACCATAGGAAAGGTAAGACAGAAACAGAGTTCAGGCAAGACACATACAGAAGATTTACTCTGATTTTATAATAGTAAGGATTTAATGTTAAGGAAAAGCTTTGGAAGGGAAACATTCATGTTTTATAGCAGGAACTAGGTTCTCATAGGATAAAATCTTTTATAACTCTTTCCTACTGAATTTTTCAGATCTCCTTTAGAAGCAACTGGTAAACAATTGCTGTGAGAAGCAACACAGTAAAATAAACATTATATTCTGACTCAGTGGAGAATATTCCTATAATCAAAGTTCATATTCACTTCTACAACAAAGCCAAGAACATCACTCCTCCCTGGCTGCCACATATTTTGATTTTGGTTTCTCTATATTCCAGGTGTTATTGTTGTTAATAAAGATAATAAAAAAACCAAACATAAACAACTTCTCAGCCACTCCTATTTCTGTCTTTTACACAGATCTTCTTGATAAAAGATCATCTTTTTCCCCATCGTTAACTGCATTTGTTATGCAGCATCAAAAAATCATTATCAGTATATTAGAGACTGAAGTAATCACTAAGCCAAAGAAGATAATATAGTTAGATCTCTAACAAAACTTATATAAAGGTTTATTCATCCTAAGAGAACCAAGAACTGTAAGACATGAAAACCTTTAAGCTATGAGATTTATTCATAACAAAACCCTGTAGGAAGCTCTCTAAGTATGATATTTAGTAATCGAAACAAAGTTATCATTAAAAAAAAAACCCAGTAGTAACTACTTTTATGTGAACTTTCAGCTATATCACTTGAGTTTCTGTAATAAATTTCACCATATCTCCATGGAAACTAATTTTTCTTCTTTGAATTTTAAAGTACAAAAAATCTGTATTGAAAAATACTTATTTTTTGCTTCATAAAAAAAGAATGAAAAAGTACTAATAAGCAATTTCCAGCAAACTTTATGGGCTACGCTAATTAGCTGCCAAAATCTGAGAAATACTAACTGTAAATCAGGTATTTATTTTTATTGTAAAACAATGTAAGACAAAACGTAAGAATCAAGTAAACTAATAAATGGCTCAGACATTAAAAATTTAAAATAAGCTACTGTAGTCATCTTCTACATTAAAGTCCTGTCAGCATAAAGATAACCCAATTTTCATAATTTTAGAGAAGTTCAGACATTGCTTGACCTAGAACTGAAGAACTGCTCAAATGGAACAATGAACTAAATATCAAACAATAATCCACTAGATGATACATACCTGTTTGAGAAGAGCCAAAATATAGAGTGGAAAGAGCTTGAGGGAATTTGGTGCTATCAGCATGGACTGCTGCAGATTTGAAGCAGTTGACATGTATGCTGCCAAGGAATCCACCACAGCATTGACTAAGGCATCTCTTGCATCTGCAAGACTGGATGAAACTGAGCGATCCACAGCTGTTGGGTTAGGAGGATAGAAGAAGTTACTAGAGATGGCCTCACTCATTCCCTCGAATTCTGAAAATTTTAGTTGCACTTCTGGGTTATGTTTTAAGGCTAAAAAAATCCCCCAAACCACATCTGTGGTCCTAATTTTTTCAGTAGTAAATTAGATGACTATCCATACAGAAACTCTCTTTCACGATGCTTAAAAATATAGTGCAGTTAATTTTGGCTCCATAGTTTGTACTCTTGGAGAATTAAAAGAAATTTTCAAAGCCATCATATATAGTTGAGTCTAAATATAAATCCTGTTTTAAACCTTATACAGACAACTTAGCTATTGTTGAAATTCTGTTGCCCAGAAACTTGGAACTTCCAAGGTAACATTTGCAGCAAATAATTTTGAATTCCCCCCCACCCCCCAAGAAATTTCTTCCATTATTTCAGTGGCATAATTGTGATTAGTGTATATGCAGCTTCATCTTTCTCTGCTGAGCAAGGGCTGCAAATCCTCTAGGTGGAGGAAGCCACCTGCTGGACTGAATGTGTATTTAAGAGATCACAGAATGGGGTTTGGGTTGGAAGGGACCTTAAAGATCATCTAGTTCCAACCCTGAGAGGTATGGTACTACTATTTATTTCCACTATTATTGAGTCCACTATTAAATACAACATGTTGATTAACATAAAAATATACTAAAATGCTGCACAGAGTCATATACATTTAACAGAAGAGATCAGTCTATGAAATAGCTACTTATGACCCACAAGTAAGGGATAGAAAGAATCCTCAACCAGGCAGCAAAAGGATAGGACAGAAAACCAGTATCTCAGATACACTGTTGCCAGAAGCTCCCTTTTAGTCTCCAGCATGTCACTAAACTGAAGACTCTCTTTTCTTAAGTAATCCTAGAAGGCTTAAGTTTGACTGAACAGCAACAATGGTGATGATACAAAAATGAGAGTTCTGATCCAAGTGTATTATGATTCATTGTCCTTTATAGAGAACAAGGTAAGACGGCTCCTTTCAAAAGATTAAAGTCAAGTAAGTATTCAGAACAAGGAATATTTCAGCTCACAGTTCCAGCATCTTTGATTTTGTCATCTTTTGCACTCTCAGGCTTCAGTGTGCTGCACTCCAATCTTTTTTGTAATATCCAGGCTTAGTTCACTACTTCTTTTAAATGGCTGGTAAAATTAGGAACACAAAAAAACCCATTTCAATGTTCCTGGTCTGTACTCACCCATGTTTGCCAAGAGGCACACGACTGCTTGTACATCTGCTCCTGCATACACATCAGACAGGGAACTCACTACAGGCAAGCAAAGTGTGTGCACTCGAATTCGACGTTCACCTAAGAGAAGGGGAAATCATTACGCATTCTCTCCTGGTAGAAGTAAACAAATCCAGTCATTATAGCCAGCATTTCCTGCCATCTAAGATGCACCCATTCTAGAAAACATAGCAGTCACAAAATTGCTGCAACAGTGTCTCCTGTTCCTGTCTCAACCTGCTCAAATTCTGCTCTGAAGCAGCACAAAGAGGTAACACAAACTAGCAACATCCACAGTAAATGTCCTGATCCTACAAATGTAGTACACTGACATACATCCCGAAATTTTGTGGCATCTTCCACCACAGAAATTAGCTGCCATTCTTTATGCTCACCCACTGTAGTAGCAACTCATTCCAACCGACCACAGGTCTGTGTATTTGGACAAAGTGCCTGCCAAACATGTTACTGCCTGTAACAATGGCCAGACTTCTAAGTAAAAGAGTCTTGCTGAATCAGCACTATGTCAGATGGAAAAAAAATTTTCCCATCAAAACAGTGTTTACAGGGATTTTCATTATGTGATTAACTACTAAGCAGGCTCACTAGCTCTGACAAGATCCTCTTAGATTATAGAGCACAGCAAAACACTGTAGAACTAACTACACAAACACTACATTATAAAAAGAAACAAAAAGCCCACTGACCAATTAATTTGAATTTATTTACCTTTGCTGGAAGTATACAAAAGAGCTGTTTGAAAACAAACCAAAGATGTGTCAGTCAGACTTTCCTCTATGGACATTTGTACTGCAAATCCAGCATCAGGATTGACATTGGCAAGGGACAGTAAATCAGTAGATCGTACAAAAAAATTCCCATGAAAAGTGTGTATTGAAAGACCTAGAACCAGATTAAATAATTCAGAGTGAGGTTAAAACAGCATGGAAAACACTTATCAGTAACTAAAACCCACACCCCTGAGGCTAGGTTTAAGAACACAGTAAAAATTCTATCATGTAGAACCAATTCCATGAATCATTAGACATTTCAGCATGATCCTGTAGGGTTCATGTTCAATTATGAACACTCCAAAGTGAATAATGCCCTTACACTACACATGTCAACTTACAGTGAGATGATACCATCAACCAAAAAAACAAACAAAAAAACCAAACAGCAAAAGCTAACTTAACATAAAGAAGGTAACTTACTCTTCAAAGACAGAGAAAGAACATTCAATTTAATGTTGCTAAAGATGCACATTCAAAATGATCCCTAACAAACACCAGCCTTTCCATATGAATCAGTAATTAAGACATACCTTTTGTACATCTTATGCGCATAACTGCTTCAAATCCAATCTTTCTTGTAAGGTATCTTTTCAGGTCTTTTTGCAATTTTTCAGCCTGAGCAGGATTATGGCTACGATGAAAAGATGGATAGTAATAGATGCATCCAGCGGAATACTTGGACATGCAAGCTGTGAAGTAAGAAAAGGTACAGTTAAGAAGTACAACCACAATGTGAAGTCAGAACATGAAAATCACGTTGAGACTTCCACAAGCCATATCTATGTTCATCTTCTTGATATTACCCACATCTGTGAGACAATGAGAACTGGCCCAGACTGAGGCCACTGAAGACAGAAATTAATCACCCCAATACATAATGACCTAATTCTACAGCAAGCTCAATAAGCACCCTGCCTTTGACAGCTAAGACTGAAGTGCCTGCAGAAGTATCTAATGGTGCAGAGGCAAAAGTAAGTGTGTGTGCAGATACAGATCTTGGATAATTATTAGAAGACGAAAACTCTATTCTACCCCTATAATTATACTTCATTTATTCCTTGCCATGTTTCTGTTTCCTGTTCCTGAGCAGGAGAATACTTCTCATTTAAAACTTTGAAATCCTAAAATAATTTGTCTGATATGACCAATGTAATACTTCTGTTCTTCCATCAACTTCAAGGTCAATTCCTCTGTAACATGAGCTGCAATTACAGAAGTGCTAAAATATTCACATGATTTCAGAATTCCTGAGGTACCCTTTGCTTCTGAAGAGAGACAACAGCACAGAAAGAGGGAATGATGAACTCCTTACCAAGAGAAGCAAGATCAGAATACTGTGAACTTAAGAGAAATAAATCCACAGCAGTCTGCTGGCCAGAGCAGTCCAGTGCCAACTTCTTGTAAAAGTCTGTTGCTGGACCAAGATGCTGGACCACCTTTAGTGAATAAATCATACAGCAAAGAGTTCAGACAACAATCATGCTTTTTATACTTCATGAAACAAAAGACATACTATTCAGCAGCATCTGAGTAACTTACATCTCAGCAGTAACTGAGTCAGAAGTATCTGCAGCTTCTTTTGCTTGCCAAGAAAAATTATGGACCAAAGGCCAAAAGACAGCTCATGCACTTCAAAACAAGTAATACCACACACACATGTATAAACTAGTGACCTTAAATGCATAAACATAGACATAATTAAAATTTAGTGAACTGCTATAAACAAAGACCAAGCACTGATCTGCAGAACTATGCAAGTCAGAAAGACATGGCCAATCTTTAGTCTCTTGAAATGAGTAGTAAGGGAAGTTTTTTACCTTTGTGCTTGACCTTTGATTGGGATCTTCTCTGGAATGCAAAAGCCCTGCTCCCAAAGACGGTAACTGAGTTTGGAACACAGAGATCCGACCACCCGTTGGAGACATCAGTTTAAATGCAGCCTGAAGAGCAGGGCCCAATGCACTGTGTGTTTCTCTTGTATTGGTGAACATATTTGGTAACGCATTCAGAAGATCTTTTATAAGCTGCAGAACAGATTGAAAGGTGATTTATGAGATTTTGCAAGCTTGAGATTTTCTACTGTTTCTAAAAAGCTGTATTGCTATGACTGAAGTGACAGAATTGGTACCAAATATTTCAGTTTAGTTTTAACACACTAAGGAAAACAAAGCTGTAGTTTTTAAAAGCTATGATGTATCAAAGAAACAACATGTAATACTTCCATAATTAAAACTAGCACTGGAACTAAATATAATGAAGATAACCTTGAATTCAAAGTTAAACAGGAACATCTACTTTGAATATTTAACATCTTAAATTTAATGATGTATTTTGAGCAATCATACCTCCTTACTTTCATGGAGATTTACAAGTAAACTATCTGGTGTAGGTAAGAAAATATCTGTAGAGAGAACAAAAAATAAACATTTTATTAAAGAAAAAGATAACACTATAATAGAACAAAATATTTCACTGCCCCCTGCTACACACACCATGAAACAGTTTACTTTTTTAACGTGTGTTAGAGAGTTATACAATCTATACAAAGCTTGTCTTATTCAAAGCAAAATTAACTTTTGAATCCCGTATTTTAAACATCACCTACTCTGTAGTTAGTGCAAGACTATTTCTCAAAACAATATTCTCATTCAATAACTCAATTGAGTTATTCAAATTCTATTCAAATTGAGTAAATTCTCAACTAATACCAAAGAGTTGAGAGATTCTAACCTTTGTTCTAGGAAAAAATAAATAATAGGTTCTCAAAAAATCAGCTTCCATTTTCTTTTTACTTACCATCAATATCTGAGACAATCAGCATCTGAGGCTGTGATAAACCTTCTTGCAAGTTGTAAAACTGAACAGTGCTGTCAAACGTTATGAACCCTATTCTTGTTCTTGAATCTCCAGGCAGCCTGAAGCATTAAAAAATAAACTATTAAGCCCTAAATCTCTCTCTCCAGACATATAGATACTCAGAGCTCCTGCTGATGTTAGCAGAAACTCAGTTCATGCGTAAAGAAGTGAAGGGATAACATAAGAAGGGAGATGTGAAACATGAATACAAGTAATATTCCCTCAACATTTTCTGAAAAGCTGGGGTAATGATACAGTTTATAAGACCAAGTGTTACAGATAAGCACTCACATATTGATGGTTTTGTTCCAAGAGAGAACTTAATAGGTTCATTTAAACGTTACACTGACACATGAAAGAAGGCAGCCTTCTCAGTTCTTTAATAAAAACCAGTGCACTCTACTCTTTCCTAATTCAGAACCCCCATTCACTAATGGAGTTACAGAGTACTTACACCTCTAAACCAAAACCCGATGTCTCTACAATGCAACATACTTTGTTTCTCATGTTGACCATATTTCAATGTATGGCATTAAAACTACAAAATTAAAGACTACATGGGATTTCTCAAATAAAATATAAAAAACATCATGAAGTGCTGAAAACCAGGACAGTGACCAAAAGCAATAGAGGCAAATATTGTTGTTACCATTTGGGTACATAAACTAAGCAGACACACTGATTTTCCTGTAGACTTTGCATGGGATTTAATGGATTTTCCAAAAATAATTAAGCATGTTTCTCAGAATCTGTTGACAAAGTAGCCATAAAAAAAGGAACAAAGAAAGACTGAACCAAAATATGGAAGTGAAGATTTTTATTGTACATGTTGATTTCTTTATGAGGAAACCAAGTTCCCAAGAAAAACTTGTAAAAAGGAATTTTCAAGGCAAGACCTCCACAGGATTAGTTGTCAAAAGGAATGAGCACAGTGAAGGTTATTAACCCTCGCTCAAAAAGCACCAGCAACAATCCCACACATGCTGTCCCAATGCAAAAATGAAAACAGACAGCAATTGGCACAGGTAGATCTCGGAAAGTGTGAGTTAAAAAAACTAAACTGACAACACAATTCACCTAGGCAGTCTCACACTTGTAGTTACACCATTACAGTTTGCAGCACCTCAGACATTTCAGCACAAGAACCAAACAATTCAACCTCTGTAATTTATTATTTTTGTTGGTCTTGGCAGGGGAGAAGAATGGAATATAAAAATCTTTGTACAATCAGCAAGTTGCTAGAAGTTACAGCTAAATATTCTTTGCAGATAAGTAAGTAAATTATATGCAGATACACATGCAGGGAAGAAATTCCAGGCGATGGAACTTCTGCCCTTTAGGGATAGAATGTTCAGACACTTTGAAATTTCCTTCAAAATTTGAAGTTACTATTTTTCGTTACAACATTTAGCTGTTTTGAAAAGGTTATTTATACTCTTACTTGTCTAGGTTTTCCAGCAATGACTGGCAGAGTATTGTCAAATATCCAGCCTCCACTGCATTATGAGATACATCTAAAACAAATAAATATACCGCAGGCTGAGGAGGACGAAGCTACAAAGTAAAAAAAAAATAAAAATAAAAAACACTCAAAACTCATATTCAAAGAAATGTTAAAAGTGATTAGTCATTAGAAAGGGCAGTGGGAAAAGGGAGTACTTAGAAAAATGAAAAGTATACATTATGCAATAAAAGTAATTTACTGAGCAATATGTGGATAGACTTAACCACAATCCCCAGTGGTTAATAACTGCCATTTGTAATAAAAATACAGTGTTATACTTCAGATAAAAGAAGGGTATTTAAGTCCCTCCTTCTAACAGTCAACTCAAACATGATGAAAGATACGCACTTCCATCTTCCAAATTCCACTGTTCTTTCAGTACATTGACAACGTGATCCATTAAACAGGATTCAAGCATTCTACCTACATCCTTTCCCCACCTGTGTAACAAGCTCTGTTTATTTGCTGGTATATGTTTCTGCCACAATGTTTTAATTCAAAGAGAAGAGAACAAATTACTTTTGCTGCTGCTAATAATGTCATTATGAACTAGGCCTTTTCCCAGGCAGATAGGACCAACATCACAGCAATTGCAAGCTGACTCCTAATAAGAATCATTTGTTCACAGTCACTAACTAGAAATTTGAAGCTGAGCTAATTTGCTCATTATTCCATTACCAGTCTTTCAAAACGTCCTAAAAATGAGGGAGAAAGGCAGAAATTAGGTTGCATTAGATTCAAACCTGACTGTGCCACAATAAACTACACTGGATGACAACACACATTGAACTACCTTTAGCTGAAAAGCTTCTGACTGTTTACATCAGCCAAAACTCAAAATATGATTTTAACTGTTCTTTGGTGTCAAGAGGAGCTTCACAAGAAAATTAATACACACCACTGGAGCAATATGCAACATTAATTTCAAGAACTATTACATTAATATGCAATTCCTGTTGAAGTTACCATGAAAACTTTTTTTACCATATAGTCTGAGGAAGCAATAAATTCCACTGTAGAATTTTGCACCTCTGGCCGCTTGTGAGGCTCTCCATAAGACCGTGTCAGAGGATTATACATAAATTCTTCAGGAACTATTAAAAAAAAAATCCCCCCCCAAATACAGATTATATTTTCGTCAGCAAATCAAATAAAGCCATTATTGCAGCTACAAGCAAAGTAATGTGGGCACATTACAATTATTGCAACAGCAAAAAATTCACATTAAGGACACATAAAACAAAGGAACATTTCAAATATCTCAAGCATATCTTTAACATTAAAGTTAAGTAATTGGAAAGAAAAGGTTTATTTTAAACAACAATATATCCCCAAGTATAAACAGCAATGGAAGTAGAGCATTTCACAACAAGCAGCAATCAGTACTGTTTCTCAGGACCTCTGGCCTGGATTGCAGTTGTAGCTGTCACCATGTTTCCATTTGCATATTGCAGCAGCAGTCAAGGGGATTAGCTGATTTCATTAGACAAGTAATCAGCATAATATGAATACGTTTTCTTCATCTCCCAGAAGATTGCACAACAATCTTTTACTTCAAGAAAATACACAGCACATCTGACTTAAGATGTTTTTTAAAATCTCTGGGTCATAAGAACACTGTCACTTTAGTCTACATTTCAATCTAAAGTATCCCATGGACTGATAAGATGCAAATACTTGAAAGAGATTCTATAAATGCAAGCATTTCCTGCTACAGTCACTTACCATCATTAACTCTATAGCACAGGTTGCATTTCCACCGCCTTTGATCAATGAAAGAAACAAAAGGGTTGATGTAAGTCCTGCAGGATCTGCATCTCACTATTGTGCTTGACGTTATTACTGGTAATTGCTAAAAAAAAAAAAAGAAAAGCTGTCACAAAGCTATATCATACATTTTATGGAAAACATCACTTTGCAGTACAGTTCATAAAAGCTTCATAAGACTACATTTTCCATCATCTTTCCTTTTAGTTGTTTAATTGGTTTTCATAGTATAATTATAATGTCTATTAAAAACAACCTCCTTCTTATAATCAAAAGAAATAACCGGTAATTATTGTCTTAATCTAATCTCAAAACCAAAGATGTAGTAAGATCTTAAATGTAATTAAATCACAACTACTATGGCAAAAGGAATTATGAAAGATAGGACAACTTTGAGCAACTAAATATGAAATATAACAGACAGCAAACCTTACACAAAGAACACACATTTTATAAAAGTAAGTTATGCCAGGCAGTTATTCACCTTTTTACATAAATGCTAATAAATTAGATGGAGAGGATTGCTGCACAGTTATGAATATAGCCTCAATCTTATATTGTGCTTACATTCTATTGACAGCAATTTTCAGGCCAGTTGCACATTCAAACCGAGCACGTCTCTTCAGGAGAGCTCTGTGAACACGTTTTCAAAAAGTAGCTGACAGTTGTGAGCTCAACACACAGAGCAGTAATTCTGCAGAGAACTACAGGCAAGCAAATATTTCCAACAAGAAGAAAAGAATTTTGAAGGACTTCTCCAAAGCTTCTCCCTTATGAATTTCAACAAAGCAGCAATTTTAAGGGTTTTTTACCTCTCCTCCTCTTTAAGTCCCGAACAATTTTTTGGTACTTCTGTTAAATTTAAGACTTTGAGTTCATTATTTTTTATTGTTTGAATGAAAACAGAATAAATGCATATATTAAATAAACACACTAAAAAAAAAACTAAGATACTTTACCGTTAGGTCCCTGAAGGGATGCAGCAACAAACCCAAAGGGAGTTTAGCTTTGTTTAACAAAGCCTGTGTCTGTGGAATATTTGTCAATGTACATCGAAATGAGCTGGAAGGAAATAGAAACATTATGTTAAAAATGAAATTTTTAAAGATGTTGAAAACACTGCGTTCACATCTGATTTTAAAGAACTCTGAAATTTGAGAAATCCTATGTTTTACAAAGATGATTTAATTAAAAAAAAGTCAAGAGATTTTTAAAAAGTCTTCCTTAAGAAACAAACAAACAAAAAAAAATACTCCCCTGCTTCCCAGTTTAGTAGTTCACCAATGCAAGTACACCAAAACTAACTTGCAATTAAGAGACAGAACTGCTCTAGGTACAAAACTCAATGAAAACTATGTATTTTTCTGCTACAAAGATTTTTCCAGTGAAGGAATTACAGAAGCAACACATTATTTAAGAGCTTTCAGAATGTCATATTTATATAAGAAAACAGTAGAAAAGGATCCCAAATACTGAGAGTCAAAACCTTTTGTTTTGGGTAGCATGGAGGGACACTAAAAAAGCCCAATGCACAAATAGTGCTGTCCAAAGTGTTCCAAACCTATGAATGATTTCTAGGCCCTCAGTTTTCTGATTTCTGTTTTCTAGTGGGACCATGCACTGTCACTACAGCAATAAGGATGCTGAGTTGCTTTCCGGTAAAGAAGAATATTTATTTTGGAATTACAAATAAAATCTTCGGGGAATAGCACTTTCCTTTGTACTTAGCTGCACTTGACTTGGGATAGTTGATAATGGTAATTAGACGTAAAAGGATACGTGACTGCAGAACTACCATAGTAAAATATAATTTATTAAACATATTCATGCACAATCATCATACGTTTGTGGAAAAAATCCTATGAAATATTACAAAAATATTCCATGAAACATAGTGAATAACATTAGGGTATTTATTAAAAGGCCTTTTGTTTTAAAATGGGTAAAACAAAGTGAAGATAAAGCAAAATTCTTAAAGTATTAAGAAACGAGCTACACTCACACCGCATATAATGTATTCTGATGGCAGAATGGTTTCAATATCTGTGTAAGGATTCAGAGGATAAACTTATTTTCAACTGAAAAGGGTTTTATTAGCTCATGACTAAGATTTAAAGTCAGAAGTCCGTTTAGACACTTTTTTAAACTTTAAGTAATTACTGCCCACTGAAAAATGTAAGACATTGTCCCAGACAGAGTAAACTTACTCTGGACTGCAGTTCAATTTCCTAAGATCAGAATTCAAGTTAGGCACAGGTGCTGGAACTGAAGACACCGGTAAAATATTTCTATCATGTGTAAGGTTTACTGGTCTCAAACTTTCTGGCTGCTGAGAATGCTGTAGACTTAATCCTCCTAAGGAAGAGGACAGTTGGTTCACACCTGGATATTGCTGAAAAAGGTAAGAGCATGACAAACAGGTAAACACTCAATCATGTTATAATAACAACCTTCAGTCTTCTAATAGTCCCCTCCCTTCCAGACCCTTATCTTTAAAAAAAGATACAGCAGCTGTTAGTAACAAGCCCAGACAAACAAAAAGAGAGTCATACTGTAGAAATTTAAAAATGCTAAGACACACCTTCCAAATATGTATCATTGGACAAAATTGAAATTCATCACACAAATCAACACTGGAAGTCACACATAATCCTTCAATCTCTCCAGGCACAAGAAAACAGGTTACTAAAAAGGCTGACACACTTTCTCTCCCACTCTCCTCTGCAATTTAACTTCTGTTACAATAAACTTTTCCTAGTTACAGACACAGCATTTAAGTATTTATTTTTAAATTAAAACAAAACACCACAGAAGATAAGGTTAGGTTGGAAGGCACCTTTGAAGTCTGGTAGTCTAACCCCTTGCTCAAGCAAGGCTAACTTAAAAGTTAGTTTGGGTTGTTCATATAGACTTGTCCAGCTGTTTTGAAAATATCTAAGGATTGACAATTTCACAGCACAATCTGTTCTAGTGCTTCCCCACTCCCATCCTGAACAATTTTCTCCTTATATGTCCGACCAGAATTCACTTGAAGCAACTGCTGTTCTTTCACTGTGTGCTCCTGAAAAGAGCTTAACTCCATGTCACATTATAGTAAAGATGAAGGCAACCCTTTCAATTCCAAGAAAATAAAATTAAGTGAAACATTTCTTCCAAGTCACATTTTACATTATGTCGTGACACTGAAAGTGTTCCTGGATATTATATGCAGTAAGGAATTTTGATCACCTGCCACAGCAGTTTCATTATCTTTGCCAGCTGGCCCTTATTTCAGAGAGCAGCATTTGTGTATCAGCTTCTTTTTCTAGACCCCTTCACATATTCATTTCTCTGCACTTCTTCAGCATTTGTGTCAGGCCTCAGTGTCTGGCTCTTCTGTCACTGTTCTCGGGGTGTTCACATGTAGAACAGGAATCAGGTAATTGTACAGAGTTTCTTGGGTGTTGGGTGCTCTCTTTTACCAGGAAAACAGAGCAGATGCAGGCAGCCTGCTCCACTACACACACCCAGCACATGCTCTGCAGAGCTCTTTCATCTGAACCCTACGCCATGCCTTGCTCATAAGGTAGCTTATGATATCTCATATGATAGCTTGAGATCATAGGCTATAGTAGTGCTCTGGTAGATGCTGATCAAATACTTCATTATGCTTCTTCATGGTTTACTATCGATAAAGTCTAGCTCTTTCAAACACCAAACTCTGTGGAGGTTGCTAATAACTGGCAAAGCAAACTTGTTAAGCTGAACTACTTGGAGGCCCACTTAAAATTTTCATTCAAAAGCCTTCCAATAAGTTTAGAACCAAAGCTATAGCATCAATATTATACCTAAAATTTATTGTCTCAGAAATTATAAAAATAGGAGGTATGAAAATAAAAGAGGAAATATATAATGCAGAAAACAGTTTTCCCAAGAAGTCACTTCATGAAGTAATTTTAAAATTAAAAATACAAGCCTGTGGATAGTGCTGAAAACCAGGATGGTGTCCTGGATTACTGGGCTGCACAGGAGTAGGTGGTGTTGCATTTTGGTAGCCAGGCTGCAGTGCTGGATATCCATAACCAAAGGGCTTAGAAGCTTTTGATGTTTGGAGGGCTGGCGGAGCAGGAACTGGGCTGCTGGTCACAGAACGTGTCTCTGGAAGGACAGAACAAATGCCACAGGTATTGTATACCTTATTATTTCCTTCTTAATTTAAACATAAATTCCTAAATGCTTTACAAACAAAATTTCCACTCAAGTTTTTTCATTATCCATCAAGTTATTTTTCTGCACTGAAAAAATAAATTAGCAAGGTAGATTACTTCAACAGTAATGACAAAGACAATGTATATGGAAAGATGACCAAAGACTTGTGTCACTACAAACAAAATGTAACTTTACAAATAGAGGCAACTAAAAAAAAAAAACTATTTCAATTGAATAAAAAAAGAATAAACCCTTAGAACCCCCTTTTATTCCAATATATACATTTGATATAAATCACAAAAGAGACCATTCATCCTTAGTCTCCCCTCTACCACTTCTGAATGACTAGAATCATTCTAGGATTCTACAATTACTTCATGGAAAGCTATGTCTACAGTTAAGAATGGTTCAGTTGGCTTAGCCTTATGTTTTGACAGTATTCATAAATGGTAGAGGAGAAACTAAGCATGGTATTTTTGAAGTTTGTAACTGATGCAAGTTTCTCTTGTACATCCCCCTCCAGCACAGTTTAGTTCCACTATTTTTAAACGTCAAATTGAAACTAAGACACAGACCTAAATCCACAATGAATTTAATAGCTGAAAAGAGATGAAACTACTTTTTAGAAACATCTACAAACGTGAACTAAGTTTTAGAAGAATTTAAGCTTGGTAAATTCCACTGAGAAAAGTGCAAACAAAGAAACAAAGCACTCAAGAAACCAACTGCCAAGAGTCTATTTTTGGCATGAATACTCCATAAGGGGAAAAACCCCCAACAAAACAATTAGAAAAACAAAACCAAACAAAAAAACCCCCCAAAACAAACAAGAAAAAAAAAAACACCAACCAACAAAAACCAACCAACCAACCAAGGAAAATGACAAAAAAAACCCAAAACCAAACCAAACAAACAAAAAAACCACCACACCAGAAAAAAGAACCCAGCAAGCCAACAAAAAAAAAAAACCAACCCAAACCAAACGAAAAAAAAACCTAAAAAAAACCCCACCAACCCAAAGAAATAAGAAACTTAATGTTGACACTGTTTAAGGAAAAAAAAGAAGGAACAAGCTAGTTTTACAATATGCCTTCAGCAGAATCAAAATGGGTAATTATCAGGACAGAAGTTAGAATTTATACTCCTGCTAGGCTCTATGTGGATAACAGTATCAGCTTTTTAAGTGAGAGAGATCTCACTTTAATCAGGAACCCATCAAACTAAAGCAAACTACTGTGACACTTCCAGGGGCCAGAACAAGGCAAAAGAGCCAGAAGGGCAGGGCCTCCAAATTAATCCAATTATAATTTCAAATACTGACTACAATACTTTGAATAGCATCTTTTCCACTTGCTTTCAAAATGGCAGCTCTACAGATTTCAAGACCAAGATAGTCAGCCAGTAGGCTCATTTAGAACCAATCTGACAGTCCTGGTATTTTTAGAGCTAGGAGTAAGCAAAATAGCAGCCATTATCTTTAAAACCAAACGAAAAACAGAAAATAAAAATAATAATAAAGAGATGCGATCCAAGCATCTCTGCAAGCTGATATTGTTGGTCTCCCAAAACCTCTGTGATGTGTCAGCCACTATTACCAGCTCCTAATGTCAACAACACAATCAGACAGATATCTAGAAAAAATGCTGCTTTCACACGTAGCGTATTTTCAGCACTACCCTCAATACTACAATGGAAAGCATGACATGATTCAGGGAAGTTTTATTAAATGCTTATATGAACTTCAGTGTTAAAACTGTGGAAAGTGATTAAAAAAGGCATGTATGTTTTCTCTAATGATTTCCTCTGTTCCTTTCATAGGCACTGCCTTTCATCTACTTGTTATTTAACAATAAACAACATCCGAAATAATAAAAAACCACATTTAAGTACCTAAACAAACAATCCTAAACAAACTGCTTACCTGGATAGCCACCTCCTTCCAGGGCATCATAATTGTTCAGAACAGGAGAGGCACTGCTTGTAGTAGAGGAACTATCAAGTGCTGGGGAAGGAAAATATTTTAACTTTAGGTATGTCAAAAAAGGCAAACTTCTGATAAATAAGAGACTGAGATTTTTTTTAAAAACCTTTGTAAGAAACTGTCAAGAAAGATCCTGGAAAAAACCCACACCACTTCAGACCTAAGACTTGAAAACTATTACCACTGTAAAGAGGAGAGGGAGAAAGTCTAATCAACATAATACTAAAAACAAACACATGCCCAACAAACAGCGAGAGATCAATGGAAAAAAGACAAAAACAATGAAAAAAGTTGTTTTTTGAAATAAATATTTCTCTATTAAACCAAAACTTGTTTCTAGACTACATCATTTGAAGCCATGCATATTTTAAAGATAGTCTATTCATGACTTCCTTTACAACTGCAAACAGAAGATTCCCATTGTCTTCAGAGTGATTACCCACCATCCCCACCTTCAAGACAATTACTTAATTCTTCCCTCCCTTCTATACTGTTCTAATTCCCAGCTTGCTTTCCTCTCAATCGATTTTATTTTCCATCACCGACAAGAGGTCTCAGCTTCAGCGGGAATAAACAATTACTCTTGGCTCAGCCAAAAGCAGCTAAGCAAAAAATAACTATGTAAAAATAAGTACCAAAACTTAACTAGACAGATGCAAAAAAGCACAATGAGCACACACATAGTTGTTAGTACTGACGTGACTCTTATTACTAAAGTTTTAGTTCAACCTATGCACAGATTGTGAATATTTTGTTGTAAAACATATTGCAAACAAAAAATTTTAAAATCTCTTCCAATTACATAAATTTCCAAAGAAAAAAGCCAAGAAGATTTGATATATCTGCTCCTTAAAATGCCAAGCCATGAAGTGCGATAGGAAAGAGTCTATTTAAGTACTAAGAAAAAAACTCAAAAATTACATATATAATTTTTGTGGCAGAGCAGACTCAAAAGATTCACTAATACTGTTCTACTCAGAAGGATCAACCATGACCAAAGTCAATGCAAAGCTGAAAGCATTTCAAGGGAGAACTTAATGGTTGAACATTTGAGATTTCCAAGTAAAGAGACTCCTGTATACGAAAACATAACATCACTGACACTTGGGACACAGCAACACCATGGCACCATCCTGACAGTAGAGATAATTTTTGAGCATTTTACCTTTAAAGCATTCAACTAAGAAATAGAAAAGCTATTAAAAAAATCCAGAACACTAACAATAATCTATTATTTAAAGGAAAATTTAATGCTGTGACATTCATATAATCTCAGTTTTCAGATTTTCACTGTAAATGTTCTTTTTTTCAATCCTGGAGGTTATAAAAGAATGTAATTGCAAGATTTTATTTTCTATTCTAGAAGCTGAAGGAAACAAGATGCATGACTTTTTTTTACCCTGATCAGGACTAGGGCCTTTTAAAGCTTTGCTAAGACTTACTACAGAAAAGTCAAAATACACTTTTGTTAGGTCAACAAAACAATTAAGAAGTCACACAAGCACAAGCAACCAGATTTCCAGCACCTGTTTTTCATAAAACCACTGTGACAATCTGAGCTAGAAATCTGCCTACTGAAATCTGTTCAGGATTTGCATTAGCTCCTGGTGACCGGGCATAAAACAGGACACTGCTATATTAATCAGGCAGCCTCCGTATCAAGCCTGGGTGCCCTCTCACTCTTTTCCACAAGACACATTTAAATGCAAGGATACCTCCAAGGCTACAGGTTTTAGTGAAGTACAGAACTTGAGAGAGAATGATGGTAGGGAGTATGAAACTTTGTTTACGGAACAAAGGACAAAAAGGTTACAATTGGTAAAAGAACCCAATCAACATCCTTTGACAGAAATCTTTGTACGTGAACCCAACACAATGTTCTTAATTTTGAACTAGATGTCATCACTGGTTTGTTCCATTCTTCATATAATTATTATGAGTACATTACACTATTTTCAGAGTATTCTAGGTGATGATTTGATTATTTTAATAAAAATGAACCACATGGCACTGATTTTTTTCTGACTAGTTACAACATGAATTATAAAACTAAATAAGCTACAGAAGTCCCCAATTCCCCATCAATACTAAAAGCAGGCAGGAGTATATCAGCACAAGGCATATGCTGTTACTTCCATCTCTTAACAAGAGTAGTAGTCTAATGTTTTCTCATACTGTTACCACTCAGGCAGACAGTAAAGACTTCTCTAAGTTTGAAGAAAAAAGTTGCCGTAATTCAAGAAACTAAACTGCTGAAAAACATTAAATTCATAAAATCAGGTAATTCTGACAAAACACAGGCAGAATCCTTGCAACCAAGTACTTAAGAATTCAATCAATTAGGACAAACTGCTTCTTATAAAAGTAATCAACAAACTTTGTAAGTTTTCCTACAAAGCAAGCAGATTAGAACTGAACCTATGTGCCTGACCACTTTAGAAGAAGAAAAAAACCAGCAGAGATTTACTGTCTTAAAAAGCACACTTACCACCTCTCATGATTTGCTTTACTACCTTAATTGTATGAGATCCTTATGTATAAAATGAGAAACAAGGTAAACACTGTTTAACATACTGATACAAATGGCTTCTGGTTGCTTAACTTGAGCAATTATCAGTCTAAGTTCTACAACTAGTTACCTTCAGCTAGAACTTAGTGCAAACTAAAATATTAAAAATATGGGAGTCTTGCAAGTTGTGAATATTACTTTATTACATTCATAAAACATCTGATATTAATATGACAAAAAAAGGACCCATTTGTTGGTCACTACTGAGGTCCTTTTTGTTTACTAATAACAGCTGGGAAATTTCAAGTTAACTTGATGAGTCAGAGTAATGCTTCGTCTTAAAGGAAGAGAAAGTTTCAGGGGAAGGAAATATGGAGAAAACCTTGAGTAGGAAGAGAACAAGATACTGGTGTAAAGCTAAAGCCAACCTGCTTCCTCATCCTCCTCATCCTCTTCCTCATCATCTGAACTTGATGACAAGGGAGCTGGTGCAGAGCTAGCTTGATTATTAACATATCCACCATACTGCATGCCTGTGAAGTGGAAAGCACAAACATCAGAGTCAGACAGACAGGAAAGACGAGAAACGAAAGTCACAAATCATTGCATTAAAAGTGAGAGAAATTAGCTGTTCCAGAGAAAATCCCAACATGCAAAAATTTAAATCTACAACCCTAGAAGCAGTTTTTAGTGGGCTAGTTCAGCAAAGTATTAGTAGCATATGGAAGTTAGCAGAAAATTTTTATTGTGTATGTGCATGTGTACCAGGAAGTTAAACTACACACACTTCCTGCATCTTTTCAGTATCAGTTTGTCCAGTGGAGTAGTTTCATAAATTAATACACAGTAATTAAGGAGTTATTTCCACATAAATTCAAATTATGTTACGAAAATGTTTAGTATTAACTTTTGATACTTTTGCTTGGCACAGCTGCTCCTTTCAAGACAAGAATAATTCATGTTGGAATTCTGTCACAAATAGGTGAAATATACTGCTGTTGCCACATGTGAGAGTACAAACACATATACAGAGAGCCCAACACAATCAGTGAAAGTAAAGCTAGGTAAACCTGAAAATTTGGTTTGTCTTATATTTAAGTGAGTGACTAAACTCAGGCTTGTAAGCACGTAATTACACCATGCACTCCTAGAATCTGGTGACAACGCAACAACTATTATGGCTGTTACCTCCACAGCACAACCTATTAGATTTTTTTTTTGGTTTTTTATTTGTTTACTTTTCCAATATCTGCTCTAAACATATGTGAACAATACACAAAAGCAGCACATAAATATACCATTTTAAAACAGAGTAAAGTATGCAGCAATGGCTTATAATTAATTTCCTCCATTACTTGTTATTGATGCAATTTCAGCATCTCCAACAAATCTTACGTTTCTCTTGTGACAAGGCAGGGTTAGCAAGGATTTTAAATATGCAGTCAGGCAGTGACATCCTAAATAATTGCAAGTGGTCACTGTTTTTCTCTTAGTAATCTAATGGATTGCTACGACAAGAAAATATCCTAACTATTCAAAACTCTTCATATTTTTGGGAGTTTTGGGTTTCTTTCCCATGTAGAAGTACTGTGGCACCACTGAGTAGCATTCTTCATTTTAATACTATAAAGCACTAGAGAAGCATTATGCATAATCTGAAACCATTCATGGTAACTAACAATATCCTCATCCATGACTACAATCAACTGTATCAACCTATATTTTATTTAAAATATGGTCTATAAATGCTGTTAGTTTCATGGCTTTTTCAAAAAGCATTAGCAAATGAACCCAAGAGGAGCACTTTAATTTCACTTTAAAAACCCCGACAGAATCAAGGTGAAGAGCATCTACTCAAATACTGGAAGTAAAAAGAAAACTAAGTAAAATTATATAACAACATTCTTGAGAAGGTGAACTTTCATCCAGAGATTAGTGCAAGAATAGACTGGCATTATATTTCTTTATCCAGTGCATTAACACTTGTACAATTCTAATCAAACTTCCCCATAATTCAAGTAGTCAGAACAACGAAGGAAAAAAATCACCCCAAGCACACCTGAGTAGATAGAGTGCTTCAGTTTTTCCAAACTGCTAAAACACAGGGCTAATTTGAGTAATTTCTAGTCCCATCTTTTATGAATTTTACTGGATGCACTCGATAAGGAGAATACAAGAAAATCATTATCTGTGCAAGAACAGACTAGAGCTAACAGACTAACTTTTAGTGTTTTCTCAGACCTGGGAGAACTACTAAGGAGTACGACAAAACAACTGCATCATCGTGAAAGAGAGAAAAAAAACCACCTTAAAGTAATTAACATGCAAGTAAAAGTGAAAACAAGTCAGGATGACAAGAAGAGCTGCACTGTAACAGTGAGAGCCAAAGTAAAAGTAGATGTGCCCAGTGTGAGAGTGCAAAGACAGACCTCTAACAAGAATGTACATGGATAGGAAGAAGAAAGAAAGGTTATCTACCTGGGAAATGCATGCCAATGCAAAAATTCCAAGCATGCGCAGATGAGAGAAAAGGACTGAATTAGTTGTTCTATAATGTTCCTTTGAAGCCTTTGTACTATTTAAAAAAAAGAACCAAAACAAGCTTCTGCTGCTAAAACTCTCCTTTTTCAGTTACTGGTCACACACATTAAGGATGCATGTGTTTGGAAAGAATACAGAAGAAAAGTGATTGAAAAAAATATGCTAATGACACAGAAGTTTAGGAATCATGAACTATGTCACTATGAATGCTGTGAAGACAGGACTGGTTTGACTCTTACCAGCCTTATGAGTTTGCATAGATTTATTTTCATTGCCAACAGTACTACAAAGGTCTGTCTGCTTTTAAGAATCACCTGTGTTGCACTAGTACAACTGTCCAGCCAAAAAAAGCCTCCTGAGAATAAATCTGGCTAAAAAATAGCCTAATTTAAAAAGTCATTTTCGGGGGGGAAGGTCTGCCATTCTAGTTCACTGTCCAGCAATGACCATAGTAGGCCAACACAGGGAAGAAAGCAATTGAGGACAGAAATGGGTGGCTGCAGACAGCAGTTCCAAGTGTGCCTAATCATGTTTTCGGTTGTGACAACTCCGTTGTGCTTAGTATCTTTTACAGATTTGATAACCATGTTAAAATTGCCCACTGTGAAAACTGCAAAAGCTAATTTTGAAATCATTATTTATTTTGAGTCAGGTTATTCCATAAATATGGCTTAAAATGCAACCACATAATTTAAATCATCACAAATTTCTTGGACTGGAAATGTCTAAACCCTGCAACCAGTGTGATATAATAATACTGCACTCCAAGGCTTTATCCCACTATAATTTACAGACACCTAGAAATGTAGGTGGCAGGACACAGAAGATAAACTGGGATAGCAACTCATTTGCCTGTGAAATAAACCAACTATTTAGGCATTTTTTAAGTTCAATAACCCATACCATGAAAGCCTTTGAAACATAAAGTTCACATTAAATTTGCACAGATAGTTCTGTAAGATTAAATAGCTTTTAATGCATTTTAAGGTTTATGTTCTGTTAGAACATAGCCAAGTAAACAATTAGAATTTTTTAGTTTTTTACAGGAATGCCCCAAGAGGAGCCCAAAACAATGAAATCCTCTTTAAAAATTAATTCAAACTTTTTTTTTCAGAATGCTTTCATGTAGACAAAGGTATTCTATAATCTAAAAAAAAAATTAAAAAAAGGAACTTAGTCCATCTGATCTCTCCATGAGAAAAACACCTGAAATTCCAACCGAGAAAAACATTCAGTATATGTGTTCACGTAGGTCCTTTTCCACATGTTTTAGTAGGTTCTTTTCCACAATAATGTTACTACATGTAATTGTTCATTAAAAAGTTGTTGATAAAAAAAGCAAGAGTACATTACTTATCTCAGACTCCTCAAATGAAACTAATGAAGAGTCTGAAGTCTTCCAATGCTCATGAAACCATCACCTGAACATAGAAACTTTTATGTGTGATGACATGTAAATGGACAAAATTAGATCAATACAAACTCCTGACAACTTAACTTTATACTGCCAACATACTGATGTTTGTAAAGTGTGCTCATTCAGCTACTTACTGCATTGACCTTCACTTAGTGGAAGAATTTGAATGTAGGGAAGAGTTCAGCAGCCACTGCTTTGATTCGTAGCTGCTATACCAGGTGTTCACACATTTCACAGGTATCACTTCCAGAACACACATATTGCACATCAAGGCATTCACAGGCAAACAGCTTAAAATCCTTTTTCTCATTAAAAACATGGTTTGCAATTTCTTTGGGAGAAGCAGAAGCAACACTTTTTTTCTAGCAAGCACACCTACAATACAAAGTCTATCTAGCACTAAAATCAACTATAAAACTGTGTAAGAGCTGCAATTCCAAAATTTGACATATTTTCCTTGAAATTACACACTACATAGGACTTTATAGCAATGAACAATTTTTTTTTGCCTCTAAGATATATGGAAATTATTAACGGACAACCTGTATTGTCCATTCCACCAGAAAAAGGAGGAAATAAAGGAAAAGGGTTAATTTACTTATTTACGTCAGAGGATTTTGTAACATAAGAATAAAAGAATACACTGTGACAATGACAACCCATGCTGTTGACAATTATTTTGAACACTAGAGGTATCACACTGTTCTGGACAAAATAAATGCATACTTCCACCCGTCACACAGAGTTCTTTAACTGCAAGATTTCAAAATTCTGAAATTGCTATAGCAAATATGGCCAAAAAAATTTCATGCAGTCAGTTAGATTTGGAATACTAGATACAGAAACATTTAACAATCAAGAGGCAAGTCAAAACATCAGTGTAAAATTAAATTTAATTGAAGAAGGCTCAAGAGCCAACTGATTCTTTGTCAAGATGTTGCCAACATCAGAATAGGAAGGACCTTATACAGAAACTCCTTTTTTCCCCTCAAGAATTCTTGCGGCAGCTTTCCATAGGCACTTACAGCTAGGCAGTAAGAAAACAATTCCACCAGTTTGAACTTAAACTCACTGCTTCTGCAAACAAAATAGCAAATTTTTAGCTTACACTTCATTTTTCAATATCGACTAATTACAAAAGCTAATTTTAAGACCTTCTTTTAAGAAATTAAAGTAGTGAGCAGCTTTTTAGAAGAGTAAGGGTGCTAAAAGAACGGGTACTAAAAGAATGAGCAAGAGACACGTAAGACTGCCAACAAGACAAACAAGCAAAGACAACACACAGACAAAGCAAATCAAACACAAGTACTAAGAGACGCTAGAACCAAGGTGACATAAAACACCACTACTAAGGGAGCCTGATGAGATGCAAGAAATGCATTTCAGTCACAGAAAAGCAGAAATAAAACTTTCAGCATTCATGTGTGAGCATGGCATAGAGCAGAAGTCTCTACTGTAACTTCCCATTCCCTTTTAGTACCTTCCTGCAGGGCCAGCTCTGGTGACTGTGTAACAGATGGTGGCTGTGAAGATAGGCTTGAAGCAGGTGACCTTACTGAAGACATCACAGCAGAGGAAGCAGATGTTCCAGCTCCAGGCTTGGTAAATGGAACATTCTGGCTCACTGAACGCACGGGCTGTGAAGAATCAATGCCACCTGAAAACAGCAGAGAGCAGGAACCCTTTGTATGTACTTGCACAGACAATTACACAACACAAGCAATCGCATTCAATTTCACAGTAAGTGCAAAAAACAATACAGTACTTCAAAGAGAGATGCCTGCAAACAATTGTCTATGGAAAGGCTGGTTGCTTTAAAAGATCTATGGTGCTAAAACTCCATTATAATGAACAAACTGCTCTGACAACAGCAAAAAAAGGAAAGCATGATGTAGTAAGAGCAAGACTAAGATGAAGCTTATTTTTGATACATCCTTCCAACTCTGTGCTTTTACAAGTTGCTCTTCCCACATAAGTGGAATGTAATTCACCTGAAATAGGACCCCCTCAACATTCCCACCACAGCAGGAAACCTTGCACAGTAGACCAGTATTATGCCTCCCTTGCAGTGCAAGCACTTTGCAATTTGGGTACTCAATTATGAGATCCATATTCCAAGTAATCTGTTTCAATCAACACTGCGTATTCCACAAAACTTCTGATGTGCTTTAGATATCTGGACTAGATACACTCTGCTTTAAAAAAGCCAGATTAATGCTTTGAGAGATTTGACAGAGTCACTTGAAACTCCTATCAGACAAGGACAACACAACTTCAGTTAAGTTAGGTCTTAACTAAGGGTTGTTCTCTGCTTATAAATTGAGAAAATTTGTACTATGATTATTTCTAAAAATACCCTGAGAGACCAGGCTGTTAAGAAGAGAATGGAAATGGTTTTACCAAAAATACTCAGTAAAACAAACACAGATATTAAGCAAAAACCAAATTCACCATTTGTAGAGTACTTGTTTAAGTTACAGAATTTGCTAGAGGATGCAGAGGTAATATTAACTTTGCTTCTTCTGCACAGACATCTGTGTAGTTCACACACTCCCTGACACTTCCTTGAATAATGGAGGTCATACTCAATGAACTTTAGGGGCAAGTTGAGGTTTCCTTTAGAAGGAGAAAAAGAAGAGGTAGCTTAAAATGATCCTTGTTTTCTTATTTACAGTCAAAATAACAAGCACATATCTTTACTATCTTAATGGAATTTTAATATATTTTGCAATTTTCAAATCTAATGCTGAGCATACATATGGTTTTTTTGCAAGTCTTACCAAAATCAAAATTATGTCTTTTTCAAGGTACATACAGAGCATTTTTTAATTGTACTGTACTTGCTATAACCTTTGCTTCTACACAGTCTTGCAGATTCCCCATGACATCAGCACCTGTCAGCAGGAATTTTCTTATTACAGGAGCCACAAAGCTTCCTCAAGCAAGGTATGCAAGACAACAAGGGAATTTCTTTGCCACATTCACGTGCTTACCCAGTTTTTGTAGCAGAGTTGTTTGTAGGATGACAGTATTTTCCACATTCCAAGCCAATATACCAATACTGGCAGTATCAAGCACTGCTGTAGAGAATTCTAAATGCTGTAATGTCTGTATCACATGCTCAAAGCCAAAACCAATTTACACCTGGATTAGCTAAAGATGTAATACCTTCCTGCCAAGTACTAACATCTATTATCAAACAAAGGTTATCCAACATCCTTAAAAATTATGTCAATCCTATAAATGGACTGGAAAAAAAAAAGTTTTAAAACTCTGAGAAATAAAATGTATTTTTTTCTTCGTACAAAAATCCAACCTGCAAAATTAAATGCTAAACTTTATTTGGAGACTCTGTAAAGGTTTTGAAAGCTATAAGTAACCAAGACCAAAGGAAACACTTGGACAAAGTTAATATTTAAAACCACATTTTTGGTAACTATCATCACATGAAACAATCTATGCTTAGAGAAATAATGCTATCACATGTTTTTCCCTCTGGCTAATGAGAGGATTGCATTCTGTCATATAAGCAGTGATCATTTTAGGATTGCTTATTCTAGCTCAAGACAAAGCTGGACTAGACACCAGTTTAGAGCACAAGTTTCCCATCAACTTATACAGGACAAAAACAATCAGGCTATGAAATATTCCCATCAACTGCTGTCATGAAAAGTCAAGAGTTTTGTCAGGCTGCAATAAATATAAACTCCCTTCTCAGTGACACAGTATTTTCCAGTTTTCACATTCAAATCCTCTTACATTCAATGTGCACTGAAATTTTCCTTTCATGCCTCTCAACCATGAACACCTCTTCTACTAATAATGATCAAGTATAAAGATCTACAGCTAAAAGGCATGTTACAGAAGGAATCTGCAGAACTGGGCAAATTAGCAGTGTAATTAATCGTTTTCCCTACACATCATCATGAAATTGTTACTTAATTTCTAACTTGAGACCTAGAGGTCACAGTTTAGAAGTATCACCACAGCATCTCCTCAGAATGTCAGAAGAGATGCAACAATCATCCTTCTTGAGTTGCCCAAGGTGTAATCTTGATTTCCTGCCCTCACAACCGCACACACCCCCTGCACCCACCATAACACAATTTCTAAGGAGACAGGTACCACCTCCCTGCAGCTTGTTTTTCAACAGCATCCTTTACCCCTGACTTTCAGTACTGGCTGCAGTCCTTCCCCTTTTTTTCAACCACACCTATATTAGAAGATTTACAGGATTATAGCCTACATTCCTACGGAACTGGGGCAGCAAGGACTTTACATCCTGATCTGACATAAGGGGAAGTATGTGCATGAGATAATGAAATTAGAGTGTCTCCTGCTCAAGCAGACTGTCCATACCAGGATGCAGAGAAACCCATGCCATATAGCCACAGGAGTTCTCCAGCTCCCTCTCCTGAGGGAGGAGTCCAGGAAAATTTAGGTATCCTTGCTGACATTCATGCAATCTTGGAAAGCACCAAGAATAATCAGAAGGCTCACATTTCAGTTGAAATAAGCTGGAAAAACATTAAAGAAAGCTACTGACCTAGAAAGACAAAAAGCTTAAAAACTACAAAGTATGTCATTTACATAGCATAACACTCCTGGACAGATTTTTACCAACACTGTTCTGCCTAAATACAGAATTTAAAGCTAGAAGAGGGTGATTTTGCAGGGTTAAAGTAGTTTAAACCACCAAGGAGAAAAATCTTGAATTAGAGATACTCATATACTACTTTATTTGAACTTCCTAAAGCAAAGAAAATTACTCTCTCTGGCTATTACTTTTCAAGAGCATTCAACTACTAGCAAAAAAAAAAAAAACCCCTCCTCTTAAATTTGTTTTTTTCTAGTGAAATCTCAGCAAGCTTTGCTGAAAATACTTCATCTATATCAGAGAGGGGCTGATGAAGTTTTAGGAAATTACTTTGTTAGAGTTCTATGTCCTTAGTACATGACATACAAAAGTTCAGGGTTTTGACCTTAGTAAATTCAACAGAGGCTTTGCAAGGCTATGCATAAAACTGGATTTTAGAAGAAACCAATTTAAGTCCAGTGGTGACAATTTTTTTGATTCAAGTGGAAAACAATTCAGAAATCAAACAACTTCTGAAAAACTCTTACCAGCACAAGTTTTCTGAGTAAATCCTGTTTGAACACACCAATTTTATTAACACATCATTCTTCTACACAAAGGTTTCATTTTCCGCACAAAGAGCTTTCAGTGCTGACTGTACAAAGCTACTTTTGAAAAATACATTAAAACTCTAGCATCCTGACTGACAGCCTTTCTGCAATTTGCTTATTTATAATTCAAAGATTGTAAGGGTCATCTTTCACAGCACAGGGGCAATGACAGCAAACTGCCCTATATGCACCCTGATGCATAGGAGGATACTCTATTCTAGTTTCTTTACACAAACAGTCACAGAAAGCACACTTATGAATTTCAGTGTATTTTAATTTTTTTTCCAAGTAGTTTAGCTAAAAACTATGCACAGAACCGATGGCCACTGTTTCCTATCATTGTTTCTTCCTGAAGAAAGCAGGGGGATGAAATATTCAGAAAATTTCCTTTCAACAGATCTTTCATTATTTCCTTATGCTCCTTGTGTATTGTATTCAGACACTTTCCAAGGATGTACAAGAACTGCCAAATAATTTTCAAAATCCAACTAATTTTTTAAAGGCTGAAAAGAAATAGAATACTATAAATAAAATTACTCCATCTGAAAACAGTAAGACTGCACTGGGAAATTCAGAAAGCATCTCAGCATCTCAAATACAAACCAATTAAGCCAGAATCAAACCATTATTATAATTACTTTACAATTTTATTATTATGCATTTATTTGCAATTGTTTATATAAATATTTTACTATTCAGGTGTTAAAGCAATTGGATTTTCAATATACTTTAGCTAAAGATATTGAATTCTAGAGTACAAGAAATCATATATAATTGGAGGCCGTTTGTTTAGCCCCAGACATCAAAAATGGTTTAAAGTGTTCAAGATTTAGTAATAAAATTGTCCAGCTCTTCCTTCAGCCTTGCTATCAGTTGCTACCTTTATCTGCTTTTCCTTGTCAGCAAATACAGAATCATTTGTGTGCTGAGGCTGAACCAGGATTCAAAAGGAAGAGAAAAACAAATATTTTCCAGATCATTCATTTCCAGAAACCTGTCCACTGTGCATTGAAGCACAGGGCATGCTTCTATCAGCAGCTTTACAAGCCCAGAGTCTGAATGTGGTTTACCTACTGATGCTACAGTCTGGCAAACCAACCCAGGACTGCAGTACTATTACCCAAGTGCAACAGAAACAGTGGATCAGTGTTTATTTTTGTAACTGCAAAGCGAGTTTCCATGACACAGCACTACCACAGCCAATTCTACCGTTAGTTCTTTGAAATTCAAGCGTAATATTAGTACTTTTTCTTGACTCTTTTTTCACTCTTTACTTTCCTTTACTCTTTCTACCATGTACTAACTCCATCACCCCCTTAGGAGCAGAACTGAATGGTTCAAAAACAAAACTACTGCTCACCCTGCTCTTCACCAACGGAATGGTGGTCAGCTCCACTGTTCCACCTTTAAAATAGCTGCTAATTGCTATGAACAAATAATTTCAAGACACTGCCACAGGAAACTAAATTATCCAGCATTGAAATTAAAAACTTCTGTAAATTAAACACTAACAGTTTGAACAAATAATTAGTTGTTTTTGTATGCCTACTGCATATTGTGCTATTCTGGAATGATACCTGCATTCTGTCAAGTCCAGCTGCAGATTGTGTGCTCAGAGTCAACCCTTTTAGTCAGTCCTTGAAAGAATTAATTTTTACGCTCAACCACAAAATACCAGTAACTTCAGGAGCTTTTCAAGGAGCTCCCTATTGTTCTTTTTTGAACGATATTTTGTTTCATGATTTAAAATACTGGAGAAAATTACAGGGAGCACTCATCAGCACAGAATGAACCTCCTAATATTAAAAGTAATAAAACTGAGCTGAGCATGACTCTCTACATGCTAGTCTGGGGGCGGAGGGGAGGAGCCAATACTGAAGCTTAATTCAAACTGTGGATTGGATGAGCTTCATTTAAGCTCAACTACTTTTCCCAAACAAAGCTTTACCAAAACCAAACTCTTTCTTAAGTCCTTGTCTTAGAAAACCTAAGCTACAAGGACTCCTACAAGTTTCACTCTTACACTATAATCTGAAATATCTAGCATTAAAAACAAAACCTACAGTTATCTAGTATCTGTCTTCAGTAGAGAAAGCAAGCTGTAGTCTGGCACTGCTTACAAGTCCAAACTGCATGAAGTCAGAAAATTCCCAGTTTAGAAAGAACATCAGAATCTTTCTGCACAGACTATTGTTTTCTCATCCGCAGAGCAGGATGTTTCAATGTGAAGGTACACCTGTATCTTCAATCTCTTCCACACTTCCTACTAAGTACAATCCCATGAACTGGCACTCAGTTTTCCTATGAAACAGAAGCTGCAAGTACTAGTGACGATTGAGTGTACTTGCTCCCAGCTGGCACCTTCACTTTATAGCTACAGCCATACTAAAACCATCAAGTTGTTGCTTACAAAAATCAGCTACAACTTCCTAACTCTGTCAAAAGCTTATCCAAAATATTGATTAAAAGAACCCAAATTGACTCCAAACCCATCCAGGGTTTCATTTTTTTCCTACACTTTGTGAGAAAATGCATGTTTGTTTTTTAAGATCCAATTATTACGACTATTAGAGAGATGCCTCTGCCTGAATTAAGGTGCAAACGAGATCATATATCAAAGTCAGTAGTATGAATTTTATTTAACAGTAAACATGAAGTAGAGAGAGAATAAAATAAAAAGAGAGGGGAGGGGAGAGAAAGAGAGAAAGAGAGACAAGTGACAGATTAAGACCCATCAAGAGAGTACCTGGCAAGGGGTAGACAAGACAAAATACCTTAAATCCTGCAGACACTGCCAGACTGAGAATGAAACATGCTCCCATATCATTGGGAACTGCCCAACTGCACAGGATGCAAGAATTAAAAGGCACAATCACATATGTGAATTGTTATCAAAGGAAGCAAAAATTTCAAGATTGGAGTGTTTCAGGAATCACATATAAGAGATGACAGCAACAAGTTATACATCGAGGACTTAATTTTCGTGAAGGAAATCCAGGCATTCATTGTGGATGGGACTGTGATACAAGTGTACTGACACATCTTTAGAAGATGCCACCACAGAAAAAGTGAAGAAATACCAACATCATCGCAAACATATCCAGGAACCTGCAAATGTGGCAGACATTGTATTTGTGAGCTTTCCCCGTGAAGTGCAGGGGAAATGGCACCACAGAAACCAAGAACTTCTGAGGGCCCTGGGCTTCTCCAAGTCGAAGCAGCAGAAGACAGCTTGGGCCTTGGCCTCCAGAGTGCTCTGTACTTCACGTACACATTGTATGTGTGTTTGTGAGTAAAGCATGTACTGTTTCATCACCTTAACTCACAACGAAGTCTCAGCAAATGACATGGGCAGAGGGCAGCCACAAGCCAGCTGACACTAGGTGTGGACAGCACATGGGAATAATGGGTTCATATCATGAGGTGTCTCATGCCATCCAAATGGGACAAAATTCTACAGATTTTCACTGAGGAGGACAGGCCACCCATACTTAACTCGGATAGGGAACATATATAAATTATATATGTTCAATAAATAGAAAGATATCATCACCTGGGAATCCAGACAGTGTCCTGTTGGTCTTCTTCTGGTCTTCCTGGTGGTGGCAGTCCCACACAATAAAGTTCAATCGGTTAATTCTGTTCCAAGCACTTCCCTTTGGATGTAGGGGGGAAGTTTTACACTGTCTTTTGCAACACTGTAGATCATGCCCAGTCCTTTGGTGGAAGGCCTCAGAAATGAGTCGAGGGCCACCTCGGGGGTCTTTTTGACCCTTTTTAAGGCATGAAGCTGCCTCTCACATCAGTGCAGTTAAACCAGTTATGGCCCATCAGAACGGATGAAGACCCTCAAGCCTAAGTGTGACAGTTGTGTAAGGAAGGACAATTGGCCTCACAGAAAGTACCATCCTGCCTCCACAGGGTCTGCTTCTTATCTGGCTCAAAACCCAGCTTGTAACCTCTGGTGGTGAGTGTTCACCTCCTTTGTCTTCTGTGGATTGAAGGCTTTGCCATCACACACCACACCACCAAAAACTCTCCTCCTTCTCCTGGGGAAAGTGTGTAACCTGGCCTCAGCAAAATACCCTGCTGCCTCCACAAATGGCTCACTCTTTTGAGTCATTACCATGAACATTTCAGTTTCTCAGTGTCACTAAGGCAAATTTTAGAGAAACAATTTAAACCATGACTTAGAAAAATTCTCTAGCCAGAAAAGATAAAGGTATCTTTGTGATTAACAGACGTATTTCACAAATTACACATAACTTCAGAACTGCATGAAAAAACTCCCTTCCAAGGCCACTTACATGAGAAACACATCAATGAACTAAAACCATCCCCTAAAGTGTATTTTTCTGTATCTCTCAATAGAAAGAAATAGCTGCTATTGTAAGGACTGCGATAACCAAATTAGAAAAGCTACAAGAATGAGTGACAGAATTCAAAATTACATTACAGAATTCCACACAGTGAACAAATACAAGCCAACAAGAGCACACGATTACTTATGTTTCCCAGACAAATCTGAAGTTCACTATCTTTCCAGTAATACCATACCTGTATTTATTTGGTTGTTTACTTTAGTAACCGATCCAGTGAGATTCCTGCTGAGGTTGTCTTGCACAGACTGAGCAGATGAAACAGTTGATAAAGTTGTATTATATCCCACGGGAATGTGCTGTTGAAGGGAATGAGGTACTGATGTGCTCTGGTTAGAAAACACATTTGTCTCTTTGAACTGTCCAACAGCAGGTAGACTCTGAGAGGTAAATGTCTGCCCATACACACTGCCAGCAGCCACGGCAGGATACGAAACATTAGGATACATGGCACCAGAAACCACGGGCATGGCGTAGTGATCAGAATTAAGGGGAAATCCCTGAGATGCAACTGAAGAGCTGACAGAAGTGCTGTAGTGATTATCAAATGCTGAATATGACTGCTGAGCACTCATATGCAAGTAGGATGCAGCTGATATTGCTCCTTGAACAGGTCTGTCACTGGACCCCCCAGTATGGGGAGGAGTGTTGTTGTACAACTGCTGTGATTCCTGTGCATTCAACACATTGCTACCCACAGATGTCATAACGTTTTGTGCTGGTGCTGAATAGTAATTAGGGTAGTAACCGGCTCTATACTCATTATCCAGATGTGAAGCAGCAGCTTTATGGGGCACTTGGGAATAGTGTCCTGAAGGCGCACTGTAGTTTGGAAGATGTGAGCCATAGCCAGAGGGGACCTGCATCGGACCTGAAATGAAGAGAAAACATTACAAATATTAAAGGTGCATCTGCTAGTAGAGCAAATGGACTCTGTCCTTGAACTAACAAACAATTGCTTTCTTCTTTTCTGTCACTATTTTTGAGTTTCATTCCCATCAGCAGAGAGAAAATAAACCAAGTATAACAGATGCAAATACAGTATTTGAAGTAATTTGCGAACACACATGAAGTAGCAGAAAAATGGATTGCCTCCACTCTTGAGAGAAGTTTCTATACCAAGACTGTCTGCCCCATTTGCATTTTGATTATTTTTAAGAGTTTTTAGGAGGCTAGTACTTTTAGAAATAGTGAGAAACAATAAGCACCAAACCGATATTTCTAAGTGATTGAACACAAGAGTTTGCCTTACAGAAACTGCCTGAATATGGAAACTGAAAAGCTGCAGCCAAATCATTATGCTAATACATAGCAATAAAGGTATTCTTTTTTACAAGTCTTCAATACAGTGACCAAGATAAAGAGTTGCAGGGCAGTTATATTTGTCTTGTATGTTCTTATGTATCATGCTTTCTGGAAAACTGAGGTTTTCATGAAACTACAGAGTATTTGACAAGGCACATAATTTTCATTTACTTCCTGATACTTATATCAGGTGTAAGAGATGTTGATATCAGAGAAACTGACTTCTGTTATCACTGCAACTGGCCCTGCAACATTAGAGGTTAATTACATACTGGCCCAGCAAGGGTCAAACAAGTGCTTGCTTGCTGGAAACCAAACTGATTTTCTCAGCAACAACTGCTCAACGGGAAATCTCGAAGTTCTTCCTCACGTTCTTTTCCTTAACCCTATTTTTATTTTTACTGAATCACAAACACTTTTGTCTGGATAACTTACTTTCTTAAAATTATCACACTCTATTGCTTACATCACGTAGAATGACTATGCTGTTATCCCATTCCTTGGTCAATAAAAACACACAAACAGCACAGTCCCACTCACAAAATAAATGGCAGCTGAGATAATAGAGAATAGTTGATTCCCCTGCTTATATTTACAATGATTACAAAACTTAAGCATTACTTCTCTTGCCTTGAAATTCTGAAAAATCCCTGTTCTCCAAGAAACACCCAGATATCCTACAATTAACTTGCAAGGCAATTTTAAAAATTAATTTGTTATCAGACCCCTATAAGCAAGGAACATACTGCCCAAAATTGCTTTCTGATAAAATTAAAAATAAAAATACCCTTTCGTAACTGACAGGAAGTTGAACAGAAAAGAAAGGAGCTAACAAAATGCAGAACAGTAACTTGGTCTGCTGGGTCAAAAGACAGAGAGGCACTTGGGAGAAAAGCATAAAGAGCTTAAAAAATATATATATATTGATTTTTGAGGAGAGCATGTAACTATGCTTCTGATCCACCTTTTTCTTGAAAAGGTGGAAGCTGCTTCATAGAGCTCCGTAGCTGTTTCTCTTTTAAAGGAAAATGAGTTAGCAAGTAATTAACAGCTACATGAACTTCACCAGACTTTTGACCTGCTTTCTAAAGTCTGAAAAAGCAAACCCAAAAATACATCAATAACTTAAATATGTCAAGCTTTATTGCTTTAAGCAGCCATTTCACTTAAGGTGGCAAGAAAGATATTTTATCTGAAAAGTCTGTGCATCTGTTCTACTAATATATGCAGATTTAACTAACTGAGCAGGTGTAATTTAGAAACTGGTCTAGGAGCACCTGACTTCTAAATAAAAGGTTGCATATCAAATCATCTGCTGCAAAGACTACCAGTATATAGCTCTTGTTTAAAAATACACACCATAAATAGAGATTAACTTACCAGTACAAGGTATCAGTCTCTACACTAGAACACAGAGTCCTTTTTATTCACATTTTAAAGCAGAAACATCTATAAACACACATATGAAAACCTCAGAGACAGACAACAACAGAAAAATTGTATTTTTGATTTCTAACTGCACATCCTTTGAAAGCAAGTACTACAATTACAGCTGAAAGATTATTCCCATTATCTGAAGTGAGTCTTTTGTCCATTTGATTGCAAAGAATATGAGTAGAAAGTAATTTTTGCACTGCAATTAGCTGAAGCTACTAATGGCGATTAGATAACTGGACAGTTTACAACACTGGAAATCGGAATACATCTTGAGTGTAATTTTGAAAGCTGGTTAATTGCACAATCTGTCCTGAAGTCGTAGGTACTACCTTCCTTCAAACACCTGACAAATACCTCAAAAAATTCTGTGAAAGGAGCTGAAAACCTCAGCTGCACAGAGAAGGTGTATTTCTAAAACATTATCTCTAGAATGAAAGCAGTGAACCTCTCCTTCTACGGACAAATCAATACTTTATATAATGTTCTAATGTGTAATTACACAGACATTAACAGGTGAACCCCAAAATCTTAATGCTTTTTAAGGGAAGGGGGAGCCACCACACCAAAAACTCCAAACTCCCACAAAAAAAAAAGCAGCAATGCTATGGCTATACCACTATGTGAATTAGTAAAGGTTTGCTTGCTAACACCTTGTTTGGTTTTTATGTCTGTGCATTCCCTCAGCTGCATAATTCAGCCAATCTGCCACAAACCCAGCTATGGAGTCTATGGATGCTACAGCACCAAACTTCCTTTCCATCCAAAACCACCTGTGAGCTTTCCGAAACTTCTAACATCCTTTACCCACCTCCAAAGAAGACTCCCACAGCTTCCTCACCTGTCTTTTACTCCATGGGGAGGGGGAAGCCCTGCTGTCCCTTGTTTGTTGCTGGCAAACAAACCAGCAGATCAAGCTGCTGCTGAGCTCTCACAACAGCTCAGCCACAGAATTGATGTCTCCTCCTTCATTCACACAGCTTCCCATTTTCACAAAATATTCAGGGGTTTCCCATCTTTCACATCTCTATTCTCTTTATCAAATTGATTGAAACTATCCAAAGATCCAAAGTCTGAGAAGGGATTAAAAACAAGGCTAAATAATGCAATAATGAAAATATTTCTTCCAAAATGCCAGTAGAGATACCAATGGAAGCCTTACAAACCAGCTGTAGACAGCACTGGACAAAACTCTTCTAAAGAGCCACAGGAATTCAATACAATTATCCTTTCAGTGCTGCATTTCAATACATTAAATTGTTAGCTCTGAAGTCCTCCATCACTACTGAAGAAATACATCATCTTTCAGTACTGATTTAAGAAGAACCATTTTGTTATGCTGAAATTAAGTAATTTTCCGCTAAGATACAAACCCACTTGTAAGACTACTACAAAAAAAGCTTCTCAAACTTGTGAGAGAGAAGGAAGAAAATAATACCATACATACAAGAAATTACTTCAAAAAAACAAACAAAACAATCACCCCTAAGTTAAACAAAAACTAAGGTCTCCAAGGATCTCAAATGGACTTGGTCATTGAACCAGGCCAAACTTACTAATAACGAAGCTGAAAATCCTTTTTAATATCACCATACGTACAACTGGTTGCTTGCTTTGTGCAAAAAGCAGACCCTCTTTCATCAGATTACAGCAACTACAAAATTCTACCTGAAAAATTCACATTTTATCAAATTAAAACACAGAGCACTCTAAACATCTGAAAGGATACACCAGTGTTTTCTTTCAGCCAATACAGAAATGCCTCAGTTCACTTCAGTATCTTAAACTCCACTACAGTGACATAAAATTAAATTTTAAAAGCAGAGACAATTCTCTTTGTGAAATTTAGTTTCTATTAGATAGAACAGAAATTTCCACTAGTCTTTTTCTGCTGCTATTCCCTTCCATTTCCCTTTCTGTTTCCATTAAAAAAAACACAAAACCTCAAATACTGTGTTATAATTCAGGAGATTAATACTCAGACAACAGACCAATCTAAAAATTTTGGAATGCTATTACTAGATGTCACAAAATGAAAAATTCAGAGTTACTGACTAAAGTCATCAAAGACATCCAAAGGAACACAGAAACCAAAGTTATGCAATAAAAATTCAAGTTTGTTATTGAACAACGTATCAATTTCTCGGAATTAAAGAGCGTTTTGCAGAAAACAAATGGTCTATGCCATGGTTTTTACACAAGCTGTTTCTAACAATATTAGCAGCAACATGGAATTACTTAATTAAAACAACAAACAGTAACGATGGCTGTTTAAAATTACTACTTCATTCAGCTAAGAACATAAAGAGAAGATGTCAGTTTTTGTTTCTGTAAAACCACTTCCAGGTTATTCATGCTGTAGCCCTGTGTACTGATAATGGCATGTTTTTTGATTAAAAGCGATGTAAATTGGCACTTTCTGAACAATTTTTACAAACCCCAGCATGACAATACCAGTTTGAACACAACTGAGGCATCAGCATCTCCTTAAAATCTACCGTTTCATTACTTTCATTTTCTTCAGTGACTGCCTCAACACCTACTTAATAGGCACTCAAGCGCTTAGCACTTAACTACCCCTTTGGACATGAGAAAAAGTTACAATTCACGAGTAAAAAATATTGTAGGTCCTTACTCTCCATACGGATCTGTTCAGAAAACACACCTATGCAGAAAAAAGCCTGACTACAAAAGATTTAAGAGTACGAGCTAGAACTCTATGCAAAGAAGAGGCCAAATTTAGATACCAAACCAACATTACACGGAGAAGATGATTATATAGGGATTTTGAAGAGTTAACGTGGTGTGTCAATAAAGAACTGATTTTACAGCGCACCAATTTAAAAATGAGGAAGTGTACACTCATTACTTTCATTCATAATACAGTCAGTCTCACTACCTCTCCATCTGAAATGGGAGTCAGTATTTTGAGACTTTGAACTATCCTGCCTTTGTTTTTCAGTGACCCACATTTCACTGGTCCAACGTTGGCTGCTCAGCTCAAACCCCAAGATTCAGTTCCGTGAACGCCTACCCACCTACTACTTTTAAGTTCGTACACAGCTACAAAGTATGTACTCTTGCCCACAATACGCGATTTTCTGCCCATTCTCACGTACGACAGCCAGTGTCGAGGCCTGGAGGTGCCTCGGCCTCCAGAGCCTTCCTGAAACGCCACGGAACAGGCGCCACAACACCGGGCAGATCCAAATCCGCGAGGAGAGAAAGGCGCGGGTACCCCTCCCTCGCCCCTTTAGCGAAGCGAGAAGAGGCTGCGCCTTCTCAAGTTCTCTCCGCCCGCAGCCGCGGGGGCCAGCACCCTCCCCGAGCGGCTCCGCCGGGCCCGCTGCCTTTCAGCCGGAGCCTCGCTCCGTGCCGGATCCGCCGGGCCCACGCCCGCCCCCGCGGAGGCAGGCAGAGCGCGCAGGCCCCCGGAGCCCACAGGGGCATCACCCCCGCGGGCGCGGCCGAGCTCGTCCCGGGGACCCCGCGGGGGCCTTCCCCCGCCCGCCCGGGCC
>VZRM01005139.1:1265388-1308709 GCA_013397955.1 Grantiella picta | reverse complement strand
GGGGGAGGGTGAGGAGAGGCTCGAGGGAGGTGATGCTGCCCCTCTGCTCGGCCCTGGTGAGGCACATCTGTAGTGCTGTGTGCAGTTCTGGGCTCCTCAGCACAAGATAGACACGGAGCTCGTGGAGCGGGATCAGTGAAGAGCAGCAAAGATGACTAAAGTACTGGAGCATTCCGTATCAGGAATTGCTGAGGTAGCTGGGCTTGTTAGGCCTGGAGAAGAGACAACTGAGAGGGGATTTCATCAGTGTGTACAATATCTAAAGTGGGGGGCCGAGAGGATGGAGCCAGGCTCTTCCTGGTGGTGCTGAATAATAGGACACAAGGCAACAGGCAGAAACTGACGCACAGGAAGTTCCACCCGACATGACAAACGACTTCTTTACTGCGTGGGTGACTGTGCACTGGAACAGATTGCCCAGAGAGGTTGTGGAGTCTCCCTCACTTGACTGTCAGGAGATAAGAAGATACATCCGGACTCAGTCTTGTGCCATGTGCTCTAGGATAACCCTGCTTGAGCAGGGAGGTTAGACCAGGTGAGCCGCTGTGGTCCCTTGTGATGGCTGATTCTGTGAGGCTGCTCAGTGTCCCTGCCTCAGGGCACAGACATGTACATGTACATACACCTCTCATCATTTGGCTTAAGTGAGACATTCTTGTCTGTATAGGTAATATGTGCTATTTGAGATATCTATGTACCCTGGAACACACGAAGGTAATGTGTATGTTCTGCACAGGGAAAAAGGCCTCACAAGGTGAGGTGAGGTGAAAACTCTCCCTCTGTAATTATTCTTGTACAGACAGAAAAGCCTCACTAAGATGGGGTGAGCTGAGGCAAGGCTTTTCTTTCAGTGTTAGGAGTGCACACTGTATTCTGTCTGTCTCCAGTGTGGATATATGCTGTCTATAGAGACAGGCCTTCACAAGGAACAGCGAGGTGAGTTAAGGCAAGACTTTTCAGTCTGTGTGCAGAATATACACTGCATATTCCCCAAACAGGAAGGCAAGTGTTGGAGAGCCTCTGCCGTGGTTTAACCCTAACCAACAACTGAGCACCACATAGCCCCTCGCTCACTGCCCCCCACTCCATCCAGGTACAATGGGGAAGAGAATCGGAATTGTAAAATGAGAAAACTTGTGGGTTGAGATAAAGTCTGTTTAATCAGTAAAGCAAATGCTCCGCATGCAAGCAAAGCAAAACAAGGAATTTAGCCACCACTTCCCATGGGCAGGTAGGTGTTCAGCCACCTCCAGGAAAACAGGGCTCCATCATGTGTAATAGTTATTTGGGAAGACTAACACCATCATTCTGAATATCCCTCCCTTCCTTCTTCTCTCCTACCCATCTCTACCTTCTGACCATACTGCCACATTGTATGGAGTCTCAGTTGGGTCAGTTGGGTTCAGCTGTCCCAGTTGTGTCTCCTCCCAACTTCTTGTGCATTCCCAGCCCCCTGGATGGTGGGGTGGTGTGAGAGGCAGAAAAGGCCCTGACACTGTGTAAGCACTGCTCAGCAGTAACAAAAACATCCCCATTTTATCAACGCTGTTTCCAGTACAAATCCAAAACACAGCTCATACCAGCTACTATGAAGATAATTGACTCTACCCCATCCAAAACCAGCACATCCTCCCCTGTTGGCTGCCGTTGAAAAGGATGTCTGTTCAGTTTTGCACTTTCCACAGTCAACCACACACTAAACAGTATTAATTTTGACTGTTTGTCTGTATCTATCACCTATCTTATCACCTGTCAGTTATTCAGACACTACTCAAGACTGAATTAATTGCTCAGGTTATTTAATTAATTATCAAAAAAAGTCGAAAGCATGATAATATACTGGTGATTATATTGTCAACACTAAATCCAACAACACTGAGTCATCTTTACTTGTTGCATACATTTGACCAGTTTCTTACCTGTGTATTCTCCTCTTCCTACCGGTTATTATGCATGTATGTCCTTAAATACTTTAATACCTTTTTTAAATTACTTTGCCTGTAAATTTTTTAATTACTACACTCAGCAAATGGCCCAGCTCTGATTGTTACAGTTATTACAAGGCACACAAGGCATCTTTTAATATTGCAGGGGCTGACTGTATTGGAACATTTCTCAGCTTCACACCCTATCAGACTACGTAGAAGTGTCTTGCACAGGCTTCCATTAGTCCTTTGATAGATTGTAGACCCATATCTGAAAGAAATAGCTTCTTCGTTGTGACATAATAAGCTAGGGCAATAAATAATGGGCTCAAAATGCAGCAGTGTTCAGGTCAGCTATTAAGAAATAAATATTATCTTAAGATACTAAAGGACTAAGTGGCAGGGGAATGGTGTGACATTGCCATAATTGAAAGAGTTGTAGCGGAGTTTGCACAAACATCTTGACAATCAGCCTGTCAACCAGCTTTGGAGCAAGTGACTTCCTGAAGTCCCTTCCAGGGCTGTATTGTTCTCTCAGGGTTAACAAATTCTGCTAGTCAGGTTGTTCTTCCTTCTTTGTAACCCATGATTTCCCTGCCTTGTACTCTATCCCAGACAAAGTACTTGTGAGAAATGAATGCATGACGGCAAAAAGAATTCAGAAATATGGACAGCCAGTTGGTTTGTCTTTTCATTTTCAGTCCTGTTCTAGAAGGTATGTAACTGCTTCCTTGTACTACAACTATATTTCGTCACAGCATGCAGCATATGAATCTGTGTTTTGACAAAGATTTTTCTTTCCAAAGTCTTGTTTCTCTAACTCCTGCTACTGTGAAACCATAAATACATCCTATATCACAATCTTTTAAAATTACACAACAATTTATGATCAAGCAGAAGTAGTTATAGATCATTGTGCTAAAAGCAAGAGGAGGCAACTGGGAATTTCCCCATTTTTTGAATGCTTTTACAAAACCTTTTACATGGCTTAATCAATTATTTTCTACAAACAACAATGACACTGTGGTTAAACCCATTAATTCATAGGAAATCCAGATGAGTTGGTGGCTAGAACAGAATCCCCCAATGGAAATTCACCGTAAACTCCAACCCATTAATTTTGTTTTCCTCATTTATAATGGATCTGAAAGCATTAGCAAGAAATGAGTATTAATGCCTGCTTTTTATGCTACCATGCAACAAATAACACAGGAGCTGTCTCACCTAGGCCATTGCTTCCATCTAGTCTAGTAACAAGCTTATTATAGGAGTAGTAAATTCTTTGGCCAGTTGATGAGACTTAATTACTAATAGATTTATTTTGACCTTTGGTGGAGCAAACAATGACATAAAAATAGTCCCTCTGCCATTTGGGTTTGCAGAGCAAATATGTAAGTGCATCTTGTTACCCATAACCTGGTAAATGAGGCGTTAAATGTCCAAACCTAGAAAAAAATGTTATTTTTATGAGGAGGAAAACCTGGGAACAAATAATTATAAACTGAGTTAGAAATAATTTTGAGCTTTGGCATAACTAAGCCAAGTTTCTTCCGCTTTGTCACACACTTCAGAAGGAGAATGACAAAATTAGGTGCTTTTATAATCTCCATCAACAAAATACAGCTGTGCGTCACTCTATCTCACTAATAAATTTCTAATTATGGTCCTGTATTTCTAACATTAGGAACTGGGCCACTTCAGTGCAAAGTAATAAGGCTTCACATTTTCACAATAAGAGTCTCCAATTGTGTTAACATCATTGTATTTACGTAAGTTGCCTCTAGTCACTGCAGTGTGATTGCTTTCCAGAATGAGAAGGGCAAATCAAGACTCTTGATGTCACTGTGAAGTGTGCCTCTGTTTGGGTGACCTCTGCATCTGGCCGAAGGATAAATTCCTGCATCCGCCGCGTGAGATCTATGCTATACTTCATTTGCAGCTGGCTAATTAGTACAAGAGGCCCCAGGGTAATCATGCTCCACTTAAAATAAAAATCTTTCAAACTTCTAAAACATGCCAGAGAACAAGATATCAGATATGATTCTGCTCAGTTTTCTTACACATGTACAGATTTACTTTCCATATGGTTTATTTTTTAAATTATCCAGATAACTCCAGAGGAGTTTTGTGTCTCAGCAATGAGCAGGACTTCTGTTTGTCTGCCTGAAGCACTTGGCATGTATTCTGGCTGGGTGCAAAAGACTGAACTGTGCTTAATTTTGTGCGGGNTATTTATACCTGTAATGGAAAAGGCTTAAAAAGCAGCAGCAGGATCTACCTGGCTGTGGTTTCACCAGCTCTAAGGAAAACCTTACACACTCATACTCTGTTTGGACATCATGTTTACCAATCATTATACAAAATATAGGATAAAGGGGTCTGCTACTACCAACATAATGGTGGTGACCCAGCCACCTTGGACTGTCTTGGCATCAATAATAGTCTAATTGTCATCATCCTAGTGTGGCTGTAAATGATGTAAAAGAATGATTTCGCTCTTTGCTAGGCAATGAGCTCTGCTGACTGCTACAGATGATAGTTGCTGCATGTAGCTAATCGTTATGGCCTCTGTGTCTGAGACTAGAAGTCAGAGTAGCTGTTCCATTCTGTAGCCCCTAATGATGGATGTTGTCTTTGATCATACTCTAGTCCACAATTTCTGTGATACCCCTTCAAATCTGGATATATGACATAAATTCGCACTTAAATTGATGCTCCTGATTGGCAATTATGCCTGGTAGGCCTCTTGAGTATTCAGTGTATATAAACACATACATCTGTGTCGCTGTTGAGCAGAGAGAGAGAACCTCCGACTCAGTGTGGAATAAAAGACCTGTATTTTTTTATTTTTCCAACTTATATAGACTTTTCAAAGGTCACTCAGGTTGGTCAGTCCGAAACCTCCCCCTGAGCCTATTGGCCAGGCCCGAACTGCGCACATCTCGAGAAACCATTTTAATAACATCCAAACTTTATCTTTGTTTATAAAACACAAGAAAAATTCTCACGGGAAAGGTCTGTGCTAGCCACACATCCGTAACTAGACTTGTAATATTCCTGGGAGGTTTCATCAGTTGCAAACTTCAGTCTATGGCAACAGTACTTAGAAATCACCAGGTAATCTATGACTAAGGAAGAGCCTCAACTGTATCCTGAGATCTAGATATTTTCATGAAATTATCTTCAAAGCCAAACTCTAGCCACAGGCTTTCATATGACCTTGGGGCACAGCTAAACAACAGCTAGACAGTCTGGGAAATTTCTGTGGCTGGTGTGCCATATCCCAGCTGTAGAGGTATAGTGGTGCTGTGATCCAAACAGGCTGATTTAAGCTCATGAAACATTTTCAGTTTTCAGCTATTAAAGTTTTATGGTTTTCCAGTAATTTTTATAAGACCTGTAAAACTAATAAGCCCCTGTAAGATCTTTTACTCTGGCAGTTTGATATTTTATAGGTTTGCCATTAAGAGGGAACAATGACTCATTTAAACCACTGGAGCTCCCCTTCTTCTTCCTGTGGCTCCAGATGTGCCACCTGCTCCCAAAGCAAATCTTGCCCTTACTTCTAAAAGAGAAACACTCCAAATATGTGAACTTGTGTACAAAAATAGTTTTCCTTGATGTGTATGTCACTGGTCTCCAATGTATCTTTCTTTACATAGTCAGTAAGAAACCAGCTGACCCAACCATGAGACTTAGTTCCTCCTTTATGTTATCTGACTGCACAGGCTCCACTGTTTATGTACATCACAAGTCCTGAGGAGCTCAGCCACATGATAACACCCTTGGCTTCAAAGGGTTTCTCATATGAATGATGGCAATGAGATAGGCTCATGTGAGCTGTAGATCAAACAATCCAAAACTAAAATAGAAGATAATTAAACCATTGAAGCACACTTAAAAGTCCCATGCTGTGGATTAGCAGCTTAATGCTGTAAACCTCAAGGACTTTGCAGCAACACTTTATAAACTCTGGCTCTCTGCATACATTTGAAACAACACAAAAAGCTGAAATTGTATCTATCCTTATCTGAAGAGACTGTTGTCCTCTGAAACTAATTGAAAAATTCCTCTCACAATATGTGGCACAATTTGGGAAGCTTATCATGCCAACTAAATATCATGGGCAGTGGCTGACCAAGGCCAGATTCTGCACTGACTGCCTTGCCCTCTTGTGAGACCAACTGGTGGAGGCACATGAAGATGTACACTGGTGGAAAAAACATTGCTCAAAGGCATCACATAAAGTGACATGTTTTCTCTCTACAGTTGCAGTACCCCGTTAAGTACTACTAATTAAAAGTCAGACTATTTTCATGAGTAGCTGTGCCTTGTTTTCAGCCAAGGGAACTCAGAGAGTGATTTTTAATGTGCAGAAGAATGAATAAACAAATATAATTAATAAAAAACATACAGATTGATTCATATGACATTATATGCATGGAAAAAATTAAAGAGATGATCAGTTTCATTTTCAAGCACAAGCTAAGTAGTAGCATTCATGGAGAAAGTCATGTATATCCATAAACTTTTCAGACATGTAAACTTCCCATCTGAAAAAATGTTTCTGTGCATATAGTTACTCTGACCGCCTTACCAGATCAGCTTTACTTTGAACTTTTTGAATGGTGGCTTTTTACTGTTTGTAGCTTGTTTGCAGCTGTTGCCTCCTAATTTAATTTCATTTTTCATAGTGGGTGAAATTCACATTTTATTTTTACACCACTGACTTCTGTTGAAATATGTGGTGGCATTATCATTTCAAATTTGCTGAAACAGGAAGCAGTGGGGTGAGCACCTCTGTTTAGCACATCTTTTGCTAAGACAGCAACATTTATGACCCCACAGCACAAAATTATAAAAATAGCAATAAAAGTCAATGACTTCCTTTCAGTGATAAAGTGCCGACATCTAAATATTTTTTCTAACATAGAATGTAAATTTTCATACACAAAGAACAACTTACTTTTGGTGTGATGCTTTTGCTTTAAAAAGAAGTGAAAGGAGGTCTTTTCTACCTTATCTTTTAAGAGCAGCTTGTGCTGTGTGGTTTCACTTTATACCAGAAATAGTGGCAGATTTGAATCACACTTGCGGGAAGCATTTTGTTTACAGAAGAACAAGTAGCACAATTTTTGGGTGTTATTTTTCAAGGCAAACTACTTTTCTGTGCATGGTGTCTGACTTGGGTCAGCAAGACATTGCTGCATCTTAGTCCACAGTGAGAAACATGTCCATTTTTCTCCTCCTCTAACCTCTATCAAATTGCTCTTATTGTAACTGAGATCCCAGTTTGGGATTGGTTCTACAAGAAGATATTTGCTGACAAATTATTTACTTAGCTGCAAATAAAACAGCTCTGGCCTGACAGCTCTTAGAAATGTGATTGAATATTTTCAGTTTAAAAAGTGGTTTCTTTAGCATTTTGCCTGCTGTGTAATGCAGTATAAGAAAAGGTGTTGAAAGGAATGGTAACGTGAAATGCAACTCAATGATTTATACTGAGTTCAGGTCCCCTCACCCTTTTTCTCCATAGTGTCAAAAAGCCTTTTTTTTTTTTTTCATATCACTGTGACTCAAAAGATCTGTTTATTTATTTGCATTTTGGCCAGATGATCATACCAGACATTTTCTTGAATTCCTTTTAGTATTTAAGAAGTCTTCTGCTTCAGAAACACGTGTCCAAAGTTAACCGTGTGTCCAAGTGCCTCTAGATTAAGGATGTTAAGTATAAGACTGAATATGTAGTTTCTGAGGACAAAATACCTCCAGAAAAATCAACTGGACAGGCCCCATTCCCTGAGTTTGCTTATTCCAAAAAGTGGGGGATTATGTTTATAGGAGATAAATTAACCTGATATGTTCTGAGGCCTCTGAAAGTGGGAGTAATCACGTTTGCCCCTGAGAGTCTGGAGCTGTTCAGGAAGAAGCAAATGCCATCGTTCAAGAGTGGTTTTTTCTTCCCAGCTATTTTCTTTGCAGCTCTAGGCTAGACTTGAACAGGGCAACTGGTGTTAAACTTAGCCTTCCTGTTCAAAATTCCATGCTGTTAGATTCCTGTAGTTGTGACAACTTCTGTTGCTCTTGTTGCACAGTGTTTGCTTTTTACACATTGGTGTTGTGTCACAGGAGCAAAATCTTATGTATGTGTGGGGTGGAGAAAGCATAGAAATTGAGGAACCTCTTTTCCCTACTTCTTGGAGACCTGTGAGCAGCTAAGAAACCTGTGCTCGAAGATTTTATTTTACTATTCCCCAAGTAAACACATTCATGAAGAGATCTGGTCATGCACAGTGGGAACATAAATAAAGTGCCCTCTGAGAATAGTTCCAGGCATTTGCATTTTCCAGATGCAGGAGGTGTTACCAACAAGGATTCTGGTAGCTTTGGGCATGAATCTATCCACACGATTCACATTTAATGTGCTGAGGCCATTAGTTCTTAAGGATTTCAAGTAGAAAATACATTGATTTTCAACAAATGGCAGGGAATAATACTGAATATTATTTAAAATAAATTTTGAAGCTGATAGTTCATTTTCAGAATTTAAAAGAATTTAAAAGATAATGTGCAGTTTACTGAATTTTTTTCCCTTCCATCAGCATATAGAATGTCAGAAGTAGTGTACAATATGACAAGATTACTGACAGTCATATAAGAGGAGAATCATTAGGATGTCCCAAATTTTAAATAATATTTGAACTGAAGCACCATCACCAGTGAAACTGGTTACTAATGTTATATAGGGGCTTTAATTTGTCTCATTTGACAGGTTGCACAATACTTCAGAAAACTGATTGCCCTGCAATCTCTGCAGCAGCTTCCTTCCACTTCATAAGGACTCCAGAGATAATCCTGCTCCCTTTGTGCAGCACTACATTCTTTGGGCTTTGAGGAAAAACAAGAAAACTAGTTTAGATTCAGGTTTAGATGGGATTTATCTACCTGGAAGAATTCAATGCAGGTAGGGAGACATGCAGAGAGGAAGAATGGCTTTTGTGGCTTTAACATATCAGCACTTAACATGTTTCTAATTCTTACTTCAGACTGATGAGATATTCAGTTATTTTCAGGACTTTTTTTGAATTCTACTTATTTAAGAAGCACCAATATCCAGTCCTCTTGAAGATTTCATGCCCTGGTTCTTCAAGAGTACTTAGTCTTTCTGGGTGCAAAGATAAAAGCATTTTATCTGCCTTTTCTACTTTGCAGTGAAATCAGTCTACAGTTTTCCCCCAACATGCTTCAACTTCTAAGACTTTTTATATCTATCTGTTTAAAAAAAAAAAAAAAAAAAGCCAACAACTTTTAAATGTAAATGGTGAATTTTTTGAGGTTCACATATTTGGCTCTGATTGCCTGGCCAATGACTTTAAGCTGTGTTGTTCTTCCAGGCTGCAAGACTCTTGAGACAGAGCCTATGCCTCCCTCCAGGTATTGTAAATGTCAGTCACACAGAGAGTGCTCAATAAATGAATAATGATGGTTTTGTTACTGCTGGATGATGTTTCCCTTGCCAGAGATATTATAGTGGAGCCAAGATCAAAATCCATATGGAACAAAAAAAGAAGTACTCTGATTTATCTGTGCAGAAAACAGGAAACCGTGCAAAATTGCACTCCTGCACAATTTCAATGTTACTTCTTTGCTTCTTTTTTGACCTCTGGAGATTGAATACTAAGTCTGTTTTAATGTTCTTCAGCAGGCTTCAGAGAAAACAATACCACAGCTCTAAACATTTGCAGATTGGGGTATTGCAAGCATGGATATAATGACCAGGATTAGCAGTGAATTCAGTGGGCAAGTTCCCTTCCAAACAATTGACTTGACTTCACTCTGGAAAGTGTCCGACATTTAGTCTTGAGTTCAACAGGAGTTAAGCGGGTGTTTAAGCTGCTTTGAATATCAGCTGTGTCTCGAATATGGACTTCTTGTGCTGTGCCCAGAAGTGGCCACAGGGAATGCGGTGGATGTCCAGTGGCTCAGAGGATTACCCCCACCTTGTGAGTGTTGGAAATGCTGTGCTTGGTTCTGCAAACACTGATGAATCCAGCTCCAGCATGCTAGGTACAAATGGGAGCTGCCGTGTTAGCAGCATCTCTCACCTCTCTGCCGCTTCTATTGTACTGAAATCCTCTGCATCTCTCTGTCCTTTCTACAGAAAGTACTGAAGCATTCCCCCAATTCTTTGTCTATCTGGAAACTATCCTCAGAACTTCTATAACTTCATGCAGCACCTTTTCCAGATAAAGCAGGGAATACAGTCTTCATTATTAACTGCTCAGAAAGTAAGTAGACACCTTTTTAATTTAATCTGATAAAAGACAGGAATTCAGTAGTGTTAGATGTGATAGTGGATTCAATTCTTGGAGAAACTCTTCCCACAGAGGACTCTTGAATAGGGCTGTTCAGCGAAGTCCATCCTGCCTTTTTTGTCCGGAAGGATCATGACCCTCGCATTGCCAGGTCCTGTAACTCAGGGGCAACCCACACTTCAACAAAGATAAATACTGCTTTTTATTACCAACACCTGGTCCCAGCTGATTCCTTTTACTAAACAAGCACCCGGCAGTGTAGTGAAACGGTGGAGTACACAAATTTCCCTCTCGGCTGCCTTTCTCACGGAGTAAAGGCAGGACGGCCACTAGGAGATGCTGCTGTACGCGGAATGCGCCCGGCGCTGCGGGAGACAAAAACGAAGAAATACTTCAGACTGAGGCCATGGCACTTTTCTTTTTTTTTAGGCATCTAGAGGGGAAATTTGAGACAGAAATATGTACAAGACTGTTGTGTTGAGTGAAACACTAACTCACAGTTTGCAGTAATTTGGGAGGACTACTTTAGCACTTAAAAAAGGCATTGCCTTTTAGTTTGATAGAAATTACTAACGCAGGAATTTACATCTCTGATCTAGAATAATGACTGGTGGGATTTGGGTAACAAAAAGGTCTGTGTCTCTGTATGTGGAAGACTTTAGCCCACTCAATAATATGACTTCAACATATATTGACAAAAACCTTCCAGGATAAAATGAAATTAAAATTCAGGGATGTAATTAAACAGAGAAATTAGAAATCCACCTGGGATTCAAGTGAGGGGATTTTCTATGTCTAGGAAGAAACCTGATAGGTTTAATGATAATTCCAGCTCAAAACTAAGGTGTTAGAAAAGCTTTTACTGGAGCACTGCTGAAGTTCTCCAAAATATGAAGATTAACTGAAAACTCCATTTTTATGTTTATATTTGCTTGTCACTGTAGCAAAACTCCAGTTGCTGTGTGGCTTTATCACCCTGCACAGTGACTGGGGATGCTGTGAGTGCTTACGTTGGTCATTTGCCATCAGATAGTATTGTTTTCTGCTGGCTTATGATGATTGCTGCCATAAAATAAAGAATGTGAAAATTAGTAAAACAATGTCAAATTTGTATTGTCCTTTGGCAACATAAATGGTTATTCATTTGCAGGGAGCCGAGTTAATAACTAACAATTTTTCTCTGTGCCTTTCTTGACATATTCACTAAACTTTGGGAATTTTTGTGAAGGTTTTTTTGTTTTCTTTAGTTTTGCTCAGCGTTCTTCGAGGAAAGGGAGGTAGAAGGGATTCTTTTTAGGAGTCTGTTGGGCATTTAAGTCACTGCAGTTCTCTTGCTCCTATTTTATAACATAAGGCTAATGTCTTCATACTAATGTGTTTATTTTTAGATACCCTGTTTCCATATTTAGTAAATGTAGTTCTCAGTATTGCAGGAAAAGAGGCCATTTATTTGTGTATCTAAATATATAGAATTAAAAATCCGGAATAGTATATAAATGAGTATCTCAATTCCCAATTAGGCTCAACTGTCTGTTCATTTAGCTCCACCCTCATCCTCCCTATGGAAATGCCTAAAACAAATGCATACTCTTTAGTGTGCCATTTTAGGGGACATTATCTTGTGACTTTCTCCACAGTTTCCATCACTGCTGCTGCCAGATCCCACTTGTTGCCTCTGCTGAAGGGAGGCCTGGCAGCTACAGCTACCCTCTACCCTCAGCTGCATCTACAGGAAACAAGGCATTGGTCCATGACAATACCAGCAGCATGAAAGGCAGGGGTGAGATGTGGGGTGTGGGGGTCTGAAGTTCCAAGGCAGATGGGAATCAATTTGGTAAAAGAGACGCACACGCTGCATGATACATTTGATATTTTTGCGAGGGTCAGCAGTAATCAGGTGTTATGGCACAACTCCAGGCCAGCCTTGCCAATAAGCCAACTGTAATTCTGTGGAGCTTTGCAGGGAGAAGACAGGGAGTTAAATATATACTGAAAGGATAAAGTGACTTTAAATTTAAATGGGTAAGCTCAAAAACTTGCTCTTGAGCAGAAAGCTTATGCTGATAAGTCCTAAGCTTCCAGGAAAAGTAGGACTTGTAGAACAGGGAGCATAATGAAAACTAGTTTAATTTTTGCTATTTCTTTTCCATAAGGTTTGCAGATATTCCTTGTATGTGTAGTGTACTTGTGAGGCTTCAAAGTGTTCCTATATATAAAAATATAGGATAATATAAATACTTCCTTTTTTGTTTTCTCTTTAGAAACTGGTTGGAAGATTGTGCCATTTTCTTCAGCTGTTCCACTGGCAGGACCCAGCTGAAGATGCCATTACTGCTTCAATCCTGGATTATATCACTGTCTGGTTGCTTTTTGGGGGAAAGGAAAGGGGATGATCTCTAAATACATATAGACTGCAAACAGACTGGGTCCTGCTACAGGCAGCATGAAGTCTACTTTAGGCTCAAGTTCCTGATATTACTTTACCATAAAGTGGGTGCAGATGTTATTGGTGAGCAGAGGAACATTGGAAGCCTTTCAAAGGAAATACATTTAAGCAGGGATTTGGAGGAGGAAGTGGCAGGAGCTTTTCACGTGAGAGGTTATGATGAAATGTTTATATTTGATCCATAAATGACAGCACAACATTCAGAACAGTGTCACCAAACAAATCATAGGATATTTGATCTGCAAGTGTCAAGCCTGAAAAGTCCCTTGGCTGCTTGTGAGAATTTCACAGAGAATTCTTATAAAAGTTAACCTTAAATGTGTTGCCTCCTTTGGAAGGAGGATTAACAGTGTTCTTAGGAGTATCAAAGTAGAAGACGTACTCAGTTGGACAGGAATCTTGATGAACCAGTCTACGGTCTCAGGGAGTGAGAAAGTAACTAAAGATAGTGGTTGATGCCAATGCTGCTCTTCTTGCAGACAGGTCCATTATTCATGTCATATGAAGCCTTTTGTATGAAAATAATTTCAAAGATATCACCAGGGAAATGAAGACCCCTTTAATGTGAAGATGATGGTATTTCCAGTGCTCATCAGAGCAATCAGAAACTTCATGGTGCTGAGTTTGGACAATTTTCCTATGCCTTATAGAAGCATGACAGCACCACTTTTAACTTTCTAAAAAGTGCCTTTTCCCTAGTGATTAATTTGCAAAAGAAAAATACACAGGCTGATTGAAGGAATAAAATAAAATGTAAGAGGAAGTAAGGAATTAGAACAGTTAACTGGAGACTCTGGTCAAATCCATTCTTCCCTGCTCTCCCATTTTCCACTGTTTACTTTAACTGCACCCCATCACAAAGTTCAGCTCAGTGTGTACAAATTTACAGGGAGTCTCTTCTCTATTTTTAACACACGGATGTATCTAAACACATTTTCACAGAAGAAGGGGGAATTTTTCTTAAAACCACTTTTAACATTAATGGAAGCCCTGCTTCTCTGTCCTTTAATTACCTTGAGACTCTCCAGATGGGGTCAGATCCTTGTCTCCTATCAGTTTTCTACTGACCACTCAGTCGAGTGAGTTACTGCAGGCTCATGCAAACAGGAGAACTGTGGGACTGGGCCTTTTGGTTCTCTGCATGTACCCTGCTGTGTTGATGATTAGTCTTTTTAAAATCAAGAGAGATGAGATAAGAGCAGTAAGCTCTGCTAATACAGCCAAGTTGTGTATAGACATTGGGTGATCCACTCCTCTTAAATCACTGCCTGATTCCTTCAATTATTCAACAGCTAAACCGAGAAACTAATCTATCTATGGCCAAAATATTTCTCTTCCTAAAAAAGCCAGGCATATGCATATCTGTGGCAGTTTTTGCTGTTATGATTTTAAGGTGATGTCTTCTGAGTAGCTGCCATTTCTCATTGCTCTCAGAGCAGACTAGTAGTTCAGACTGTTGCTGCTGGCACTGTGCCTTGTTGCAGAAATAGTTTATTTGTAGAGGTTTCTGATTCTTCATATGTTGGAGACCTAATGCATTTTATTCATTCTTCTTCTGGCTGAAGGTAGCCAGTTCTCATTCTCCTTTTATAGTCTACATGTAGTTAACAGCTACCAACTGCTCTCATGGAATGAGGATGAGGGTTTGTAGTAATTTTCTCCTCTACTACTGCAAAGAGCTCGCTGGCTCTGTGCCAGCTTCCTCAGTGCTATCCCACTGTGATCCCATCACTGGTGTTTCAGATCCCTCGGTCTCTCCTTCACTATCTGATTCTATGCACTTGCTTTCTGGTGAGCTCTCTCAACAACATGACACCAAGGAGTGAAGCTAACACCCTCCGTGCTAGGTTTTTTTAGGAAGACTTGAAAGAGCTTCTCCTGTCTTGACAGGCCAGCATCCAAAAAGAGGGAATGTTGGCAGCTTGCTCTTGGATTGGCCATTCTGGGGAAAGAAGCTTAATCTCGCTCCTAATTTTTATGCCTTTTACAGTCTCATGTGTATGGAGTTTTACTTCTTTTCTTGGTGGAATAGATTACGAGCTGTTGATTAGGCAGAGACTGCATCACAGTTGGTTTAAAATCAAAGGTCAAGATTTCCAAAACGTTAAGGAAGATGAATAAGCAACATGCTTCCTTTGTAATTGTCTGAGCTGCTGGAGCAGAGAATGTGTGTAATTTGGGCCATTTATTCACATTCCCAAATATGACCTTTTGAGCTAACTTTAGGTACTTCTGCAAAAAATCTTGGCCAACTGTCAACAACATAATCAACAAGCAGTGAAGCTAGTTCTAAGTAGACCACCCTGAAATAGTTCTGCTTTTGCTGGCAATTTATATCATTCCCTCCTGGATCTCTCCCTTGAGCAGAATATCCGGTTGGATTTATTGTGGCTTCACCACAAATATGGTAGCAAAATTCACTCTAAATTTTCTCATGAGGAAGGAATAAGATACAAATGAGAAAATAAGGTGATACAGATAGCATAGAGATTGTTTATAACCTTTTTCTTGAAAGAAAACATCTTCCACTATCTTTAAGCCCGACTTTTTGAATTCTTCATCCTGCAGGACAGGCAAAGCTCTGCTAGGCATAGCTATTAATAAAGAATCAATAACATATATTCTGGCTTTACACAGAGAATTTGGAAAGCAGTGTATCTCAGTTGCAGTGGAAAGAAAAAATATTTTTAGAGGATATTAAGACTCCTGTCTTACAGCTGAGAGCTGCTTACCTTCTTTTATGGAAGACAGAGCAGCACTGAATTCCTAGCAAACCCACAGGATGGGTGTTAGTACAGATGCTTCTGATGCTTTAGAGCAAGGGTACTCCAGTGGGCACTCTGGCATGGGAGAGGATTTTAAGCACAGCTTGCCCAGACCTCACTGAGGTCTCAAACTGACGTGGGAAATTTTTTGGTATTATTGGTATTTATTGCCAGACCTTACAGGTCTCCCAGGGGGCAGCTGAAGTTCACTGCCTCAGTTCCCAGCTGTGGAGGTGACATGTGGTACTTTTTCAGGAACCAATCTTCAATAAAACTAACAGCTGGCCTGTTTTGGGACTCTTCTTGTAGGTCAGAGTTGGGAATGTACCAATATTAGTTTCTCAGGAGTCATGAAGAATTGTACCATTTCATTAAATGGTGATAGGTTTTGTAAACTAGATCTTGAAATACGAATTTAATCTTTCAAAAGGTTTAAACCAGCAGTGAACTATTTACTTTTTGATGAGTATGATGTAGAGACATTAGTATTATGTGTTGAGGGGCATTACATGACCTTTTGTTTACTGCTGGATGGGAAGCCTCTATTAAAGAAAACCTGTGATGGAAAAGTTGAGAGTCAGATGACTGGAATTTGGTGCTGACACTGAAGAGATAATGAAAACAAGAAGGTATACAAAGAAAACTTTAATAAACCCCATGATAATTTAGTACCAGTATAGTGCATATTCATATATTATACTCCATGAACCTCTAGTGCTAACCACTCACAGACAGAAAAAAACACTAGTAGAATTGAGGAAGCAGTTTCAGTACTAATAGAAATTGCACCTCAGGTGCAAAATACTTTAAAAAATAGATATATGTGGGAAAGCAGTGTTATTTGCGCTAAATATTTTTACAGTAGTGCGTGTTAAAAAACTAATGACTTTCTGCTGTAAGAATAGGTGAGTTTAACAAGAAAATCACATAAAATATTGCCTTCAATTAAACTGGTCTTCCAGACACATGGTACAACTTATTTTGTGAACTGATTTTTACCTTTCTTCTAGCCTCTGATTAAATAAGATTTCATTTTGGTTTCTTTTGCATCCACAAAACATCAAATCTGAATTTACTTCACAATTTCATGTTTGTTTCTTTTCTATTCATTTACAGCTGAGTTATAAGTAGCAAACCCTTTTTTGTCCCTATTTATTTCAGTTCAAATAGTGTGGTGGATATTGCAGGTTCTCACCACTCTTGGCACTCTATGTGCAGAAAACAGACAAGGATCTTTGCAGGAATGCATATCCCAGTGTAGAACACTTCTGCTAATGTGATTCAGGTGCATATACTCATAATACAGGAGAGTAAACCGAAGGGAAGGCATTCTGTTGGCTGATGGCTTTTGCTGGATTGGTAGGACTGTGGTGGTTTCCCACTTTGTTAAATTGTTAGCTGGTGCTTGAAAGGAATGCAAACTCATCATTCCAGAGGTTATAGGAGAAAAAGAGGAACCTGGATTGTCTCATAATGAAGAGCAGTGCAAGGAGCAGGGTGAACTCTTGAGACACAAACTTGTGTCAAGTCAGCAGACAGATTTGGCTGAGGCAGTATTTTAAATTCACAGTTGGCTACTGATTATTTGAGAGCCTTGTCCCAAAGACTGAAAATACCAAAAGGCTCCTGAATAAAATGCATCTGGAGAAGAAGAACTGTTCAGGATACTGGTTGCTGTTGGGTTCAAGGGTGCATTATCAGTAGGTCGTTGCTTCATTTTCTGGTATAGACAACTGCTCTCTTGGAGGCATTTCTGTTTGTACTCCCTCTAGGACCACAATTTTTCCCTAAAGTAGGGTTACTACCAGCACTGTCTGCACAGCTTTAAATCTAAGCAAGAACAAAATATATTGAAATTGTAGACCTGTTAGAAGGAGTCATCTATTTCCTATTTTCAGGGAGTTGGACTCACTTAGGGCAGGTCTGAATTGGTTTTGTGAATCTAGGAATTAGATGGATCTAGAGATACTATATTTTGCTTAATTTCTTCCTACAAGATGACTTTTACAATATTTTGATAAGATCTTTGTATGGAATAAATTTAATTCCTACCTAAATTAATTTGGATTTCAATTTGCTAGCACATTCTTCTATTGAGTATAAATCAGAGAAATGGATTAATCAGTATTAATTTTCTGTTTCCTAGCACTGTAGGAAGCTAACACAATAGTGGGATAATGAATGGCTATTTCCCTGAATATATTTTGGCTATTTTGAGATCCCAGGGCTGGACTGTAATCTCCTCAATGTTTAACATGCATTTACTAGCAGAGTAAGTTCTAGCCACAAAGCATATGATTAAAAAGTGCTGAAAGAAATGTTGATATTTAATTTCCTTTACATTAGCAGTGGAATTCCAAAAAGAAATAAGAGTTCAGAAACTGAAAAAGTAAACAGCATAGTTTACTTTTCATCTGGGGAAAAGTTTCAGTTTTCTACTGTGCATTTGATTTTATTTAAGGGAATGGGATTTACTTATGCATGAGGAGTGAGAAGGCAGTGGTGGTACCTCTCTGCAGGATCCTGGAATAATTGTGCCCTGCTCCTGGGTATGTCATTGCCAGATGAGTCAGTGGCAAACTCATATTGCTTTTCTCTGAATTCTCTCCGGTTGTGGTCTGAAACAAGCTTGCTAAGAAATAGGCAATATGATACCCACATATGTTAGCCAAACCAGTAAAAGCTGATAGGAATGAGTTAATACAGCATGAGTGAATAATGTAGGTGAAATTGAGGTCTCTGGTTTGTGATCCCTGTCAGAGTTGACAGTGGCAGCTAAATCCTAGCTGCCCCAGCTGGCTGACCTGCCTGTTTTTTAAAAAGGTTGCTGCTGCTGTGGCAGTAGTGATGGAGCTGCTGTACCTGCTCATCAGCAGCAGTGCACTGCTCAGTATCTTAAAATAAACTAAAACCAGTGCTGCTTTACGTTGATATATTGTGCACTGTGGTGTCAGTGGAGCTGATGTGTTGCCTGCTATGCTATCTCTGCCATTTGGACAGCAAGTTTGGACAAAGGGACAGAGAGGATTTGAGGGGTAGCAACCTTTTTGTATGTCATTGCTGTACATGCTGGGAACTGTGTACCATAGTGCTAAACTGGGAAAATGTAAACTGTGGGAAGAGGGGAAATATAAATTCCCTATTAGTGCCATATTAGAATATTATAGCAGTCTTACATTTTCACAGGGCTCCCTTCTATCTTTGACTTTGAACTGTAGCTTGACACTTTGAAATTATATAGTGGAATTCCACTTGAATTCTGGTTTCCAGAGGCAACTGGCAAGGCTATTAATTTATCGAACTCTTTGCCATTTGCTTGACTTCATCACAAGTGTGCACAACATTTTGCAAGGATACCAAATGCAGTCCTAGCTTCAAAGGGAGCAATAAACAATCAGACCATGACACAGAATTAAATCAAGGGATGGATGCAAGTCTTTTTCAACAACATGGTATACAGCTTGCGACAACTACATTATTTGAATGCGAAATTCTGTGGCTGGAGAGGAGCTCAGGCAAGCTCAGAAAAGCATAAGCTGACCCTTCCAACCTTACAGATTAACCATTTCAAGAAAACCATCCGAAGACACATTGTCTGAGAGCTGCAGTAAATAGAAGGGAGTCCCAGGGTAGAGCAGGACAAAAGATGACCAGAAATATGGCTTCCATTTCTTGCACCTAGGTTTCACAAAGCTGTAAGGATCCCAGAAGTTGAAGATTCCACAGGAGAATGACCACTGTTTTTCCTTCACCCTCAGGAAGTAGGACAGAAAGTCCTTGCGATCTCCTTGTGATCCTTCCCATGAGAGTGAGTCTCCACTTTTGGTCAGTGGAGACACAGAACAAGCGAATAAGTTTAGGTTGCAGATGGAGGGTGAGACCTTAACAGTCATAATGTTCTGAACTGCTGCCTATGCATGGAATTTATTTTGCATTCCTTGGAGGTGTACAGAGATTTTAGCAGAGCTGTTTTCTGCCTTTGAAATTGAACAAAGCAAAACTAAATGCAGAATATGTAAGATCCAGTCCAATAGGCAGAACAACTGGGGTTAGTGTGGGAAAGCTAAATATAGACAGTGCCTCTAATCAGAGTTGGAAGGCCAGAAATGGAGCAGTATGGCACACAAGATGCAGCAAGACATTCAATTAACCTTAATTCAAATTCAGGGTTTCAGTCTGTGCTGCTTTGCTGGCTGAGAGTGTGCGTCAAAGTACCCATGATATTTTGGTGAGGGCATTGCGATCTGTTGAGATTTTCACAGCCCGCGTCTAAAATCTATTTTTAGACTTCAGCTCTTAAAGGAGGAAAAAAAAGGGCAAGCTAGGATAATTTTCTAACCAAGTCTTAGAAAAATATTCATTGCTAGGCTGACAACCTTAATGGCCAGTTACGGATGAGCTACAAACCCCGGAAAATGAGGCTTATAATGGAAACTGCAATTCAACCATGTAACGATAGCATTGCAGATGGGATATGGTAACACACAGCCATTCCCTGCCTGACTGAACTGGATGCCTCAGAGTTCTGAGGAATTTACCCACTCTGTACCCATCTACTCTGAGCTGGAAGGGAATCAGCAAACATCTCCTTAGATGCTAAGCTTCAAAAATGTCAGTGTGTTGAGTAGTATCATGGCTAATTTCAGGCCTTGAAATGGGAGAAGGACATTTGGAATAGAATGTAAATAGTTGGCAAACTACGGAATAGCTTACTAGGAGAGACAGGAAAGGAAAGAGGAAAGAAGCATCACTTCAGTGGCTTAAACCATGCCCATAAAAAAGGGACAGATGTTTCCTATTGGAGCATCCCCTTATAAAACAGCTTCATCCCTGCAAAGCAGCACACTGCAGCTTCTATATATAACTGCAGAGTAACACAACATAGCTGAGGGTTTACAGAAACTTGTTTACTTGTAAAACATTAAAGATAAAATCAGATAGCTAGGAGCAGGTGGGATGTCTCTTGATAAGCACCCAATATTTCCATGTACAGCAGCACACTGGTTTTGTATGCCTTCACAGAAGATGCTGTTACATTCCTGCAGCCAGTGATGGTTGTCAGTTCTGATTGCTACTTTTTGCAATTTATGCAAAAGCATCCAGGAGGTTGAGATTTAGGCCATCCAAGGCCAGATAATTGAGGGCTAATGTAGTCTCCATATCCTTAAATCTGTTTCCATGCACAAGTGCATTATGGTGTTTCATTACCAGATCATATAACAGTGTGATGTGACAATGTGACATACTATTCAGCAAAACAGGAAATGTTGAGAAACCTTTCTGTGTTATTCACATCAGCAGCTTTCAATAAAAAAAGTGGCATGGCTTCCATGATGGAATGAGAACAGATGCATTAGTATTCCTCATAGAGCATCACTCTTGTCATTATGATAATGACAGATTTTGCATGCCTAACCTATCACTTATAAAAAGAGCATGTTTGTTTCCATAGAACCAGATTGTTCTCCCCCCACATGTACTCAAGTAAGTGAGACAATTCCAGGATTAAGGGTCTCAGTAATGTCAGTAGGATTAAAGCGAACATTTTTTATAAGTGACTGGGATTTGTTAAAAGCCTCTTTCTTTAAAAAAAGAGTTATTAAAAAGAAAGAGTTATTTTTGATATATTCCACCAAGCACAGTTTTCACTAGGTTCATCCCATACTGCAGTGCCTGAGCTGCAAAATCTGGATCCAGATTCATAGCTGGACCAAAATCTCAGGTCTTCTACCCTCCACAGAGACAAAATAATTTGTTTTACTATTTACTATTTATTATTACTATTTACTATTTATTTATTATTTTCTAATACTATTTTATTATTAGATACTAAGTCCAGGAGCAGGACTTAGTATCTGTTGATTAGGACTCCTTTTCCAGATACACTCTCAGGTACATCATTTCACTTATATTTTAGTTTCATCATTTCCAACAAAGAGGCTAAATAAACTTTTGTTTGTGGTGAAAGGGAATTATATCTGTGGGATACATAAAGCATATTAGCAGATCTATATTCGAAGTGGTATTTGATAATATAAAATATTACATCTCAGAAAAAAGAAAAAATTGCCTTGAGGATACTGTCTCAACCTTATAAAAAAGTCCAGACTTGTTTCACAAGCATTTCCCATTAAATCCTTGTTAATGACTTCTGTCTATGAGGTCGCACAGGCAGCTCAGTCCCAATAGGGTATCAGCATTTGGAAATGCTTTCTCTGACTGCAGTTGGCTTGCAGTGCCCCTCGCTGAAAAAGCACTGCTGTGCAGTCAGCAGGGGCAGGCAGGATGGTGCTCGCCAGCCTGTGAATTCACAGCGCATTAGCTGCTCTCCATTAACTCCTGGAGTAAATGTGTCATTGTGCTCACAGGAGCATTCTTAGTACAGATTAAGGCTATCCACACAGGAAGCCAGTGTGGAGTAGCTAGGGCTGTATAAATTCACACCTTAGCTTAGTTGGTACTAAATTTTCCCTGTAGACAAGCCTGCTGTCTATCACCTGTTTAGTTTATGTGGATTGCAATGCTGCTTTTCCTCAATTGCCTCATTTCTGAATATGATTGTGGCTCTATCTTCCTTTTTGTCCTTGAGGGTCATATGTTGTGTGCTACCCACCAGGCAAACCTTCAGTTCTTACAGCTGCTCTCACATGTAGTACCAAGGGTCTCTGAGCTCTCAGCACTAAGCTGGAAAATGTGGATGCCGTAGGCTGACAGCTCAACTTAAACCCAATGCCATATTTCCTACTGCAGCTGGTATTCCCTCTGTGGCCATCCTCCTCCATCCTTCACAACCAATTTCATCTTCATCTGCCTCCTCTGCAGCTCTTTTAAGCTGGCTAGTATTAGAGCTGTGTGAGAAACACAAAGTCTTAATGCAATCTAAGCATGAACTCACTGATCCCGTATTCCGAGAGCAACATGCTCAGGCGACCACGTGGAACTATGCCTGAGCAGAGCTGTTATCATTTAATTTCTCATTTTACAATTAGCTCAGCAATTCTAAATTGTGTGGGCACCTTTGTCTGGGTATAAAGCTAATCATTGTAACCCAGAAATGCTGTAAACTTCCCTTTAGCACCTGCTCCACCTCACTGCTCGCTTTTATGCTGTTGCTCAGGCTTGTTGCCTGGTGGTTACATGGTAAGCTGCTTGGGACAGGATTGATGTCCTTTATACTTCATCAAGGTCTGGGAGAATGGGGGACCCCTATCCTGTTACACGGGGCACAGCCGCAGCACAAGTGATGGTGATCATGATTACAGCTGACAACTGAAATAAATGGTGCTCTGCAGACCTTGTCCACTTCAGCTGCATTCACATGAAGGGCAGAGAATACAGCCATGATACCAATGTTGAAAGCTAGGATGAAACTGGTAGTGTTGCAGTTGTATTTTCCCTCCCCTTTTAAGAACCAGATTACACACCTTATTAAGAACATTTTCCTGCATGCTTCACGTTATTCCTTTGCCCTCAATGGTGAAGGAAGGCAAGAGCAAGCCTAGCTTTTCTGTACTTTTTCTCCTTCTCCCTTGCTAAAGTATGTGGGACTCGATGTCTAATCCATGCAGTTTCTAGGGCATGCTTCTCAAAGAGAATACACCATTATTAATAGAGGACATCACCAAAATGCTTGAACAATGGCCCATTGTGAGAATGGAGAGAGGTTGTTGATGGTTCAGCTCCAAGCCTTGAATTCTGTCTGCTAACCCCGCAACTGACCCACGGGAACCTTTTCTCCTTTCCTGCTTCCCCAGTCTTTTCCTGAAGAGTCTTTGTTGCCTTTCTGTTAATAAGGGTCCTTGGTGTACTCATTTGTGTGGTGATTTGCACAGCCAGCTCACAGATAATCGATAGCCAGGAAATTGCTTGAGTTCCAGAAATAAATAAAAGAGGGTCCAGAGACCTTAAATATTGTATTCAAGGATATGCCTTGCAGAAGAGAAAGAAAACTGTTCCCCCTCTGCTCTCAGCTTTTGCACTGTATCTCTTTCAAATACAAGGTTATTAATTCAGTAAGCTCTCTGAAAGCTTGGTGAGATGTATGCCCAGTTCCCTGTAACTCAGGCAGGATTCTAACTTTTTATCACAAGGCCATGATAAATAACGGATTTTAGGGGAAGTTAAAATCATTGTTAGGAAGTCTTACTGCTCCACTACCACAGATTGAAAGCTGTTTAAGATGGACACTTTCTTCCGATTTCCTTGATGAAAACCTTCATAAATGTAGACTTTGGCTTCCTACCCAGAGCTTTGAAGAAATTGCTCTTATGAAATCTCTCCTCCCCTCCCTGAGAGTTCTTTCCCCCTCCAAAGCTACCAGTGTCTCACTGCAAGTAAGTTTAGCCAGGATGTTTGGCAGACCATATATTTTGAAGAGGGTGCACCAAATTCTCACTTTTGACCCTGCAGGTCTGCACTCAGGCACTAAAATTACAAGCTGCCTTAGTAAAATGCAGTTTTCAAATACCCAAGTGAAAAGTCTGTGCGTGTGATGATTCCTGGTTTCTGGTTGGTCAAGTTGGTAAGACTTATGATGGTCCTAAGTTTTAATTTCCACATTTCAAGTAAACACTTACTACTAGTTTTGTAAACAATGTGATGAATAAGTATATTTCTGAGCTTCAGTGACTTAAACTTCTTTGATAATATTGGCTTTTAATTTTTTTTTTTTAAATTTTTAAAGTAAGTATAAGCAGATTAACTACTGCCAGTGTGAATGTTTGGATTTATTGATTTGACAGGTTAATATTGACCTCTTGTCTTGGTCAATATTTGCCTAGGAGGTTGTTAAATCTTAGTGTCTGTTACAAATGTCAGTACATATATTGTAACTAGAACAAAAGAAAATTGTAATGCTAGAAGTTTTATTAACCAATAATGAAAGTTTGGTGAAACTAATTATTTTCAGGTTAAAGTCAAATTAATCAAACAACTGGGCAGCTTTTTAAGAGTGGTCAAGCATCTTGACCTGCAATTTAGAGATGCTTAGTTTCAATTTATCTAAGTTTAATAAAGGTGAGCATGGCAGGAGGGGGAGAAGAACCAACCAAGATGTTTGATTTAAAGTGAAATAAAACATTTTGCTTAACCACAGATTAATATATTTGTTTGGATGTGGAAGAAAAGCCAACTGAAGGAACGAAAAGAAAACCACAATTCTTTTCCTCTCACTTCAGCTAACAAACAGAAAAAGTAATGCTCTGAGCAGTGCTTGTTATTGCATTCGTTATATTTCACTAGACATGTCAGGAAATTTCTCTACATTATGGCAGCCTGAGTTAGATTTTATGAAAACAAGGGAAAAAAAACAGACAAACATTTATGTCCAGGGAGGAAACAACTGATTCAGCTGCAACCAGCTGTTTCCATACATTTAGCAGAGTACATTCCTCCAGGGCTCCCACACTGCTGACCTATAAAAGGTGAGTGCAAGTAACTTCTCGAGGTGTTGTCTTTCCGGGCTAGACACAAGACTGTTAACAACATGAAAAAGGGAAATAGCTTCCCTTGTTCTCATTGCTGGAAGACTCATTTTCTTCCTTCCAACAGGTTTCTCACAGCTCTGCCACTTAATAAAAAAGGGAGATGGCACTGATCCCCATCACACGTTCTTCCCTCTTCCCCAGAGGGGCATAGGTGTTTAACAAAAAGGAATGTTCCTCTAAAGTTTTGCCTAACTCTTCTCTGAATTACTGCAGGACAGCTCATGCCATTCCACAGCTGTTGTCTTGTTTACATAGCATGGTTTAAATGGACATTCCCATCATGGGACATATGGAGCATGGATGTTACATACTGCATTCTAGAATAAGGCTAGTTAAATCCCACTTTTATGGCTTATGTTTTTAAGACCCTGTGAGACTTTGCTGCAGGAGACTGACAGGAGGGACAGGTGTATCATGGCTTCAGCCTGGTGACAAGTTTTCACATTCAGCTGCATTCTTACAGCAGCAAAGGGCTGAGCAGCTGGCAGCCCCTGAGCCTCCTTGCCTCTGCAGGAATGCCTGTGGCAGGGACAAGAATGTGCTGCATCCCTGCCCCGTCACGCAGCTGCATTGCAACACAGGCACGGCTGCTGATCCTGCTTGTCAGGTGAGGCGTCCCTTGGATGAAGCCTCTGTTACCCTCATTTACCCTGAATGTGGGCCTGGGCTCCTTACCTGGAGAGAAGCTGAGCATTTTCAGGCAGTGAGCAGATCTCCTACCAAAGAATATGCAAAAAATGTGGCTTGCCAGAATCAGATCTGCTTTCACAAACAGAAAAATTTTCAAGTTTTGATATTGAATGAAAACTAGACATAGTTTATCATGTTTCCTTGTTTGCTTAAACAGAGATTTTAATAGGAATATATTACCCCAGTTTTTGCAGCATACAGTGTGAAAAGGGTCCTTTGGAAGCCCGTTTTCCTGTGAGCTAGGCAACTCCAGTAAGTGAGCATTCCTAGATACAGACACCCTTTTTGTGCCTATATTAGGAAGCCCTTTTGAGGAATAGGTGTATAATACAACTAAGAAAGCCCAAAAGCTGATAAAGTCTGGGCTTCCTTTGGTTGCATTGCAGCTAAGAGCAACAAGAAATGAAGCAAAGGACTAAATCATGCTTTGTACTACATGGATGTGTTAGGGAGGCAAGTACATTCTCCCCACTCCCTTTCTCTCCCTCAGGGTCTGCAGAAATGTTCCTTCATAGTTTAAGGGGAGTTGGCACTGCTGGCCAGAATGAGATGCTTCTGTAGAAGCATAAAGTGAGGGTCAGCAGGCTGGGGACTGACAGAGTTGGCATAGGAAAGGCTCCCTGCAAGCCACTTCCCCCAACTTTCACCCGGGCTATCCCGACTCCATTTCTTGTGCGTATTTGTGGTGCTGTGGCAGTAAGCAGGATGAAGTACTACAACAGATTCTTGTCCTAACTACTCAGGCTACGAACCCAACCATAGGAAAAATAGCCAAGAAAAAGCAGAAACCAGTCACCTTCCTTGGCTGTAAAAGAGGAATGGTGTGAGAATCCAGGATGAAGTTCCAGCCCCACACCCCATCACATCGGCTATAGCCAGCAGGCAAGCTCTCTTCAGAATCTTTTCTTGCAGGATGTGTTATAGGTATTTCTGCATACAAGCTATTTCCTCTTTTTTGTTTTCGCCTTTGAAGGTCACTGTAAGGGTGAGCTGCGTCACTGCACAGCTCAGGAAAGGCAGGTGCTACAATTGCCTAGTCTAAAAAATCAGGCAAGAGCATTAGCTCTTTTGCAAGAAGGGCAAGCATCTGGAATCTTTCTCCTTTCACAGTAATCTCATTTGCTGTGAAATGATTGAATTCAGGTCCCTGAATTTTCCTTGAAGACTATCTTCAAGTACCAGCCAGCTGATCTGCAGCAATCTAGAGGGCAGGTGACATACAAATCTCCTTCATTTATGGTCACCTTCCTCCCACCCTCCTCCAAAATCATATTCTCTCCCTCCCAATAGCAGCAGCAGTGACGGATGCATCCATCCTGCGGCAGGGAGGACAATGCGGGGCTGAAGCAGCGGTGTTGCCTGGTAACTACCTGGGCAGAGCACAGCAGAGCTGGCGCTGGAACCCGAGGTGCCTCATCTCTCGGGCAAGCTGGTACCTCGCAGCTGGCCTGAGGATCAGCAGTGCTCCACGTGGGCCCCTCCTGCACAGCAGTTTCGCACTGGGCTGTCTGGTTGTAGCGTTTGAGAAGTTTGACTCCTTTTCTCATCTCTGCAATTGATGTTGTGCCCTTCAGACATGGCTTTGGAACAGTGCAAGTTCATAAGCACGATGTGAGCCTATTCTGTGCAGATGGATAGGGATCTGGCCCTGCACCCTCAACACCGTGGCAGAAGGGCTCAATGGCACAAGAAATCATTTATTTATGAAAACATTCCTGTTTGGTTATATTTACCATATAAGTTTTCATGATGTTCTGGGAGCCTGTTATGTGATATACTTAAAATACATTTTGGGATTGGGACATATTTGGATTTGGTCAGATGTGGAGCTTGGCTCCAGATCAGAATCTCACTTACATTAAATCTAGTTGCGGTATGAAACCCTAGAACTGGGATTTGTATTCAAACTAAACAATACTAGAATCCTACAAGCAGTTTCTGTAAGAGCTCAGCTATATTTGGTGGCTACCTGAGCAGCTGGGGCTTTAAATAAAGCCAGTACTACTTGCTCGACTTTTACCACCATGATCAGCTGTCTTGTTAAAAAGTAAAAGGAAATCAGGCTTATTTCTTTTTTTTTTTTTTTTTTTANGATCTAAGTCTTTTTTTTTTTTTTTTTTTTTTTTGAAACCTAAATGGAATATATACTTTTCCCTTAAAAAAAAAAAAAGAAGGAAAATTTGGCCACATTTTGGTCCATATAATGGAATTAAATGAATATCTTTTTCTAAGACTTTCCTTTCTCTGTAATTCTCTTAGCCATGAATGAGCCAACAAGTAAAAGGGAAAAGATTTCCAACGCAACATGAAGTAGCATGTATTTGATGGTGCTGAACACTGATACCAAATTTGTAACTGTGCACATTACTGGCTTAAAAATCAGAAGGAAATCCAAACCAGAATCAGAATGTAGCAGAACATTTATTTTGGCACGCTGAACATGGAGGCACATATTTAGAACAGCTTGCAGAGGAAGAGTCACACCTTTAAAAAACAAAGCCCGTGTTCACACCTCACTTGTGAAAACTGGACCTAAAAATAGCATAATGGTTTCACTACATTAAGCATTCTACAGCACATGGAGCCATCAAGAACTTCCTTAGTTCCTGGAAACTTCTGCCTGTTTAAGACCTGTTCCTTGCCATGATCCCTTCAAAGACACAAGTCAGGACCATGGTGCTCCTGACACAGCACTGACATTGTGCGAGCTTCATGGGCTTCCTCCCCAGCTTCATCCCCAGCCACATCATCCCATTTTGTCCCAGCAGGGAGGCATCCAGCCTTGTGCACCCAGATTGCCAAAGGAACATGGTAATGGAAGGTAATCAGGCAATTCACTTGGAAAGCACACTCCTGGTCTGAGCTAGACCATTAACTTCTGCCCAGCCTGAATGTGGCAGCAGCTGCTGAGCAACTCTCATTGTCATTGTAGTTAGGGCCACAGCCCAAAGGTGCCCCTTTCCCTTTCTGCCTCTCTGTTGGTGATCTGGTAAAACCTTAATTGGTTCCTGCCTTCCCTCTCTATGCTCAGTGCCACTGTACACACTGACATGTCAGTGAAGCTCTGCACTTGCCGATGAAACACAGCAGGCAGTATGGAAATGCTCCGTGCTCTTTTTGACAATTATGCCATTTTATTTACGAGTGCACTGACTAAAGGCTCCCCTGGATGTTGTAGATAATCCCCCCATATTCCATCCTGGTAAATGAGGAGAAGCCATCTTTTTTCCTCCTGGTGCTGCTTCCCGGGAGTTTGTTTTTCCCAGTCTGAGCTCCTCACACTGGCCAACAGGTCAGGCATGATAAGAGTGCATAATGTTCAGACAAACCCAACCCCTCTGCCTCCTGATGCAGAAGAGGAGTCTGCCTGCCTCAGTAAATGTGTTTGTGGTATCAGCAGCAATGAGAACAAACTAGAAGGTAAATCACCTATTTAACCAATGGGAAGAACTCAAAAGCACAAATGTGGCAGGTCTTCACAAAAAAGTGATGAGACTGGCTCTAAATCTTCACAGCACATAAAACCAATTTATTTTCAAATTCACTTATGGTTTGAGACTTTACTACTCACATTCTCAGGCTTTTAATTTTTCTGGCGGGCTCTCTTTCACTCTCTTTCACTCTTCTCACTCTCTTTCTTCCCTCTGAAGGAGCTGCCAGCTTTGGTGCTGTCTTGCAGAGAAGGACCAGAGGAAAGTGGAAAGGACCAGAGAAAGCCACCACACAGCTGTGGCAGCTTTACAGCAAATGTGAGCCAAAACTCTGTTGGTGCTCGCAAGGCCACTGTTAACATGAGAGGGGAAAAAAATAAGAAAAGAGTAAAAAGCAAACAGAAATGTAATTTCCCCCTCAGCACTGGGGCTATTACTGCTGTCCTTGTGTATGGCTCACATAGCTCCTTTACTATGTACACCTTTTAAACTCTATCTTCAAAGTCCATGTTCCCTCTCACCCTCTCTACTGCTGTAACTTTTCCAGATGGAATGGTACTTTATTTAAGCACTCCTACATTACACTATCAGCTACTTCTCTCACCTGGGAAATAAAGGTTGATTGGCCATGTACAATTACTGATTCATATCACAGGCACACAAGATAGCCAAGATAAACTAACAATCATTGCAAAAAATGGCAATGACTATACTAGAGATGCCTTGTAATCCTCACACAAAACTAAAGATTGTGACCACCATACTACCCAGGTAACTGTAAACTGTGAAGTCATACAGACATTTCTGGACACTAGCTACATGCAGTGAAAGAAGTCATATATGATAAATTGCAACATCCTCAAAATCTCAAACGTTAAATGCCTTCATTCTAGCTTTCTAAGATATGGCTAATATATGCTCAGATCCTTTTCCTTTAAAACTAAATTCCATGCAAGTGACCTATCCTCCTCCTCCTTAGTATTCTGTTTCACTTTGTTAGCAATTAGTACTATAGAGAGGACATCTTTAGACCAGAACAGATTTCCAACTCATTTAACAGTTCATTGTTGGATAATGGAAAAACAGTTGAATGAAAGGCTGGAGATAAATGGTTCATCTGAGTACAGAAATGCTGTTTATTATTTTGGAGATGTGTAGAAATGGCACTTGATAGCTCAAGCTGTCATTTCAAGAAGGAAATAGCACATGAAGCTGGGTATTAACTCCTCATTCTGCCTGCCACAAACAGCATCACTGCCCATGGACTGAGACTGAACTTCATGGGAGAACACTTCCCATCCCAAATGGACCCACATGAAACCATCTACTACAACAGGGCTGCCCAACCCTACAGCCCACAGCACTTCTCTGTCAGTGCTAGAGTTTTAACTTGTGAAGTACTTAAGGATGAAAGACACTGTGAAAAAAAAAAAAGAGTTGTATTTTTCAAGCTCAAAGAAGGCTAATAAATGAATGAATCTTTATGGGAGTCTTAGAACATCATATGGCTTCAGGCAAATACATGTTCCTTTTCAGATCAAAACAGAGGGGAAGCAGTTTTGGTCTCTGAATGAAAATGGGTTTGGAGAGGAAGCAAACAGCCTCTCTTAAATGGAAGCAAAAAAGAAAGCAGCATGAAGAGCCATATGCCTGGCATCCTTGAGAGTCCTCAGGAGGGGAGGGAGGGAGTCATGTTAGAAGGGTAAGATGTGGTCTATGCTTGTGGAGACAGGGAAATAAGAAAATAGCTTCAGGAGGTGATAAATGTCAAAGAAATAGAATAGGTATGCTAAAAGAGGTGTTAAAGAGGATTATTTTCCCTCAGTGTATTCCCTGAAATCCTATTTAATATTAATGGGACTTGAATACACAGCTCCTGGGAAAAGAACAGTAATCTTTGTAGCCTTAAATAGGATCCTAAAAAATTCAGATCAGCACAAGAGGTACACAAAACAAGTTGCTAAGTTCTAAAAAATGCAGACTTTAGATACACAGAATAAGCCATCAGGAAAACAAAATAAGACCAATAAAACAGAGGAAATGAAGAGATAGTTGGTATGACAGTCATACCCTAAATTCAGGTAACTTCTTTGTCTTTAGTAGATCTCATGGACCTGTATCAGTGACATTGGGTGTGTGGCCCATAAAGGAGCTCCGGCCAACAGATAACTGCAAACACATCTCCCTTTCTGTCAGCACATCCTTGTTTCATATAGCAACCACCAAAATAACTCAAGAGACAGCGTTGCAAACATTTGTACTGAGCTACAATCCTTCTCCAAGTGTTCAGGAAGATGTAACAGGTCCATCTGCAATGGGTATTTGGCAGTAGAGTGCTACAAAAACCTACAGATCATGGATGGGGTAGTATTGCAGCTGCAGTTGGAAGGGGGACAAACTGCTGGAAAGAAGGATGCTGTCTGTGAACTAAGGGGAAGATGATACAAGCTTTTAATTGGTGGAGGATCACAGGAGCCACGAGAGGAAACAGTGAAGGTGTGACATAAACACAGAGGGTGATTTTGATGGGTCTCAGCTCCTGACTGTAATAAATCAGTACATGTTAACATCAGATGTGGAAGAAGTAACATTCGGGCAGACTCCTTTGAAAAACCAATTGCTTAAACGTGCCCTGACTCACAGTGGTATGAATGGCAGCAACATCAGTAAACCTGCCCACAGCTTATTGGCATTTCTTTGTCAATATATATTTTCAAATCAGTTTCTAGTGAAAAAAACAAGACAAAAATCAAAACCCAAACAAACCAGCCTCCAGATGAAAGCACTAGGGCAGCATGCAGCTCCCCTGAGAAGCAGAGCAAGACTTTGGTTATGGTTGAGTGTTGAGAAGCAGCTAGCCTGCAGCACAGCTACCTAACCAAGAGGCTGCAAACACCCTCAGACTCTCATATTGGTCCAAGAAACTTTACATCACGGTTGTAGCTCATGAAGTTTTACAGCTGATTTATGGTGGTTTCATAAGTCCACTCTTTTATAAGTGCATGGGACACTTCCTATAAATATGGATTGAGAATAAGGCTTTGGAGTGTTTTTTACACATTGTAGTCACATACAGGCATGCTATCACTTGCAAAAAAAAGAATATATATTCCCTCTCTCTACATGCGTATATATATTTATATATATCTCCCATTTTATTTTAAGCATATGGGCTGGTATTCCTGTGGGTAAACCACCTAAAAATTAGTTCCAGAGCAGACACATTAATGGAGACTTAAATAACTAAAATCTAAAGTACAGCTGAGGAAACCCTGGCAGCAAAATGTTTGAGCATTGCCAGAAAAAGTAGATTTCCACCTTACAGCCAAATTTCATTACCTTTTGATGACCAATATTACCAGTTTGCTTTGTTATTAGTAACTTATAAGTATTTCTTACATGCTGGAGATTAAGGTATTGTTGCTTGCAGTCTTAACATATAGAATTGTGATGCTGTGAGATTTCAGTGGGGGACCTGGGGTCAGCTGAGCCCCATGCCCAGCTGGGGCATTTCCCAGACCTGCCCACATGGTTGTGATGGGGCTCATCAGGAGAAGCACTGCCTGGCAGCACTGCTGCTGTGGGCTCTGCTGCTACCAGCCTGGTTCCGTCTCTCCTCATGTGGCACAGAGCTGACAGGTGCTTGCTCACAGCCATTAAAGATTCCAGGAGGCATTTTATAGATGAGTGAGTTGTAGATGCCTATTTGCTGGTTTCCTGAGGGAAGCTGCTCTGATGCTGGATTTTATATTCATCGCAAGGTTCATTGGAAAAGGTATCTTCACTTCCTTTCCGATCAGTTTTGCAAAGCATCTGCTATGCTTCATGCATGCTACAGCTGATTTCTTTGGAAGGGAGTGATTCCTACATAGGATTTACACATGACAGAGAGCAGGCAGAGAGAGAATTGAGGGCCAGGCTTAATCCTCAGCTGTGCTCCAGCTGATATCAAAGAGCTTTTATATTTAATAAGTCTCAAGTACTTACAATCACAGAGGACAGACAAGTACAGAAAAATACAGCAGAACCAAACTATCCTCAAGGGCAAGATGAAACAGAAAATTAAGAGCCCAAGATTTCTTAAATGAGTAGAAGTACATATTCAATAAAAATGGAGAATTATACACAAATCATCCTGCTGTTTCAGGAGGATAGTTAATCTAAATATGATGTCAAGAAAAAACCACTGGAGTACTGATGTTGAGTAGGTATGTGTCAGAAAGAAGACATACAAGTAAGTACCCTGGGAGAGGACTTGTTCTCAAACCCTTTTTTCCTCTCTTTGATTCAGGAGACCAAACCCCAAAATTAATAGATCCTTCTCCAGAGAGCCTTTCTGTGCTCTGCAACTCTGCTCGCCCACCTGGCCTTCCACATCAAGCAGAAAATATTTTAGCTGCAGTGATCAAAAACATTCCCTTTCCTGCCCCACTGGGGGAATGCTGCTGCCAAAGCCCACTGGGGTTGTTTCTGTTCCTCTAACACAACAACTGTTTTAATTTTAGACTTAAGCTGTTGTTAACCAGAAACATCAGAAAGACATGTTTTTAGAGGTTTTAACCAACCCAGAACAAAGTTCTCAGCTGGAAGACACTCTTTCTTAAGTCCATATAACACTTTCTTGCTACAAGACATTCACAGCACTGTGTGCAGGGCAGTCTCTCCACATGCTAGAGGCACCTTCTTCATCTTGAGATCTGCTGAGCCCAGACAAGAGGTCTTTATTCTGTCCTCCAGTTAGCTGGTAAAACACAAGCCTTAAAGTTCTTATATTTCCTCACAGTCTCTGTATATATGAATATCAAGTCTTTTGTGCCACTGTGAGATCTTTTATGCCCCTCTGCTTTTTCATCCATAATGCTACTATACCCACCATCAAAGCCTGTCCATTCTCTTCTCTTAGTCCTACTTCTGCTCCATCAAGAAAGACCCTTAAGGAGCATTGTCCTTAACTATAAAACGCCATACTAAATTCCCGTCCTTCATATTTCCCTCATTGTTGCTTCCTGCAATTCTAATGCAGGGTAACCTTCTCCAGCTTTCTCCTTTATCAGCCCTCACCAATAATCACATTTGCTGTCGACCTCATATGAGCAGTTGCCAATATATTCCTGCTCACCTATAAAGACAGGGTCTCACAACTCCCCAAGAGACTGAGACAGAGAGATCATTTAACTCACATGTGACTTGCAGCTGACTGTTTTTGACAGTGCAGTCTTGGAAATTTAGAGGAGCAGGAAAGTTTGTGTTCATGTCTAAACAGACATCTATAATGCAGTAGTGCAACTTTCTGGAAAGTGTACCTGTGAAGGGCTCTGGGTGAGAAAGAGGCATATCAGGGCTGTGGAAAATGGAAGCCCTGCAGAAGAGATCCAGGACTGAGGAGGATGAGTAATACTTAGGATGGTAAATTGAGACGTTACCTAGTAGCCCCTCTCTCCCTTAAGTCAGTACTGACTGGGTTAGACCTCCATAGCCAGCATTATCATCAAAGACTTAAATTTTCTTACATGCACAGAAAACAGGGAAGACAAAATTGTTTTACTTTACCTTTGGCATAAAAATAATACAAGTAGTGTAAAGAATATGACAGCTACAAGTCTATGACAGTAATTTGAGGAATTTGTGCCCCTGAACGATTCAGTAAAGTCTCTGGCAGCTGGCGGCCTGATGGAGCTGAGATGATGCAGACACAGGGCTGGGACCTGTAATCCCAAGCAGCCGGGCTATTTTGTTGTGCTTAATCTTGTGAAATCTACAGGAGAGCTATGGAGTCTTTAGCTGATACTATCTCTTGACTGGCCTCTTTTATCTCTCTACTTGCAGCAAGGAAAAATGTCCTAAATATTCATGATCAGGTTTCAGACACTTTTCTGATCACCTGCTTAACTTTTTAGCTCTGCAGCTCTTGGAGGCTGGGCTCAGACATCTTAGATCTGTAATTTTCATAATAACAACTTAATTTTTTATTGGAAATTGCAGGTTCTTCCCTCATCCTCCTTCTCTGATAACTTCACATGGAAGAGATCACAGTGTTGTTCATAGATGGAAAGACATGAGAAAGAGATATCTGATTTTTGGTATCAGCCTCAATGGTTGACCATCCCATTCCCTACCAAACAACCTTTCAAAGATTTTTGCAATTTTTCAACATTCAAGAAATAGAGCTTTTTAAAACTCCTTTCTCTCTGTAGAGAGAAAGAGAAATCTAGATATCTAGATAGTTACAAAGCCAGGAGCTCTGGAAAGCCTGCTGACCATCTCCTTGTGCTCCCACTCTGCAGAGGCAGATTGAAGCTCATTGCAAAGACAGGGAACTGGGTGATCTGACAGCTGGCAGTTTGGTGGGGATAAAAGGTGTGAGGAAACCGGGATGTCCCCTCAAAACCTCTGAAAAAGAAGTGAAATCCATGACATACACTTCTTTCACAGCTTGTAGTAATCCTGTTGTGTAGATTTTGTCATGCACTTGCAGGCATCTTAATATTTACTTTGTTCTGATCCAGAGAAAATGGGTAGTTATTTTGCAGAAGTAGAAAAGCCTTTAAGAGAAAGATTTTCTGTTTGTTTGTTTGTTGGTTGGTTGGTTAGTTGTTTTTTGGTGTGGGTTTTGTGTTGGGCTTTTCCCCCCCATGATGCAGTTGGGCACTTTTTCTTCCCAGGAAAGGAGAGCCTATATACAACTGATATGAGCATGATCAGGTCAAAAAGATTTTTCTTTGGAAATTTTGCATGAGCAAGCAACAATCCCCCGCACACTGTATGTCCTTCAAAAGTTCATTAAAATCTTCAGCTGCTAATGGCAGAGCATTTTGAAAATACACTTGAGTAACTGTGGAGGGGACCACCACTGATAGATTTAGTCAAATTAGGGATTAGCTCAGGAAAAAAAGTAACAAAATTTTGATTTATATTGATCCAAGTTTGATATGTTTGAATTTTTTGTATTTTATCCAGAATCCACCTTCTGACTGAATTCTGTTTGTCCTTAGAACAGTATGATAAATTTCCCTGAGATAAATCATCAGATCTCACTGAAATAATAACAGATTCAACAACCAATTGGAAAAGACAAGTCTTCTAAGACCACCACTGCCTTCTTCAGGCCTAGCAACATAAAACAGAAACCTCAAGAGGTGTCATGGACATCCTGATAAGGATTTTCATTTGATAGCATCACAGTAATTTGGTTAAAGAGATAGAAGGGCATGGCCCTGACCAGAATTGTGGATGACAGTGCAAAATGATGCACTGACAGGCAGATATGCAGTGCTTATAAGAAGAAATTTTATTCCAGATAAATTACTGAGAATATACTAATTCCAGATGGGGGTGGGGGCAGAATACCAGACTTTGTCTGTCTTTAAGTCACTTGGAGGACACCACCCTCTGAACCAAGGGAAGAATTTCTGCTGCACCTATCTTCTTCACCCTCTTAAAATCCCTTCAGAGATTTAAATTCTGCTTGCTTCCTGGCTTCTTCCTTTTAATTTGGTAATCCAACATTCCTCCTTCTGTCTTCTGCCTTTTATTATTCCTAATTGTTTGTTCCACAATAATCTTATCCAACTTTGACCCACAATGTCTATAGATTTCAGAAGCTTCAACCTGTTTTAAATATGTAAATCACTGGCAGTGCTTATAGAAATGTTAGTTTATCTGCATAATGATAGTTCTATATTTGTATTATGATGATTCTATATTTGCCAATATCCTGCAGGAACTTGACATTTCTAGTAATTGTGTTGGGGCATAAAAACATACTCAGAGTTACTGCTGCCTTTTTCAGATGGGGTTTCCACTGAGATGTCTCAGCAGTATACTCTTTATTGTAATAATTTCTCTGAGAAAAAAAAATCTCTTCTTAAAAGTAACCGCTTCTACATACAAGAAATTTGGAATTAACAAGGTGAAGAGAATTTCCCTGCTGTATAATTAGCTTTTTGTGCTGGATCCATCTTGACCCTCTTGTTGGCATTTTTATACCCTCCAAATACTCCAGCACATGTGAAATTTTACTTCCATGACTAATCCTATTGATTTGATCAGACTACACATGTGAGTGAAGTTACATGTTAATATAGAACTTTGCAGGCTTAGAAACTCTTAGTCCAAACTTTGTCCGCCCAGCCTTTCACTACGACCCAGGAATTCCAGTGGTGTTCATTCATACACAAATAAACAGACCAGGGAACCAAGGGATATTAATTGGCCTGGAGCCAGGGCAAGGATGTCTTTTTTTTTCAGTCTGAGGTTCTCAGGTCTGGTCTCCTTGTCCTAATTTCTGATGACGGCTCTCCATTCAGTAAAATTCTTGCCAGAGCTTCCCAAGAATCAACTGCATTTTAAAGCAAGTATTTGAATCTATGAAAAATGTGAGACAGTTCGTTTATCTGTTATGAAGTGTTTCGTAACATATTCATGTGAAAAATGCTTGTGAATTCTAGCAAAGAATGACATACAGGGTCTGAATTTTGTCTTGAATCAGTTTGTAGGTCTAGGAGAGCTGGTTTCATCTTGTTGAAAAAGGAAATCCTGTGAAATATATTAAAATCCAGATGTAAGTGTTTTTTAAATTTTTTTTTATTTTTAATATCAGGTTTGCCAAAATACCAGTAAGGTTATGAAACTAATAAACTAAATCCTATGCTCATGTGACTCAATTGCCTCTGGTCTGAAGATAAGTCTGAATTAAAGATTCAAATATATGAAGTGTTTGTACAGTAGATGTGAAATGAGCATATCTAAGTATTAAATCACAAGCAAGTGTTATCCATCTGCTAAGTATATTAATGTACTGCATCATGTATACTGTAATGTGCTTATATTAAATTTAAAGTGACAGAAGGCAATCAATTTGGATATTTAAAAGAGAAAGGCTTTTCCAACTTTCTTCCCAAAACAGTGAAGTAAGTTGTTTTTCTGGTGATTCTGAGCTATCTTGGCAGATATTATGAGCAGGTCGATGAGAAATACCATACTACCTAATCTGCCAGGGAGCTGAGAAGTGAAGCAAGTCACAGAAGTGCTGGATTCTGCTTCCACCTTGCATTTTTCCCATATAAGTATAAAAAAGTTGAGTAAAATCTCATTTAGGGTGCAGGATGCACTCCAATTTGAAGGCTTAACTGAGCAGGAGAGAGATGAATGGAGGAAGAAGCAGAATGCAGATACAAGTCGACTCCATATAGAATGAATAATATATAAGCTCCATTTGAAAGCGGGAACCTTTGCAGAAGAAGGGTTTGCATAACCATTATTAACCATTCAAGCGTTTGCCTTTGTGTGTGTCGCCTCAGCTCTAACTCGAAGTCCTAGACTCCAATCCCTATTCCTATTTATTCTCTGCCTTCTGCCTTTCCTGGTCATATATGCAATATATATCACAAATTGAACATGGCTCGTTGTTTCAGCATGCTTATTTTTCACTCATCTGGTTTTGCGTAGTTTTTGTCACAAGTTTATTTTGTATCTGGTAAAGAAATCCAGTAGTGGACTGTGCATTGGTCAGCCAGAATACAGCATGCTGTAGACATAAAAATATGGAATGAACTCCAGACACTAGTCCTGTCTGGTGGAAAATTGTTATCTGCAAACACCATCCACATCTTCAAACACAGACCCATGAAATGCAAACAGTAGCATCCTGTGTCAATACCTTTGGCCTGGTCATACACAAGGTCTGATGAAATGTGGCTTTAGAGATTTGAATATTCAAAGTGAGAGCACCTGCCTCTTGGTGGGAAGTGTGGCTGCCTCAGGTCTGTGTGCATGAGTGTTTCAGCAGATCTTACTTAAAATTCTCCTCCTTTTGCTACTGCTTGAGTCAGAGTGCTGCAGATTTGCCATTTCTTATACTGTACCTGTACGTGTAATGGCCAGCTCAAAATACCTGGTGTGCAGTTATTTCAAGCTGCTATATTCAGGCTACCAGATACAAAATAGGCTTTTAAAGCATTTTAAGTGTTTTGTAACCTAAACTTGCATGGTATAACAGCTTAAATGTGACCAGCAACGTCTTAGATACACTTCCTGGCAGCAAGCAGTTAAATTACTGCTTGCCCATACAAACTGCTGTCTCGTTTACTCCTGGAATAGGAGTTTAACCCCTTAGACCGAGTTACTCTCTCTAATTCAAGACCTATAAATCTTCACCAATAAAAAAGGTAGAAAAAGAGTGGCTTTTCTTAAGAGAGAGAGNAAAAAAAAAAAAAAGAAACCCTGTTCTTTCATTGCATGGATAGCATTTTCAAAAGTGCTACAGCAATCTGGTTTTAATCTTAGTTATGTCCTAAGTAGATGCCTTCCTGACTCTGGCATCATCATAGCTGCAAAATAAGAAGCAGGCTCACTGGCACTGAACATATGCATGTCCTGGATTCCCTATGCCTCCCGCTTGTGGAAAGCTGGCAAAAGCAGTAAATGCTGTGTCTTAACACTTTTTTCCTCTGGTTTATTGTGTTTAGATGGGACAAGCGTACTGCAAAGCTGCTGGTTGTCCACTTGATGGTATCAAGTAACTGAGCATGGGAGGGTATGGCTGCTTAACGCTCTCGACTCGGGCAGACGAGACTGGAGATTTTTATAACAGGTAAAACATCTGTGTAATGTTCTTCGCCTACACAAACAAGTCCTGTGCTACATTTAATCAGACTGTGCATAATTTATCTTGCTACTTAGATTCCACAGTCCAGTCTAGTCTGTTCCGGACCAACATTGCTGTGAAGTGGATAAATAATGCCTCCATCAGGAAAATCACCATAGTTTTGCTGCAAGCAGAGGACACTGCTAATTTGCATTTTCAAAGACTCTCTGTTATCTGTTTCTAGGTGAAAACACATTAGGAAAAAAGCAATAGGAAATTATTTGTTCTCAAGCTCTGTCATTACCAAATAATTTCTATGCATTAAAAAAAAAAAAAAATTAGCTGACATCTTTCCCAGAACCAAGCTTTAGCATAATGAAAAATGTAACTTTAAGCTGGAGCAAGGGGGAAGACCTGACACTGTTCTTCATCCTCTCACTCTTCTTCATCATGTTTCTCTTTGTCTGAGGGTATGTTTGGGCAGACCCATGTACACACAAGCATGAGCCTCATCTCCTTTCGGAGGTGAGACCAGGCAGGGTCATTTTTCCCCATTGTAAAAAGAGCATGAAAGCAATTCCTTGGATAATTTCTTAGAGTTCTGCTTTCCCAGTCTGGGCTCCAATTCTAGCATGGCAGATTTTTCTATTTGTCCCAGACAGAAAAAAGAAAGGTTTCTCATCATACTTCTTCAGAATAAGAAACATCTAGCATGAGATTTGTTATTCAGTAGGAAAATGGCTTTGCATTGTGCCCCACAGAAACATGGTGATCTGGCTCATTTGGCAATCTTTCTGATGGCAAGTACGTGCAAATCTAATGTAACAAGGGACTGTCTGTCTCAGGGTATTTAATTTCTGATATAGAATATGCCTTCTACAAAAAACCCCCCAAAATGGATGGCATTCTGCTGGGACAGAAAGATGCTTGGGCAGAAAGATTGCATCATTTGGCCAAGCAAAACATCGAACCAGGTCACACTGACCTATGGGTACAAGGTTGTCAGTGCCCCATATGGGGCACTGAAGTAGCCAGAGGATGTCTGTATCTGCCCTGAAATAAGAAGAGCCGATCTCAGGAGGAAGTTTCACCCTGGCCTAGACGAGCAGCACCCACTTGCACACCACGCAGGCAGCAGCAGGGTGCGGGCAGCCATCCTGCTCCCAGCGGCGCCTCACTAACCCCCAGCATAAAATGACAATCATATCTTGAGGGTTTGCAGGGTTACTCTGCTGGATGTCACCATGAGCAGGGGTGACTAATGGTGCTGGGTTCTAACACCAGGGGGTAATGTGAAGCACTGGAGCTGGCGCCGATGGCTTCCAGTGCCTCGTGGGCTGCCAGCCACTCCGAGGTGGCCTGGGCAGCTCATACCATACTCAGGGAGCCCATGCTGTGCGCCAAATAAGAGCATGTGGGTATTATTTATTTTCTTCTGTCAGTTTATTAATTCCAAATAGTATTTTAACTTCTTATTGCCAACAGATAGTCTGGGAGCAAGTCCTTGTTTTGAAAAGTGCAGTTGTTATCCACAAGTCCTGACCATAAGGTATGTGCTGCTCTGTGGAACTTGTTTGCAAACTGTCCATTGCAACTCTTAACTGTTTATAGTGAAGAAACTTTCACCTAGGGCTATGTAATCATGATTTCTTCTCCCTGACTATAGTACACAAAACTTTTTGTTTAGAAAATAGACACCAATGATGAATAAATGACTAGCTGTGAACTTCTGGTACATTTTATTCAATGTCTAAGTAATTAGAGGGCAACCCACAAAGCTTTTAGGATCCACATCTTCATGGCATGGATCCACATTTGGATCCACATCTTCATGTGAGTGCTTGAATACTTGGGAAACAATAGGTAATAAAACTGCACAAATATGATTCCATAAGAAAACTTGGTTCATAGTATAAACCAACATTCATAGTCTTGTCTGAGATGTGCCATAGTTGGACAGATCTCTTTTTCATCCCATATGTCTTTATATCTTGTAAGTAGTCAGTGTTCAAACAAGTAAATGCCAAAAAGGATGAGCTACTTGTTCTTTCAATGTCTGGTCCTGCTTTGAGAACTTTGCTTCAAAAAGTGTACTGAACACAAGAACTCTCGCACAAAAGTGCTATATAGGAGATCCGTTGTGGTAATGCGAAGATGAGAACCAAACCACAGCAGGTCAGGAAGGTAAGACGCAGAGAGGAAAGCACCAGGAGCCACCAAGCTTCCCATCAGGCCTCACTTGCAGTTCTTTTGATGTTGATGCTCCTTTTCTAGTCACCCAAACCAGGCACAGTGAAAACTGGCCAGTGTGCATGGAACAGTGAAGAAGCAACTTGACAAATAAACAAGCAGAAAGAAAATTGGCTAAAATTAAACCTTCATACAAGGGGAAGTTAGTGCATGCTGATTCTTTGGAAGTGAGCCCTCACGTCGCCTGCCTGCGACGGTGAGTTATACACGTTTATCCTCCCCACTCTAAAAAAAGAACGGGACAACGGAGCGCTCCCTTGCTTTATGCCCGCACCGGGAGCATGACAGCCCAGCCATAAACCGCCGTAAATTTGCCCGGTGTTCCGGAGCTTCCCCAGCGGGGCTGGCAGTCCCTTGCAGCCCCTGGCCCTGTATCGCCCGGCGCGGGCGCCCCTCCCGAAGCCTCTGCGACCCTCGCCCTCCTAATCTGCGAGTCTGATGCCCTGCACGCCGTGCACACATTATGCAAAGAGAGCCCCCCGCGCCCCGCAGCCGCCCCTGTGCCTAGGTGAATCAATTATGCCGATGAGGGCGGGGATGCGGGGCGGCGGCTCCGCGGCTGACAGCGGGGCAGCGCGGGCTGCCTGCCGCCTGCGGGNCATGGGGGGCGGAGGAAAGGAAATCAAAGCTGCCGCAGCTGAAGGGTGTGCGAGCACGCTGGGGAAGAGCCGAGGAGCCGCAGGACAGGATGGCAGCGGGAAGCCCGGCGGCAGCGGGAAGCCCGGCCTCGNCCTGCGGGCTTCCCCGCCTGGCGCGGCGCGGCTGCTGGGCGCCGGCAGGCAGGTGGAGCGGGAGCAACAAGTCCTCGGGCGGCGGCGGGGAGGGGAGCGGGAGAAGGAGGGGGGGCGCTTCCCGCCCCGCGCCTGAAAACCTCTCTGACAAGTGGCAAAGCGCTCGCAGAGCAGGCTGCTCCCTCCGAACGGCGGCTGGGAGCCGCGGGGGCTCGCTTCNGGGTCGCGGCCATCGAGGGCGCCCGAGGGAGCTTCTCTGCCGCCGCCCCGCTCCCGCCGCTGCCCGGCTTTTCCTTGGAGCAGCTGAACGCGATGATGCAGGAGAAAGTGGAGCGACTTCTCGCCCAGGTGTGCGGGACGGGGGTGGCCGCTGCGGTGCGGTGTGCGCGCGTCGGGCATGGGGACGCTTGGGGCGGGGGACGGCCGGGGCGGTGAGCCGGCTGCGGGCTTTGCTCCCACTCACCCCTTATTTTTTCCTTCTTTTCCATCGGTATTTTGCCGTTTTGTTATTTATTTTCTCGTACTTCGTTGCTGTTATTTTTGTTACCCTTGTTTGTAAACTAATTGCCTCCATGGGGGGCGGAGGAAAGGAAATCAAAGCTGCCGCAGCTGAAGGGTGTGCGAGCACGCTGGGGAAGAGCCGAGGAGCCGCAGGACAGGATGGCAGCGGGAAGCCCGGCGGCAGCGGGAAGGCCGGC
>VZRM01005139.1:1089697-1265350 GCA_013397955.1 Grantiella picta | reverse complement strand
GGACGCCCGGCTGCGGCGGGGAGCGCTGCCCGCGGCGGGCCGGGCCGGTCGGCTCCGCGCTGGCCGCGCTCCTCTCGGCGCTGGCCGCGGCCTCTTGTGTCTACCTGGGGGTGCGGACCAGCGACCTCCAGGCCAGGGTCGCGGCCATNGGTTCGCCGCCCCTGAGGCGCTTTGCTCATCTGGAACTTGCCGCTGTCCCTGCGCTTCTCCACCGCGCGTGTCGAGAAGACAGAAAGGCGGGGCAGAGACCCCGGGGTGTCGGGCTTGGCTTTGCCCACCTGGGGGTGGTGAGGTCAGTGAGACACCTCAGGCCGAGTCCAAGCAAAGAAGGCACCGCTGGTCGCGCAGCCTCTGGCATAGCGGTAAATTCCAGTTTGCGGCCGCGGTCGGGAGCGCTGCCTGTGGCGGAGCTCGCTCGCCCGGTGCACTCATGTTGCTTCTCTCGCCCCTAGAAATCCTACGAGCACTTGGCAAAAATACGAGTAGCGAGAGAAGCGGCTCCAGAGTGCAGCTGCCCACCAGGTAACAGACACAGCTTGGAAATCTCTCGGAGGCTTGTAATTCTGAGGTGTTTGGTAGCCCATGTGTTTGAAATACACCTAAGTCAGATCCAGGGCATGTCTCCTCAATCTAAAGCTCATACTTGGGTGGAAAAGGTGTAAAGCCCGGAGTCATTTGATTTCACTGTGGCCCTAGATTAGAATTAATGCTAATGAAACCCCCCATTAGGCTGGATGTTGCCAAACAGTAACACTTAGGAAGAAGTTAATGATCTACTCTAGCAGATTAAATATATTCTGTCTTAAATGGGGTAGTACTGAATCAAGGCATTATGTGCTCAACTTGGGAAGTAGACCAAAAGTTCCTAGCAAAAATATGGAACAATTTATAACATGGATTGAAATAGGTGTTCTGTTGCAAGTTAGCAGTAATATATACATGAGCTTTTTTCAGTCTTGTTTTTCTGAAGTCTTGGTTGAAAGCAGTTTCCTAGGAAGGAATTGCAGGTTTTTCTTGCTGAAAGTTCAAAACTGTGTGTGTTTTTGCAAGCAGGGATCTTGTATGACTTTGGAAACAGGCCCTTTTAATACTGCAGTCAGGTGTTTGTAAATTCATGCTCCAATGTTTCCTGTGGGTTTTGTGCTCTTTTTTTGGTAGTCTGATAACTGTCAATGTTGTTTTAGCTTTAGAAGCTTCTTCTAATGTATATCCAAGTTCATTTAGCATCTTAGAAGCTAAGAAAATAATGCCAGTGTTTCACAGGGTGATGTAGGAATTCCAGCAGCATCCTCTGTGGTGAGGCACATTAGATGCAGAGGATGCTTTACATATCCTCTGACTCTCTATGAAGAACCATCTCCTTTACAGGTGGAATATTGACTGTCAACAGGACATGAGCTGATTATGCTTGCCAGCAGGATGTGCCATGGTACTCATGTATAAAGTAAGGAGCTCCCTAGTTTAGGATGTAATTTGTGCTCTTCAGTCTGAAAGGAGTACCGAATCTCAAGTGTTAAACCTGTCTACAGTGGTTGGCACACTATTTGGGTGATGATACGGCTGAGAGCAGAGTATTTACTGGTTGGTGTAGAAGTTGCCATGGCTATCACGGAAAGGACAATATATATGGCTAGACTGTTTCAAAAGAGTGCATTGAATTATTCAACTCCCAGTTAGTTTTGGTAGGGAGCATTGGTTTCCTGTTGTAGTAGGAATGGGGTTTTTTTCCCTTCAGGGCTAACGTAAGCAAACTGATCTTATTTTTTCTGTTGCTTAACTGCAATGAATTACAAGATGCAAGTCTGTGCACAGAAATGAGAATTACTCATCATGTTGTTTGCAAAGATGCATTCTGTGAGCCTGAAATGATGTAGAATTTGATGCTAAGCTCTTGCCCTTTTTCTTCTTCCTTGTTTAAATCCATCTGTTATGATGTTTTCACTTACTGTTTTCCTACTAAAGGTCAATATCTACTTTGTCATGGTTGGTGTTATGTGCTGCTTTACTTCTTCACTACCACTAGAGCTCCACATTATACCAATTTTTATCTGACCTTTTCTCTTAAGTATATTTTATCAAATAGATAATGAGCAACAGAATATTTCTCACATGCATTGTAAAAATCCTTGCTACGTGAAAGTCAAAGGGATTTGGGAAACATTTTCAAGGGAGCAAGTTTCATGCGACCAGGAGATCTCACACGAATCATTGCAAAGTAAAAAAAATAAGGCGCAGAGAGGAGGGATTAGAAATGTGATATAGAGCTTTTCGCCTCTTGGTAGCTGTTTCAATTTGGAAGCAAGTCTTGTGACTGAAAGGTGTTGCCATGTGGTAGCCTCATTTTGCAGTTGGTGCTCTCGTGCTTGTTGCCAATGGACAGGTGTCTACCTCAAAATGGCATCATCTTGGGAGTCTTGTCTGAGAGAGCAGGGGCTGAGTGGCACAACCACCTGAGCACAGTGCCTTCCTAACAGCAGGCATTCGGCTGAGCAGGAGGGGATGGAGCAAATACACTGTTGTTTCTTCATTTGGTTCCCTCTGTTACAGTTAATTTTTGACTGCACAGGATGGGCTTTTGTTTTAATCCTTAAGGCTGCTATTACAAATAGTTATGTTCAAAAAGGTATTTGGTTTAACAGGAAAAGCGTAATGGTAACTTAGTGGTTTTTCTGTTGCCTGCTATTTGCAAAGCCAGAGTACATTGCCTCTTTGTCACATGGCTCCATTTTGCTTCTTTTTTCTGCTCAACTTACGCATTCCTTTCCTTTGTGTCTGTAATAATAAAATACATGTCTGTTAGAGATGACTTTGTAAGGCCCTCATGGTACACAGGTGATTTTTGACATGTCCCTATGCTGTGAGAAAAGGTCACTATCAAATGGCCACCAGGACAGTCTTTATCATCCTTCTTTTTAAAGATAAATAAAGATTGTTTAGAAGTAGGTTAGATTGTTCTCTACCAAAAGAAGATAAATTCAATCTGCAGACAGGAGGGTGAGAATGTGGCCTTTGGTTCAAGATTAAAGTTATGCAACTGGTGTAGAAGTCATTAGCTTGAGATTTTCATCCCCTTCTGGCTCTCCACTGTAGGAATTGCACATTCGAAGGGAAGTGGGTTTGAATGGCTCAGATACCTATGGAAGGTATCTGCAGAGCAGTCCATGCATAGCTCCTTTTAATTCAACAGTAGCCTTGAATTTTATCTAGAGTGAAGAGTAATCACATTTCTCTTTCAAAACTGTTTTCACTAAGTGTGATTTTTCATATTCTGTTCTCTCTTATTCTGTTTGCTTATGAAAGAAATGTGAGGTGATGTGTGAGTTTTGGTTTTAACTCTGTGCAACTAAAATCAGATACCAAAGATTTTGTAAATATTTTGAAAATTACAATAACAGGCATTCTTTCTCTTCTTAAAGCAGAGTAATACAGTTTGAAAAGTAAATTTGTGCTGACATCCCTCTTAAATTACCTCAGCTCTAACAAGAGTGCCAGCGTCAATCTTGTGCTTTGAACTGGTGCTCCAGTCACTGCTGGTAGTTCTGCACATAGGACTTTGGGGGGGAATTGAGTGGTTGAAATAATTTTACGTGAAATAAATTAATTTTCACTTGCCAGATGTGTTTTTATTGTAAGTTAATGTTTTTCTACTTTAAAAGATGAACAGAAAGTGTAGGTGTGTAGGTAATTATTTCATATTCTAAATCTTCCTCTAAGTGGCTTTGGGAGCTCTTATGAGGAACAGTCAATCGCCATGCTGGGTACTTCTTACTAAGTGCCAAGAATTACACAGTTGTGGAAAGAGTAACACATGCAGAAAGCACAGGGATACTCCCCATTCAATACAATTTAAAGATTTTTTTTTTTGGTTGATTCTTTCAGGTTTTCCTCTTCCCAAAATTATTCAAATATGAATGTAGCTGTAGACTTCAAAGAAAATGAACATATGCTGACATGTTTTAGTGATCTGATCCTGTATATATTGGAAGGGTCAAGATGTGACACTTGCACACACGTGCCATGATGTCTCATTGTGTAAGTGGTCCTCAGAGCCTGCTCGTGGAGTCAGATAATGCTGGCAGGAGTAGCAATCAAATCTAGTAGTGCAAGATCAAGCTTTCTCAGCAGGAAGGCTGGCAGGTGATTATGTGCAGTTCTATATATCCCTTTTGACCAGGGACCAGTTTTAGGAACCAATTATGTTTCTTTATTCCCTTTTAGGAACCAATTATGTTTCTTCTCTTTTGAGGAAGACCTCTATAATGAATTTATTCCTTAAAAGAATACAGTTTTTTTAAATTCTGTGTTGACAAAGTATAAGTTACATAAGAGATGTCTTTTAACTATAGCTATACAACACACTGTGTATGTATGTTCACTGTAACTTGCATGTAAAGTTATGGGGTCTGTAGGTTTTGAGATTTGTTTTGGGGCTTTTTTTCCTCCCCAGAACATTAGCTGAACTTCAGTGTTGGGTACCCGTCAAAGTTGACTGCAAATTTGCTTTAATTTTTCTTCAGTGCCACAAGTAATGTTTATTTGTTCTTTCTCTTGTATTTTTCCCATCAGGAAATGCACATTTTTCTTCCTCTTGTGACTTCAGTGCCTTCATAGACTCTTTCCCTTTCTGTAGCTTCAAACCCTTTCCAGGCACAGCCACTCTCATAATTCTTTCTTTAGCCAGCTATTTTGTGCTGTTTTTGTAATCATGTCATCTTGATTCTCTGTTCCAGTCCTAGAGAGCTTTATGGTTTGGCATTTGAAGTGCCTCCTATTTCACAATGCAATTTGCTGCCATCAGGTTTGTTTCAGTGTAGCTGCGTGCATATAAACCTGCTCATTCAGGAGATGAAATGCCATAAGCCAAGGATAGTTTTTTTTGTTTTTTTTCCTGGGGAATATAGAATACCAGTTGGTTTTATTCTTGGTTGGTTACAGTAGTTCTAGTGTGAAAACAGTGTTCTACAGCTACAGTTCTTCAATGAGATGATGAGTCTGCTATGTGTGTTTTGATAGCAGCATGGATGGCAAAAATCAGTGAATTTTCTTAGAATCCCAGTGCTGTTTTTACTGTCTTAAGCATCTGATGTTTGTTTTGACATGCAATGGAAGTACAATTTAGGCACTCTTTCTTATTTCCACATGTTCCACAAGGACTGTTCCCTGGAGCATTTCAATTAGTGAGCCTGAAAGAATGGAGGAGAAAGCAATTCTCAGGATTAAAAGAATCACGAAATAGGTATCAGCACTGTATTACTGTTTTAATTTTTTTTTTTTTTTAATTCTGCTTACTGTGAAGCAGTCCTAGAAAGACTGAAAAGGTAAAGAAAGAAAAGAGGAACTGACTCACATGTTTACCGGTAGCGAGACCTAAGAGAAAATGCAGATACATAGAAAGTATCCAAAGTGATTTTTTTTCCTGTTACTGAAAATTTCAGAGTGTGCTATCTGAACCTAGCTCCCAGCACTACTTATTTCTGCCATGTCTGTATCATCTATTTGGTGAATGCAATGCTCAGCTCTAATTTTGTAATTTTTCTGACAGGTCTCTGAGTCCCCCTTTCATACCTTCAGTGTTTTTTTTTTCATTTCAGTTCCTAGATCAAGATGTTTATTGATGTGCAGCAGCACGCGACCTTCTGGGTAGTCTGTCTTCTTTGGATGACTGCTTAAAGATACTGTTTCTCCCCACAAAATAGCTAAATATATATTTTATTGGCTAAGAGGTGACCTTTTAATTCCCTTCCCTCTGGGAAAGGAAGTAGGGTGTGCAGCATGATGAATGAAACATAATGTGGCTTGGAAGAGAACTGATTGACAGCAGACTGCACCAGAGTTCTATCTTCTGTAATATTATTGATCTCAGCAGTGCTGTAGCAAAGGTTGATTTGACTGCAAAAGTACTGTTAACAAAAGCTTTTTCTTTGACTTGAGTTGAAAAAATTTCGACTTGTGCAGTTAGGTCGAACAAGGCATGCTAGAAGGAAGGCTTAATTATCTGCGTTAACTGTTCTTATAATATATGAGATTAATATTATATATGTTCCTATACTTCCTTGCATGTGGCGCTGATCCATCTCAAACTGCTGCAGTGGCAAAGCAGTTCAAGTGCTGTGAGTGTTACAGTGGGAGAAATGGCTGTTAAGCCCACTTCTGGAGTAAAGCTTGTAGTGTCTGTGATTGGGTTTTGGTTTTTTTTTCCTTGTTGTCCTTCTTAAATTGTGAAATACGTGCATCTGTTTCCTTGAAGAGTCTCTAAAGCTTATATAAATGAGCTCCCTTTAGCAATACTTATCCCCTATCCCTTTCCTTAAAGGTTAGTGGGTTCTTAGGAATGTATTGCCAGAAGAGCAGCACGGATAAACCTGCATTACAGCACTCCTCCTCTTTCTCACTCCCTTCTAAATATACTGGCTGCAGCTTACCTGTCTATTTTGTCTGTATTTAGCACAGTAACAACCAGCTAAATCTGAAAACAGCATGACTGGCGGAAGCTGTTTTTAAAGGGCTTTTTATGTTACCAGATAGAATCATATAATTAATATGTTCGAGCTACCAACCCTGTGAAACCATCCATCACACTTTAATGCACACAGACCTTGAGTCATGTTGCTAACTATGGTCTCTTCAGGAAGGCTGGTCTACACAGAGCACCTTTCTCCCTCGTCAGTTGATTTCCTGAGTCAGCCACAAAAAAGGAAATGTCTGCTTACTTAAAACTACAAATAAGAAGTAAGAAGGCACAGAATGATACAAGCTGAGAGAAACACTTTTCACTTAATACAAATAAAGCTGCAGCTTGCACTTAGAAGATACACACACCAGTGAACATGATCCTGAAGGCTTGTTTTTTGGAAGCTTGTGAACTGTCATGTTTTTACAGGTTAGACTTACAGTAGAACAGGGCCTGCTTAAATTCATCTGCTTGGGACTTTTAATGAGATTAAGCTAAGCAGAACCAGCTGTTTGTGAGAGCTTAATCAAAATAAATGTCAAGACAAATTTTCAGAACAGAGTGTCCAACTTGAAAATGCAAGGTTTGTATATACCTTTCATACAAATTCTGCTTTTTTTTTTTTTCTGATATAGACTTGGGCAAGTTTAGAAATGCTGGTCAGGTTGATACTCCAGGAGATCATCTGATGCATGCTACTGGGCTCTGAAGCAAATATATCTAGGCCATCACTGTCAAGTGTTTCCTTCCACCTGGTTCACAACTGAAGTGTGTGGTCATGCATGGCTCAACGAGTTGTTTAATCTGCCTTAATTTTGTGATTAAGTGCTGCAGCCTCACGTAAATAGTCTCCTTAGTTAAAAGTAAGTGCTGCTCTGTAAATATGTGAATACATAGTGCAAGAAATTGCTAGTGCATAGACATGCCTAAGGTAAAATAATCTGCTGTTGAAATAGTTCCATAAGTTGCCTAGTTTTTAGCAGGCAGACTACAATTTCCTTATCTGTGAAGCAAACCATTTCCACATCCATCATGTTCATGACGTAAACCTGATCATTGTGGTCTCCTTAAAACAGCTATTAAAATACGTTAGAACAGTCTTGTCTGTGATGCACACTATAAAACTTACCCTATCTGCTCCTCCCCTGTTCTTGTCTAGAAACAGATGATGACGCCTTTTAAACTTTTTGAAGAATTATGATGTTATTACACAGCAATCTAAATTTTTTTGCTAGATGGAAATAAATGTTCTTATAATTACCAAATATGGGAAGACAGCCCTTTTTTAGGGCGAAGAAACAATAAATAGAATGAAGAAAGAGTGTAATAACAGAGGTGATAAAACTGGGATATTACTTTTTATTTTAGAATCCTCTGAAAATTAATACAATGATTTCAGTGACTTCTGCTTAGACATGCTCAACCAAGAAGCACTGCAGCTTTTAAGTCATAATATTTCATCCTACACTGTCTTTAAAATTGGTCAGGTGGTTGACAAATATGAAGAAAGTATAGATTTTGTTTCTTAAGGTCATAGATGGAGGTCTATTAAAATCAGAGCTTTTAGTTCAGTTTAGGTTAGTTAGGCATTAGAATTATCTTAGTTTGGTTATGCAGGAATATAATTTTGCAATTATTGTGTTGGGCAAATATATCAGAAGATTTCTTGAATGATTTGTGTATTTTTTTAGGTGCTTAGGAATTTAAATTTGGGATTTTGGGAATATGACTTGCAAATTTTTTTTTCCATAGATGTTTACCTTTGCTGATTTATTTTGGTTGGGATTATAGTGGAGAGTGGATCACAGATGAACAGATTCCTGGGGAGGCTGAAAAGGAACTGTACATTTAATAATGATGGACTCCTAAAGAGTCCCTAAAAAGCTTCCCTTCTACTTCTGTGGCTCTTTTTCAAGTTCAGCTGAAGAAGTACTGAGAAAAGGGTGTCAAAAGATCTTTCTCTTTGATCCTTGGTCCGCTTTTTAGTGCAGTACACAGGACTGTGTATCAGTGTATATATATAGGAGTATGATGTTTTTGGTAGTTTGTTGTACTCTGCCCTATCTTGGACACACAGCAGGCTGCCTGCTGAGTCACAGTGCCATAGTGTACAACATAGCTCACCTCAGCGAGGAAAACCTGCAAAAGCCAAGTGGCTGATCCGCTGCTTTCTGCTGACTGAAATAACTGGCTCGTGCCAGGTACTGCTTCAGTCTCTTGATACCTGGGATGTGCTTCCTCTGATCAGCAAAGATTTGTGGGAGGGAAGTTTCCTGTCTTTTTTTTTCTTTGTCAGGTTTTTTTGTTTGTTTGTTTGTTTGTTTTGTTTTGTTTTTAAGAATAAAAAAGAAGTTCATGAACTTGGCACTTTCTACCCTTTTAAATAGTTTTCGTACTCCTAGGAGTGAGGGGCTGTAAAGTGGAAGCTTTAAATATAATGGAAGAAAGACTGTAGAAAATAAGACTTAAAATTGTAGTTTTCAGACATTTGCTATTCTACCATTTGCAGTTTATGCCATCTTAAGAACACCCCCACACATTTATTTATCTCCCATTTGAGTATTTTCACTATTCCTTCTCTGAATAGAAAAGCACAGAAAAAAAATAATGCCATGAGTGTATGTTAAAGGTTTAGCTTATGAATTAGGTTTCTTCGATAAGCATAATCTTTTCCTCAGCATACTGTGCTTCAGATTATGCTGGAAAGCTGCTATTTAAAGGATCTTTTGTAAAATCAGGCGTGGGGAGAAGTGGGGTCTATATGTTTTGAGGAACACAGAAGAAATATTGAAACCAGGAAATTGTATTGAAAATTGGAGACCAGAATGTCTTATCAGAGGTGTGGCTGCCGTTGCAATGGTGACAGATTTGTGCGTGCATATCTGAAAGCAGAACAGCATCCTGTAACTTAAAGGACACTTAATAAACTCTCTAAAAAGGTGTTTATGGTCAAGGTCATAGCTGGCTACAAAGGTTTTGCTTGTGCTGGTAGTACAAGTTGTGTTGCTAGGAAATGCTGTAAGGTTTCTTATGTGTCCGTGCCTCAGCTGGATGACAGGAGGGTCCTCACAGAGGACTGCAGTGCTCAAAGTCGAAGTGTATACATCTTAAGTGGAGGAGGTATTTCCTTTAGCTGGAACATCTAATAATCTCTTAAGAATATGAGAACCAGCTGCTTGAAGACACTTCTCCTCTTCCTCCCCACCCTATGCCCTTAGTCTGAGCAAGCTCCTGTTCCTATTCCCTTGATCTTCTTAGAGGAAGCCTTGATACCTGAGCAGAGGGGTATGGCCACAGGGGATTAAAAGGATAAACTCCATAGCCTGTGCATTAATATTTTCTTCTCCAGTCACAGAGCTTACATCCAGATGATGCCCGATGGCATTGCTGTGACAAATGCTGTTCAGTGTTGGCTGGAGAATCTCTGTACTGTCAAATCTTCTGGTGCTTTTTACCAAATGCTCCTTCAGTGTTTTTAGTGCCGCTGCTGTTCTACTGGTTACTGCCAGTTGAAGGGAGACACATGTTGAGAACCATCACTTCAGCTTGACACAGGGGTGATTAATGCACTATTTATTTCTTACCCTTCACCTTTCAGACAGGATAGCCTTCTCAGTAAAAATAATTTCGGACTCCTAATTTGGTCCTTGTACCAGGAAATGTGCTCTATGGACACGAACTCAAGTGTAGACCAAAGTGGGGTCACTGTTGAGGTGGTCCTCATAGCAGTGGTGAGCTTGAAATCAGCTTTTATTTGTTCTCTGTCCTGTTGGATGCTTGCAAGTTCATGCCAGCTAATGATGCATGAATGCAGCTCAGGGAATGGCTTTCATTACAAATGCAGTGGTATCACAGAAATGGATCATGGTGTTTGCTGTAGCCATCTGTACCTGTTCATGAAAACATCTCTTTCCGGTAAGGATAATTTTGAATATGTTTCCCAAATGGTTCCTGTGAGCAGGCACACAGAATACTGATGAATCAGAGAGACTGAAAACCGCTGTGGTATGGCATCAGTTTCAAATGAACCAGTGCTTAGACAGCCATTGTCAATACTTACTTAGAGCTGGGGTCTTTGTAATGATGACAGCCATGTTTGCAGAAGACTGGAGAGGTTTCTCTGTGAAGGTGAAGTGTTTTTCCAATGCAGCAACCGTGTAAGTGCACTGTATTTCTTTAGTGTAGGGAGACTACTCTTAAGAACCATTCGTATTTAAGTCTGGCAGTTGTCGATTTCACTTTAGGACAGCTTTGCATAATTCCTTAGTTTGAATTCCAGGCTGAGCCATGTCCTAATGTGTAGTAGAAGGACTTTTTCTTACCACATTCAATTAAGAGGCTGCACATAAGCCATTACAGTGGCCAGTTAAAAAGAAGTGTGAGCCTTGAAATTTGAACCACCAACAATAAGAGAAAAATAGAGGAAGACTGAAATCCTCAGTATTTTTCATCTCTTAAAATTGTTTTGCTGCTGCAAGGTGGTATTCTGATGTATTTCAAATAATTACAGCCCATTTTGGGACAATAAGGAGAAATTTATCTGTTTTCAATGTTTAGTGTAACAACAGAAACACTCCGGAAAAAAGGTCTCTCACAGTGAGTTTAAAGAAGTGCACCTTAGAGGAAATGTTGTGCTTAGTGATTTAGAGCAGGGACAGCTAAGTAACAGTTCTGTGTTGTGACTGTATTCCTCTACAGGATTGTAAGGGTGGGAGAGAATTTCTTCGTATTTGAGAGTAAAATAGAATGGATGTAAATATATTAACAAAAGTGTGCAAATGACAAAGTAGTCATAATTTTGAATAAAGTAACTGTCTGGAGGAGCAGAAGTTTATTTGTCTCCAATACATTCCTTGGTTCTGCTGTCCATTTTTTTTAATCTCCCTCCTCTGCTCCATTTTGATCCATACTACAGGACATAATCAGCTGGGTTCATCATGTGAACATAGTTGTAAAAACATGAACATGTGACTATAGTAACCTTCTAGGAACTTTTTTAAAGTATGTTTTTTGTTTTAAAAGTAAACCATCCCTGAAGATTCTTTTTAATTGAACAGGTGGGCAATATCAGCTTAAATCACCCATAGATAGAAGTAGCACTTCTGCTACCACAGTTTCTGATACCAAAACCGTATTTTACTTTCATCTGAAGGTAGGTGAAAATAGGCTTTTAACTGGAACTCTGACTGGCAGTAATCAGACCCGATATGTGCAGATACATTACTTTAGTCATGTATACTTCACTTTGGTCACATATACATTACTTCAGGCACATTAATAATCCTAAAGATTTTAACTGAAATCAGTAGCTACTCTGAAATCTGAGAGCAAAGTGTGGCCTCAGTGTTGTTTTTTTCTCTTCCCTGGTTTTTTTCCTTTGGATCCTTGTGCCTGCCTGTTTGAGTATGCAGCCATTACCATATACTTTAGCTTTGATATGTAGCTCTTTTCCATGGTACAAATAATGTTTTTTATTCATTTGCCATGCAGTTTATTGTTTTGTCTTTCCAGTCTCTGAGCAAGAACATTATGTCTATATCTATTTCTAGGAATACAGAACTAGTTTTGTAATACTGTTCAAAAGAGTTCTGGCTGCACTTGGGGATAATCTGAACAGTAAAAATTATTAAATGTACTTATCTTCATGGAGAAATTACATATTCTCACATCTTAATTCATAGTTCCCAGACCAATGAGTATTGTTCTGGGGATTGTTCACTGTTTAGAAGTGATGAGATAAAGCTACTAAAAATTGTGCAGAAGTGTTCAGAATATCAGTTCTGAGGGATAGGAAAGAAGGATGGCTATATACAGCTGGACCTTCTTTTTTGTTTCCTTACCAACATCACTGAAGTCCGCATATGCATATGTGCATTTCTGCTCAAATAGATTTTCATATTTGGACAAGAGGTGATTACTAAGCTTGAAAATTCATTATTTGTTTATCCCAAATGTTCCCTTTCTTTAAGCTGAACAATGTAAGTGACATCTGCAGCTCCTGGTAAATCTTGCCCTTGAGACCTTTCACTGTTCTGCTCACATCTCATCCTACCTTAGTATTATCAGCAAACTTAATGTACATTTGATTCCTGCATCCAGATAATTTGTAAAAACATTGGGATTGCACACTTTCTCTGTAGCATCAGGGGGAGGTTATCTTAGGCTGGATTTCAGTGCTCTGGAGGTTATCTTAGTGCTTACTGCTCACTCTGAGCAGTGGATGACAGCAGAATATGTTGAAGTGTCATCTGCTGAAAGGGCTCCTCAAAACTTAGCAAATGCCAGTTCTGTCAAGAAGGAATGAAAAGTGACACATCTGTGGGGTATCATGTCTGAAGCACATCTAAGATGTATACTGATCTAAGACGTCCAGATTTAGTGGCTTAAGTGACAGATTACGTGGTGACTTAAACAGTGGCACAAGATGGGTAAGTATCCTTTATTTCTAGGTTGTTTCCTAGATGATGCGTATAGTCAAGTAGTCGTGGCACATCCCCATCTTCTGGAAAATGGTGAGTGAGGAGAAGGCATAGCCTGATTGTTGTGCTGACAGAGGGTGCTAACATGCTGTGTGGTGCTGACAAGGGATTTACAGGAATATGAAGGCCAGTGGGAACTAGCAGTGAGGCATTCTCTAAGCAAAGCACTGATTTTACCTCCTTTCAATACTGCATCACTCTCTTCTAGTCTGGCAGTAGGAGTTCACAAGCAGAAGCACAAAAACAGTGCATGTGCTGGCTTCCTCTGTGTTGAAGGCAGTGTTCCTTGAAACCCATAGGAACTATCGCTCTCTGTTATCTGTTGAAATGTGTTACGTTGTCAAGACAAATGGTCTGTAGTAGAAGTTAACATTGAGGTCCTAAAGGCACACAGATGGACTTGAATAATTTCAAAAGCTGTTGTCATCCCTCATTGCTTGATCATGTTGCTGTGAGTGCTTTCTCTCTCATTTCCTGTTTTGTGTAGAGCAGGAGGGATAGCAACTGGGGTGTGAACTCTGATCCTTCCTATGGACTGCTATTTTGCTAGAAGAAAGCTTTAGTTATAGTCCCGTTTTTTTCTTTCCCAGACATGTAGTTTATATGTTTAGCTTAGTAACCTAGTGACCACATACTGACATAAATAATTTTCCTTAAAACACTGCAAAATACAACTACTGATGTACTGACCAGCAGCAGGCAGATCATGTTAATTTGCAATCATTAAATATGCTTTATCTTCTGTGTTTGTCTTGTAAAGTGTGGGACTTGACAGAAAAAGAGTGGTGGGTACAATAGTACTATTTTGCTGTTAATCATACTTTGGGAGGGACTTTAACCATTTAACTTAATTACTAATAAGAGCACTTTGGATAGGGACTAATGCAGCCAGAATTTTTCTGATCCTTTAAGAAAATTCCTGCAGGTTCTAAAGAACCCTTATCTTTCAAATGAAGACAGCTTTCCCCTCAAATAGACATCTCTGGCAACATGGTTTAAAGGCCAGTGAAGGCAGTCAAAATGCTTGGGCATCTGAAAGAAAGATGGCAAAGAGGGTTACTCACACCTCTGTATTGCAGTGTTCAGACATGCTCATATTTTTGTTAATCTGTGATTTGTCAGCTAAACCCTATGAAAATTCTGAGTAAAAGTGGCACAGAGAGGACTTTGGTGACACAGCTTGAAGTCTGCAAGGAATCTGCAGCGACCTGTGAGGAGAGGTTCATGGAGCCCCTTTTCATGGCCGATGAACAGATGATTTCCTCCACCTGTTGAGATTGTGCAGATTATCCCAGAGCAGCAGCAGCACTTGTGTCCACACCGAGTGGGATTGCAGAGCTGCTCCATGGTGGGAGCATACCTTTTCCATAGGTACAGCAAGGGGGCATTTACTTGTTGCTTCTTTACTGTCAGCTGCTTTGTTGAGAGAATGACTGTTCTTTTATGAAGTGGTGCTCTTAATAAAACAACAATTTCACAAGGAATAATATTGTAAAAATATGTATCTTCTAAGTAACTGGCCCCTGTCTTCTTTCTGAAATGCAGTCGGAAGGTTAGAACCAGTAGTTCCAAATCCCAGATGTTTTGTGTTTTGGTAAAATATGATTTTTTTTTTTTAATTGTGCTGTCAAATGATCGAACTGAATAAAATGACATTATTTTCCCCATGAAAAAGTTCATTACATGCTCTTTGATAAGCAAAAAAGGTACATTCATTAATTTTCCTAAACATGCTGCAAAATGTGACTACTGATGTACTGACCAGCAGCAGGTGGCTCATATTTATTTGCATTCATTATATATGCTGCATTTTACCTTTCAATCACTTTTAAATTGGGTACAAAATATGATCCTATGACATTGGTCTTTTCAGAGTCTAAGCATGCCTCTTGGTTTAGCTGTGAGGAGAAAGAATTTGTTACTTTATTCTGCTGTCAGTTAGGAGCAGTTTCAAACAACGAGATGGGAGTTAGTAGTATTTTATGCCTGCATGACATACGAGCTAGTATGATTTTTTTCCTTTACCACAAGTTGAACATCTGTTATTGGGACCAATGACAATATTTTTTACTGATAATACATTAATATTAATTTTATTTGCCGATTCACTATGTGCATCAGGAGTGAGAGTAAATATAAACCTTACTGGTTTGCTTGGTTGCCAACAGCTGAACACATTAAATGGAAACAATGATTAAATTTTTTTCCCCAGAAATTAACTGTAGGATCAAGATGTACTTAGAAGTGTTTATAGATAAATTCTCCTTCTAATGTGTTCTCATATTTAGTGTATTTTTTCAGTGATTACTGTTCAAAAACTTGGAGTTTGACAAGGACATATGATTGTGTATTATAGATAAATAAATGTTTTTTTCTTAAAAAAATCCCTGAACAGACTATCAATTTTTTTTTAACAGAAGAAGAACTAGGAAAATTCTTATACCTTTGGAAGTTATAGAACTCTTATAAAAAATTGGAACTTGAAAACTCTTAGAACCTTATTTGCCAGGAAAGAGGATTGAAAACCACAGAAAATTTGTCTATGAGCAAATACCTCTCTTGACATGAAACTTTAAGAGAAGCCCAAAGAAGCCAAACCAAAAAGGCCCCCATTTTTACTAGAAAGCTTTTCAATAAAATTCTGATAAATGGCTGAGTGAAACAAGAGATTGGCTATAGGCAAAAAAGTGTCCCCCAGTACTGTACAGCATTCCTAGATTCTTGTGGTGTTACAGGATATCAAGGGAGTGGAGGCAAGGAGTGCTCAGAGTTTTATTACTGTTTTCTTCTAGTCTTTTTACAGAAGTCATTGACCTTCTTATCCAAGTGTGTCCTCTTAAGTTGCAAGGAAAACCAGTTCCTTGCAGCTAACTTTGTGAAATTTTATCTTCCATTAATACGGAATCAGAAGTGATTTTTCTCTGGACACTTGTTCCCTCATTACTTGATTTGGTAGAAATATTTTAATTCTACTTGAATGAGAACTGGATAAAGTTTCAGTACTTCATATGATGAAGTAATTTTTACAGGGTTCTTGGAATATACTGCAGTCATTGAAAAATACTGGCCTTTATTTATTGGTGTCCTTTGCTGTTTTGTTGTTGGGCTAATGAATCCAGTGTTAAGGCATTACGGATTTAATGGTTGATGATGGAGTACTACCCATACTGAAATACTTCATTTTCAAGGGTTACAAATCTGATTTACACAGTGGACGAGGTCTGGGTTGTTATTGGGCTGAATTTCCAGTACATTGCACTTACTCTAAACCTCTTATATTCCTACTGCATTTAACAGCTTAAAATAGCTCAGTGCCTGTTCTTCCTGATATACCTGTGGTACTATACTTGTTAGACTGATCCTAATTTTGAATTAGAAAGTGTATCTGCTTAAGCCAATGTAGTTAAGATATATGGGAGAAAAAGTGACTTTGAAAACATGAATTCTTTGTCTTCCATACATGTGTTTTGTTTGCAGGTGAGAGAGGGATTTTTCATTCTGTTTGGCTGCATTGCAACTCAGCTAACAAGTGAAAAATAAAGCTGTATTCAGTGTAGTTCCCTTCTCCTTGCTTCCCACCAGGAACCACTTTCAGTAGTAACACTTTTGAGGTAGTGCTTCTGATGAACCAGGAGGTAGAACAAGCCATTTGCACTTTTGCTGCTTATTTGTTTTCTAGGGGGATTCTTCTTTGCATATAGAGATGGCTGTTGAGATGTCAGGATTTGTAAGCAGGGAAGAAAGCCTTGGTTAATAAAGTGAGACATTTCTAAGTTACTTTCTTTTTTTCCATTAACATAATGATTTGACTCCAGTTTCTAGGATGAAGGTGCAATTTCCCCAAAGAGATGTATATTGCTGTTGGCTGGATGTGTTAATAGGGTAGGTATTACATATATATGAGGTGTTAGGTCCTTAGCTACTTAACTTGCCTGTGCAGCCATACAAATATATTGGCGCACTCCTGTCCATGCATATATGCTTATAGCCCTTTTTTGGGGTTCAAGAATTTAGATTAGCACTTTAATCTCCAGTTGTCACATGCAGATTTCTGGGGTTTGTAGTCAATCCCAAGCTAAGCATAAATTAAGTGGTATGCTGTTCTGAGAAATGACAAACAGCATGTATATCAAAACAGGCTATCTGTGTGAGATAGTTCTTTCTCTCAGTAATGTATCATTTTCAGAATTTTGTCCTATTCTAGGAAGCATTTAAATGCAAATGTGACTCAAATGAGGAGAGTCCAAGCACAGCTACCACTGCCATCAGAAGAATGCCTATAGATAGAAATGGACTTTCTGGAGTGGTGTAGATTAGAACTGATACAAGTGAGTTGAGGAGTAAGGTTTCAGAGACTTGAAAAGGAAATTTAAAAAAAAAAGGGAAAACTAAGTGGTGTGATATTTCTTGTTCTCTCTGCTGAAGGTAGTAAGCACTGGAACTGATTTTGTTTGATGGCTATAGCATTTCCATCATGAGATATCTTCACGAGCAGACTTGTAAGTATCTGTCAGGAGTGGTGTAACTTTTGCCCTTATTTTACGGATTTATTTTACGGAAGTTTAATTGATCTTTGGAAATTACTTCCAGTGTTGTTTCTCAGTTGTTCAGATCCTAAACACCTTAAACACCTTAAATACTATTTCATTGTTTGTGGTAGATAACATTGCTTCATCAGCTCTTTTCATAGATACTATTAGAACCTCAGGATTTGTTCACTGCCATCTTTCTGCTTGAATTCAGTTTAAAAGATAGGCTGCCTGTTGATGATATCAGAAATGTATATTTTTATTGTCTCACATTCAGAAAGGAAAAAGAAAACTCAAAAGTTGGGGCCGAGTATGGCTTGTCTATGAGAGAAATGTTGCAAAGAGGCCAGAGATTGGCAGCATTCTCTTTTCCAGTTTTCTCTTGTTGCACAGAGTGGTAGTATTGAAACATTACAGTCAGATGATTTTATTTCATGGTAATTTTCTTAGTAGCCAAGATTAAACTTAAAAAATAAACTGCTGCTAACTCAGTTTGGGGGAGAGGGGAGTACTTTTTGGACATGTATTTGTTTTAGTAGCATAGAAACTCAAGTTTTATAGACCTGCTTGCCAGTGTTGGGTTTCTTTCTGTTTGGCCTGTATGTGGGATTTTGTGGGTAAGAGTTTTTACTTCCGTTTCAGTGGGGCTGTGTATTGCTTCAATGATATTTTTATGTGCAAACCAGGCAAGTATAGCTCTAGTAAGTACTTAGTTGGTAGACTGTCAAGTTAGAAAAGCAAACATGCCACAGGAGATATGACAGCAAGTTAATTTTCATAGTGTTACTCTCTACTGTGCTGTTGCTGACTCATTATGCTACGGTATAAAGTTGGGGTATTTTTTGGTTGGGTTTTTTTTNTTTTTTTGTTTTTTTTTTTTTTTTGCAAAATGCATTTTGAAATCATGATCACTGACACAGCAGATGTAGTTCTGATTCTAAAATAACCAATAAAATGTATTAAAAAGAGTTATGGTAGAATATACCTCTCCAAATCCTCAGTACTTCTGAAAATATTAGGAAATGTGTTAGGGGAACACTTGGGCAAGCCATCCTTTTTACGTGTGTATGGAACCTGGAATGGGTCTGCTTCCTGTATTTCTTTAGTCCTCTTTCCACACAAACCTTTACCTGTGTTGTTCTTCACAAATTAATTTACTTCAGTGGGAAGTTTCCTGCAGGATTTGCCAGACTCTGAGTCTGATGTGTTTTTCCTCATTTCTTCCCATGTCTTCCTTACACCTTTGAAAAGCTGGCGTGGCTAGCTAACTGCCAGAGTGGTGGATGAATGCTCCTTAGGTTCAGAAAAACCAAGGGCCTCACAGCAAGGGTGGCCTCTATTTAGTTTGAGTCACAGTTTGATCAAGCTTGGTGCTTTCAGTGCCTTTTATGAAAAAAGCTTGCAGTCAAAAACATAGTGCTGTTGGCATCGTTTCTGTATATATGAGGTGGCAGCAGTGATTAAACAAACATGACTTTAAAGTGTGGCTGAATTCTAAAAATGGACTTGTAAATTGACGCCTTCACTGACTGTTTGCTCCGTATGTGTAGGAAGACATGAAGTATAATAGACAGAAGAGACAAAAATACGATTATTCCTAGTCCTGTCAGCAGCAGAGTAAACTGGCTACTTTTTCTCCCTAAGCATCATCAGAATTGTGTAAGTTACAAAGCTAATGATTCTTACCCATGCTAACCCTCACGAGCCAATGTTGCAGAGGTCTCTGCTAATTAAAAAACTGATACATTTGGGCTCACACAAGCTGCATGACAATAATGTGCATGGAAATGAGAATTATCTGCTGTTGTGTGTTTTCTTTTAAAATAGGTTATAGACTATTCTTCTTAATAAAATCTGTAAATTTACTGCTATATCTCTTAGCCAGTAGCAGATCTGCAGAAAGACATAGACTGGATATAAATTTATTTATGTGTAAATCAGAAACACAAAATGGAAAACTTCACTGTTGGCTGTGAACATGCAGCAGCTTTTCAACAAAATGCACTTTCAACCTCCACTAATTTTCTTTTTGAAGTAAGGTTCAGGTAGAGGTGATGTCTTTTGTGGTCGGCATTTACAATTTAGCATCTAAACTAGTACCCAAAATTATGCTTTAAAAAACATTCACCTGAAATAAGCATTATAGAGGTGGTTGCTGCCTGCTAAAACTTGCTATTTGTCAATCAGCCAGTACATAGGACATTATTTTTAAGAAATTGTACTTACATTGCTGCTGCAAACTCTATGGATCAGGATATCCCTTTAAACCAAATAAGCATTACTATGTGCATATCTAAAATGAAGCATCAAGACCAGTAATAGTTACGTTTTAGACCTGGGAAATATATTGGGGGATTTCATTAGAAATACGCGATTTGAAATCTAGATGCCAGTTGGTAGACTAGCCTTTCTATTTTGAGAGAATGATAAGAATAATAGCAATTTTTGATGAAGTTTGAGCTTTGCTCTTGCTAATGATTATGCCATTGTTATTTATGCCTGTAAATGAAGGTTTTAAAGATGAAAAGAGATGAAGCTTCAGAGGCAGCTTCTGGGACTCCATCCTCAGAGGAGTAAATCTGAGATCGGGGGCGGGTCCTTGCAGGACCCTGCTGTTCCTCTCACGGGTTTCTCTCTCAATTGGTTTGCTTTTCAAAGGAGACAACTGTATATATTACACTAATTAATATATTTTAATAAGAGGAACACTACTCCCCCTAGTTCCTCTGAATTAAAGCCCTTCCTGGTAACCTTGGACAAAAGAAATGCTGTAAATGTTTTTATTACAAGTGATTTTGTACAGGTTTTATGGGATTCTCATTACCTCCCTTTCTCTTAAAAGTAAGATTAACATTTCTGCAAGGGAAGGCCTCCATTTGGCCTCATTAAGTTTGCTTTTTGCCCTTGGTACCCCTGTGGTGATGGGAAACTCGTCTGTAGTCTTTTGGGGATTTGTTAGTGTGAGGGGGAAAAGAGGAAATGCCTTTGTGATCTAGATTCATTCAAATGGGAGGGTGGCTGTTTCTCTTCTATGGAAGTGCAAAGGTGCAAAAAAATTGCTTGAATGTGTCAGTTAGGGGGCTGATTTTTGTAACCAGTGGATTATAGCCTACCTTAAGATTTAAGCAATTCAACTTCTCAAACAAATTATATAAAGGCATATCTTAGAACAGCACTTATTATTTTATATGATCTTAGAAAGGTGAGTCTAAAATAAGAAAATTCTTAATTATGTTGTAACAGTTTTGAAAAGGTAAGTAATGATTTTCATTAAATTGTGAGAGGCTTTTGTAGCTATCAGCAGTTTTGGTGTGGTTTCGGTGTTGGTTTTATTTTGTGTTTTCTTTTATTTAGAGCAGACTTTTGATGATATTTAATGAATTCTGAAGAATGCAGCAGTTGCAGATCACTTAAAAATGAAACAGTTTCTCACATCATAGCTGTGCGCTGCAAAGGAAACTATTATGTCATCAGTGACTTTTTGGGTACAGGAAATCTTGGTGGATCTCTCTAAACCATCTCCTAATCCCAGTAAATATAACTGGCAACAAGCTGCTGAGAGAAGTTCTCAAATAACAGTTCTGGCTGCCTGGAAAAGTAGGAATATCTTAATAGAGAGGTTCAGTATTTCCAAACACCGTACTGAATTCTGTTACCATTTCAAATTCAATTTACATTACTAGGCAGTTCTTAAGGTGCTGTGTCCTATGTAGAAGAGATTACAACAGTGATTAACAAGTGATATATCAGTATAGCCTAATGTAAAGAGTATTTATTCCTTTTAGTATTATTGTAATGCTTAGGAACTCTGCTTAAGACCGAGATTTTGTTGCCTCCAATATTGTATCAAGGAAATGGAAAGGTGAGTGAAGGGAGAGGCAGTTTCTATTCCTGACAGTTTACAATCAGTGTGAAGAGAAAAAGTTCAGTGCAGGCTTGTGGGGGCTTTAAGAAAGATAATTAGGAAGCTTTGCTGATCTTTGAAAATGTCCTACAAAATGGCAAGGGGAGGATGAAGGAAGCTATTTTAAAAGGTATTTTTTTGAAAACTAGAAATAACAAAAGTGGGCAGACACTGCTATTTGCTGTTTCAGCATCGAGACTGATGTTTTGGAGATGAGATTATTTGGAATGTGGAAGAACTTGATTGGTAAGCATTGATATTCTGGAAAAAGAGTGCCAGCAGAGATGGAGAGACAGGACACTTAGGCATAGAATTCTATACAGGTCCTCACATCTGCCTTGAAGCCAAGATGATGTGCAAGGTATGTTCCTGGGTGACCAAGAATTTATACACTGCTTTTGGATTGAGAGACATGGAGAAAAGTCTTGTGAGGGAAGGATCAGGATGCCTGTTTTTATTCTGAGTTGAGAAGTAAGAGATAGCTCAGCGTATGCTACCTGTTATCCCTGGACACTGATACGACTTCAGTGTGGAATTCTCCGTCTTGGTCATGCTATTGAACTGGAAAAGTTGGAGACAACTTAGAGAATATTCATGGAAGTAGAAATAGTAAGAACCAAAGAAAGAAAACACAGGTTTCCTCACCCAGCCTGGCTTAAGTTGCAAAGAATATTTGAGCATCATTTGAACTGAACCTTGTTCTTGAAAGTGGTCTGTAACAGATGGGTGCTTTACCCAGTTTCATGGATTTGGTTTGTACAAGTTCTGTGTTTTCATAATACTCATGTATTTTAACTGGTTTTGATAAAGTTACTACTTTCTGTGTAGTTTCTAATTCTTCTGAAATGCTTAATGGCCAGTAATTTTAATGAAAGTAGGAGAGCTGGAATTTTAAGTATCAAGAGAAGGTTGGATTTCTGAAGCTGTTTTGGAGAAGCAGGCTCCTTCTCACTGGCTTGATTGAAAAGGGCAGTAGGTGCTGAAATCAATGTACAAGCAACTCCCTGCTATGTGTCAAATGTCTGCCTTGTGAACACACACACTTTAAAAGTCTGTTAAACCAGGGCCAAGATATAAGAGACAAGTATCTGGTTTTTTTTACTAGAGATATGAAAAACACACTCAGTTACCCTTAGAAGTCTCATGCATGGCTGAAAATTTCTATTCCATTGGCAATGATACTTTGCCTGTAGCACAGCCCAGCTGTACCAGACTTAATGACAAAATCATCAAGCCAAGAGCATTAAGTCTAGACTCTGAGTATGTTGGACTCTTTCATTTCCAAAATATTAAATTGGTCAATGGTCTGTGAAGACAAACAAAAAATAGCTGCACAGATAGAGCATGGTTAGGACATAAAATTCTGGCTATTTAAATCAGGTACTATCACATCACCAAGCTCTGCTGAAATGAGTAAATCTCAGACCTCTCCATCCTGGTGACATTGTTCAAATTGAAAATGCCACAAATGTCACTATCTGAACATAATGCATGAACGTGGAGCTTTAATTACGTTTCTTAAAAAATGAGTTTACAAATTATCAGATTTGCTCGGAATTATGATGAAGTCGTGCTGCTGTTGAAGACCAAAATGAATCATCAGTTTGTTTGCTGAATATTCACACATCCTTCAAGCAAGAGACAACATGATTTGCTCTGAAACAATAGAAGACATTTATAATTGGAAGATAGAATGCACTTGATAGTCTGAGACACAGTGATGCAGAGGCACAGGATTTCAAGCTGCTATTTCAAGGCTTGATTCTGTAGAGCAGTTGCAGAAGAAGAAAGATCTGGGTTTGGGGCTTTTTCTGTTTTTTGGGGGGTACAAATATGGCAGAGCTTTGCAGTGGAACTGCTATATACTTATTCATTAAATTAAGGGCTGTAGAGTTCTCAGAGTGGGTGGAATAAGAGGATTTGAGAAAACTATAAGGAGTTGTCCACCCCCTGCAGACCTCAGATCCTGCATTTATTGCATTCAGTATTAAAAGCTTCTAAAAAGCACTTTTTGTATGAGAATGAAGTTGCTGTAAGACCTTTTGTGGGGATGCATGCCAGCATGTTGGGGTTTTTTGCCTGTCTAGGAATGCTCTGACAGTTTAAACTCACCAATCTCAGTCTAAATCTAAGTTTAGCAAACTTTTGGTGAAGAATGAGATTTGATTTCTGAGGTGAGTTTGTGAGAATGTGAACCAATGAGTATTTTAAGCACAATATGGTATTTGCAGCTGAGATTTTTTTGTTTGTTCAAGCTGAAGTTTGAATCCAGACTCTGGGATTGGACTCTGGCCAATTAACTCCCCCCAGTCTGAAATAAATCAGCACAATTATAATAGGCTGACATGATTATAAAAACCGAAACTACCCAAAATGAACACAGAATTTCTAGAAAGTGTTACTGGCATTTCATTACACCTAAAGTGTTTGGTAGCTTCTGATATTATGATGGGAGAATTTTTCTGACTTTGCATTACAATATTATTTTCATCTCTCTCAGAAAAATGTGTTTAAGAGTTATTTTCATCCTGTGACATGTGAAGTTGATGTTAGCAGCAGGGGTAGTAGGACAGGCTGTTCTAAATACAGATGAACAAATGAAGAGAAGCTAGAGGGGAAAGATTGTGACAGTGACTTCTCTTGTGATTTGTGAATGTTCAGGTTCATTTTGCTTCTTCACACGTCATGATAGTAAGCAAGAGTAAGATGCTGTTATATTTCTGAATTTTGACTTGCTTTCCTATGTCTAATGGCAATTCCCGTGAAAGGGTCATCACATAGTTCTCGTACCTTTCAAAATGTCTCAGCAAATCAGGTGTCTTAGAGCATGTTCCTCCACAACTTGTGTGCTTGCTTTAAAACAATGAAATATATTGCAGGAAAACTGTTTGCCTTTCCATGAAGGTGATGGAAAGCACTGTAGGAGTACCCAACTGCAAGAAGCCAAAACCTCCATCAGTTAATGCAGTTGCCCTAAAACAGAATGATGCACTTGGAGTTGTGTTGCAGTGAACCAGATGTGTTCCATGTGGAAATGTTTCATTGGTCCGAGTTCTGGCACTAATCTTTCCCAAATTTGAGATGTGTTCAGGATATGTGATGTGTGTGCTTTGTCTGATACGGCTGCTCAACTTTAAACTCTTTATAGATAAAAGTGCTACTTGTGAATAGAAAGGAAAACTTGTATCCCTATCTGCAATTCCAGATAAAACTCACAGGCTGTAAAACATACCAACAAGCAGGCATTCTGCACACCTAATCTGGTGTCATCACTGTCTGATGCACTAGTTTGTGCCTCATAGAATATTAATACCAGCATTAACTCAGGTGTGTGGATCTCACTGGCATATATTGCTTTTTCCAGTCTGAGAGCTGTTTTTCTGAGAGATGATGAAAAGCAGGTAAATGTGCCTCTGTTCAGCCAAATTTATCCATAGTGGTCTTTTGGCTGGCAAGGAAAGTGTTTTAAAATTGAATCTTGTGTATAATTATGGGTATGATTGGGTGTTAAATAAGGGCACTCAAAGTTAAGAGGGAGGGGTACCTCATGGTACCTGCTCAAAAGAAAAAAATCCAAATTAAATAAAACTTTCTTTTTCTCCATCTGCATGTAACTGCTCCTCACCATTGGCCCTAGTGCTGCCACTGAATGATGTGATTGCAGGAGGTCATTAAGTGAACTGATTTTGCAGAAATGCCCAAAAACCAAGAGGTGTTACACCTTTCTGTCTATGTATATTTCTGTATTGTCTGCTAGTGAAGGACAGTTTTGTTATTCCTCCAACGTTATGTGAACTTTGGAGGGGAAAAGAAGTCCATTACTTGCAGTATTTTTTTGGAACACCAGGTCTGTACTGTAAGTGGATTTGCTGTGGTTCTTATTGCCCACACTAATGTGATAGCTTTTCTACTGGTTCCAGATGTGTAAAACACAATATGGGGTGGGAGGAGGAAAAGGTATAATGAAAAACTTCTGGATTTCCATTTCATAGACAATTGCTGTAATTTTGCAGAGAAAGCTTGTGGATGTTCATATGATATTTAATGGAAATGCAGTTATTTGATTAGATCTCCTCAAGGGATATAGAGGAAAAAAAAAAGAAGCTGATTCTGGACCCTCCATATGGGCCACATGAATGCTACTAGACAGTTTGCCCATAAAAGCAACTTGCTTGATATATGAAAAGGAAGACTGTAGACAAGAAATTGTGCTGTAGGTGGAAATGCATCTGAAAGGATTCCTGAAGTATGAAACCATAGAGAAAACTGATGACAGTTATCATCCTTCCCTCCATGCCAAGTTCTCCTTGTGAAAGCAGAGCTCTCTGGACTCTGCTCTAACAGAGATGATTATCTTAATTCTAATCTGAATGCAGGTAACTGCTAATTGTCCCTGATGCCCAGAAAGGTGAAACAATTTCTGCTGTCATTTCTGTATCTGTAACTTTGGAGTATTGTCATGTGTGTCAACAGCATTAATCTGTTAATTTAATAGAGTCTAAAGATTTCGCCAAATATACACACTTCAGGAATACTGTTGATCAGTAGCTTAAATATTTAGATTAACCTGTGCCACCTTGTAAAATATGACAAACTCATTGATTTCCACACAGATCAGGTTAACGTCAAGAAAATTGAAAAGTACATTTCCCTAAATTAGAGCTGAACTGAATAGAAGCAGCTATAATACTCCATCAGTCATATGGAGAGCAAGGAAAAAAAAGACTTTAAAAAAACTTATGATCCCTGAGAACCACGTGCTTTCTTCTGTAGTCTTTGAAGACAGGTCTACTTAGGTTTTCGGATAAGTTGTAATGAAAGATGTAGATGCAGGAAATATCTTGTATGAACTCCTCAGCTTGTTTATTCCTGTAAATTCATAATTATATAGTTGAGTTAGCCACTGCATGTATGTTTTATGTTGTGGATTAACATTTCATACTATTAATTGGGGAATGGGTTGAATGTGTCTTTTTGATTTCTATAACTGCAGGTGCATGTTAATAGCTTTAAAATACTAAACTAAAACTTGAAAGTGTTCTTAATGGTAAGGTGATTTCCTTCCTAATTGCATTTCAGACAGAGGGCAAAAGTTTGTCTTTGAATTTCACTATGAGACAGCTTTCAAATGAAGTTTGAAAAAAAAAGTCACTCTTGAAATGACAGATGACAGGACTCTGTTTATCACCATTTAGGCAAATGAGGCTGGCTTAGTGGCACAAATTTTGTAATAGATGTAAAGAGAATAGTGCAGAAAAAAACCCAAACCCAAGTGGTGCTATGAAAAAAGTGATAGTAAATGGTTTAAAACTGCAAAAGTTACTTACTTAGAAAATAATTTGGCTGTAAATGGGATGCTTTTTATATTGAAATATGTGTGTCCTGAGATGTTCAATGATCAAACAGACCTTCAAAATACTTTATCCTGGCAAATGAAGGAGCTGGATACATGCTGCCTCTCAGATCAATTTGTGTGAGATGTTTCCTGCCTTTACTTTGACTAATAAGAGGGGCTTGTCAGAGGTAATGCTTTCATCACTTCAGACACATTATTGTTCTAACCATCTCAGTCTGTGTGCTCTTAAAACTGAGTCTTTGGAAATAATATGTGGTTTTAATTTTTAATGATGTAGCAGAGAGCAAAATAACCATAGTTGGTCTTCATTAGCATTCTGTGTGGTAAGTATGAATTTTCACTGCATTGACTAACATGGCTCCAGGGAATTTCCTTTATACTTGTTGGTTTTACAATTCAAAAGTGACAGGAGTCCCAAAACTGTTTCAGAAAGCAAATTGATTGTCAGCATTTTCTCCATGGAGGATTAAGCTCCTTGTTGTAAGAGATGGTGTGAGGATGCAGAGCATAGGACAGACAAAAAAAAAAATTGAAAACGTCTCCTAATTGTTTTATCGGTTTTGAGGTGTATGGTTTTTTCTGTAAATTTTTGTAGGAAAAAGCTTTAAGGATGCAGTTAAAGGAGATTATGTTGGTATGGTGAGGTCCTTTGCTTCCCAAATATGAAATTTCAACCCTTATAATGAAAAATTCCACCTACAAAAAAGACACTTAAAGCAATAATTAACAAATGTGCTTATTTTTCAAAATTATAAGTTCACTTTATTAGCTCTCTCTTTTGTTGTCTTTTTATATGGTTTATGGAAGATGGGAAAGAAGGGGTGGTTACTTCTGTAGCTTATTGCATGAACTTTTAATGAAAAATAATTTTCAGATCAAGTTCCTGGCCCTTACAGAAAAATCTACTACAAAGGAAAGCAGAGACTTCAGCTGTTGAAAGGAAATGGGCAGTCTGTACCATGGAGGAATGAAACTGTTCAAGTCCTCAAAGGGCACTTTGAGACACTCTCTAAATCACCACCAAAATAAAGTCATTCTTTGGATCTTGAGGCTTGTGGGATTCGGAATTTCAGGTGCCACTGCTCAGGGTCTCAAGTGGGAAAGCTGTCTGCTTAAGAAATGAGAAAAAAAAATTATGCTATAGTTAGACATCAAGGATTGACGGAATCCCTTTACTAAAAGATCATGATGTTTCCATGAAAAATCAGCACCTAGTGATTGTGTATTTTTGGTCACTGCAGAAGCCCAAAATATGCTTTATGGTTTATTATTAATAAATCAATTTGCATCAGTTTTAAGTGCACCAAACAGAGCAATCTAGAAAGCAATATATCATATTTATTCTGACATTGTTTAAGAGCACTGACCTGTAATTTTTTTTCATGGGAAGGAGGATTGAGGAGAGAGTAATTAAGCAGGATAGTAATTTTCAAGGCTATCATCTGATTAATGCTGAATTATCAGACATGTTAATATTTGAGGTCCCATCTACCTTTTCAGAGAGTAACAGCATCCAAAAGTCAAGAAAGTTTTTGGTAGAGTTAATGAGGAGAAACAGTTTTATCTTAGATGTTCAGTTGCAAATTTTTAGCTGGGGTAATTGCTTGCAAAAGCATAAAAAAAAAAGACTGAAGAATGGCTTCACAAAAGCTGCACTGAAAACTAAGTTATGTTTTTCATGCAAATATATGTGGGGAAGCAGTTTGTTGCTGAGCATTGCAAGACAGTTATTGAGATTAAGAGACTAAAGAACTCCCATGGTACTGGATATGGCTGAAAGTATGTTTATTTCCATGCTCCAAAAGTGCCGTGAATTTACTGCAGGCTTAATGGGGTTCTGTGTAGCCTTTCTTGACTTCTGTAGCAGGAAGAACTTGGAGATTTTTTATGCTTATACATGTGTGGCTTCTTCTCTTCAGCTTTTTCTCTCTCACCTTTTACTCTCTAATCATCTGTTTGCACACCCATTTTTATGTAATGGAGTTGTAGAAACAGTTGCTACAGAAGCATATTACTCGATGCACAATTATTTTAGTGATGCTGAAAAAATAGACATAAAGCAGAGTTCAGTTTGTGACTGGCTGACGAACTTTGCCTTTTTGGCGGAAGCAGAATTACAGGGCAGGGGAACAAGTTAGGAGAAGAAATTTTAAGCAGTAGTGTGACAACACATACACAGATTTGTGTGTTGACTTGGTATTTTCCATTCAAGTCCTTTTGATGGAGGTTTTTTTTTCCAGTTCTTTCCAAGGATCCAGGCAAAGCAGCTCTTTTATGGTTTGTATTTAGGATAGGTTATTAAACCAGTCAAGCTGGTTCATTTTTTTACACATAGCCAGACATCTGCCACGTCCCCCTTGAAAGTGTATTATGGAAAGCATTTCCAAAGGCATCTAGATATTTGTGCCTCCTGAAGCCACTTAATAGTCTTTTTGGCAATGATGAGCAAGCCTGTGGCCATCTTTGGTGAGGATGTGAGGGTTTCCCTGTGGATGTATGCAAACCTACACTTCATGTTAGTGTATGTCACCATAATGTTAATTGGAGTGATTTGTGTGTGTAGGTATTGGGGAAACCCCATTGTTACAAAAAAATTCTTGTTTTTAGCTTTGATCATAAGCTATTAATAGGTTTGTGGCTGTTGTTGTACAAAAGTAAAGCACCTGCTGTTAAAAATACTAGCTAGAAATGAGAATGAAGATCAGCATTAAGCCCTAGAGGGCTTGTGGGTTGATCATGCTTTGTGTCAGTGAGCTGTACGCAGGGCGCTCTTTTTTGGCTGTTGGCTTACAGGAAAAGCAGACTGATGGGATGTGTGAGAAGTGTGTTTCAAAGACATATGGTATCCCACTTAGGTGCTTTGGAGCAGTGATGTTTCTACAAAATGTGATACTCTTGAGAGAAAAAGCAAGACTGTGTTAGTAACACTCGAGATGAAGTTTGTTGCCTGTATGTGTTACTCTCTGTTTGCAGAACTGGAATAGTTCAAAGGAGGAGGATGCAAGAATTGAAAGGAATAAATACTACTTTGTGACGACACATATTTTATATAAAAATTTATTTTGAGGGGTGGGGTGTTAAGGTACTGTGGAAGCAAAGTACAATTGTTGCAGCAAAGAAGACTTATGAGCCCAACAGAAACTTAAACAGATAAATTATTGATATTGATCCACCTGTCTGGGGGTGAGATCTGAGTTATTGGAGTTTTCCTTACACATCTTGCACAACAACAGTTGCAAAATATCTCCTGTACTGTAATGTAGAAAATAATCTAATTGAATTAAGACTATCTGGGAGCACAAAGGGTACTGAAATTTGGCGGAAACACCAAGGTGCAAGCATTATTTTTGTATATTTATATATTTATAGCTGCTTGTTTTCAAGGAAGGAACTGTCTCCAGAGCAGCACAATGAATAGAATGAAATAACTACATCTTATTTTGCAGTCAGTATTTTCTTTTTTTTTTTTACATTGGTATAGTGTCGGAAAAGATGAATAGGCAATTTGCCTGTATTTGGGGATAATATTGCATAAATGTGCATATTCCCTTTAGATGGTGAGTAATTGAAATTTAGATTTCATCTTGAGCAGTGTGCTGTACTATGTGTACAGCAAAATAGTGTACAAGTCAGTGCAAAAGGCTGTAGGTATTTTCAACATCTGCGCTTCAAAACCCATAAAATTACAAAACTAGTTTTAGTTACTGTCGAACCAAAGGTATTGTTCAATTTTTGTGTATTTCTAGATGGCAGAGTAGAAGTGAAGCTTCACTTGACCTGGCATGGTTTGTGTGACTAGAGGCCGAATACTTCATTTTGGACACTCTCTGTGAATAAAAATGGAGATTTGAGCTGCTGAGAAGGCATCTCCTTTCACCTGATAGCTTGGGCTGTGTTTTAACTGCCCTGGAAGTCCTAGGTGGAGCCCAGGTTTCCCACGTATCCACAGCGCTCTTTCTGAGATATTGGGTAAAAAGGGAACAATTCCAGCCAGGTTTTGTGACACTAGCTCTCAGTTTGTTTTATCCCAGATGAAATTAGTCAGTGAATTTGACCTGGATTCCTTAATCCTTTCAAGCTGGCTGAAACCACATTTATTGAAGGAAAGCTTGCCTGTTTGAGCCAAATGCCCTTGTCTTGATTGCAAACGGAGAAAAAGAAAGAATAGTTCTATGAAATAGTCACAGATTTATAAGATCAGCTTCAGCACTGCTGCCATCCTGTTAGGAGGGGGAATTGAATTGAGCAGGCTGTTATCTAAATTTCCCACACAAATTCTCTGGCGTAGCCCATGGTGTATCTAATACTGAAAGCACTGTACTATTGAGAGCTAATTTCCTTTATTTAGGTTCAGTAGTTTGCCTATCCTGCTACAGCAGATAAATTTACAGAGACTTGAGCTTTGATAAGCAAAACAGGAAATATTTTAAATCCTGTGGATGTGGAGAATGACAGTATCGCTCTGTTCCATGATAGTTGAGCAACGGAGAATTTTTTGTGTTTTTGAGGTAAATACCCACTAACTTTGCGGTTGTGATCCATGGAGGTGTGTCTGTGTGCACATGTGCATGTATGTATGTATGGCATGAACATTATTCCCCTTTTTTCACGTACTATATGCTAGGATTAGATTCCCAGCTAAGAGCAACTGAGACATGTCCAACTTTAATGGTGCTGTACTGATTTCAGTCAGCTGAACTCTCTTAAATCACTGGCTATTTAGCTCATGTTCCCCTAATTTGTAGTTGAAGCTTATTTTTTGATTAATGCTACTCCAAAATTTTCAGGGACACCTGGGTGGATAAACCTGCAGTATATCATCACCTCAGCTAAGAATGGGGACGGGCATTGCAATTTTTGAGAGACAATCCTAGAAGAAGAGAAAGGTGGAGCACCAGAAAAATCCCATAACTGTCAGTAGACAGAATTCCCCCGGTCTTTTAGTAGGAACAGAATAGCTTTACCCTTGTGACAGTGCCTGAATTCTGAAATGTTTACACCTTGTCACAAACCACTTCTGTGGTTCCATTACAAGAGTAAGGATGTAGATAAACTTTTCACCTTGAGTACCTAACATGAAGCATGCCACTCTGTATTTGGACACTTATGTAAGCAGTTCATTTCAAAGTGTTCCTATTGACTTCAAAGGAAAAATGTATCTTTTGATGTATACTTAGATGCCTAAGCGTAAAAACTTTGGCATCCAGAGTTTTTAAAGAACTACATTGTCACTGATGTGTAGCACATATATATTTACACTTATATGGGAAAAAAAAATTATTGCCTTCCACAACATGTCTAAACAGATTGGAGGCTGAAGGCAGACTAGTTGAGTGTGGGAAGATAAAGCTTCAGATTCTTCTATGAGCAATGTAATTTCTTATAGGGACATCAGAAAGTTCTCTTGCATGCGTGGAGTCAAAAGAAAAGGCATGCATTCTTGATGTGGAAAGCCTGCTTGTGGGTTTCATGTTAACCTCTTTCAAGTGCAGTGTATCCATACATAGAGGAACGCAATGCTGACAAGTTTAATAAAGTTTGTCTGAAGTGCTCTAAAAGAAGTGGTTGGAGGGGAAGAATTAAGATGCAGGATCTACTTTTTCCTCACAAATACCTTTATCAAATTTTTCTTTCTGTCTGCCATTGGATTTAAGTTAAGGTGATTCCCACCCCCCTTCTCATTTTATTTAATTTGACTGCATAACACTTGTGCAATAAATTCTGTTGCGGTGAATTCCATTTGACCCAGCCCTGGAAATGCTTGTTTTAGATGTTCTCCGGATGATACCCTGATTAAATTTAATAAATCAGTTCCTCTGCTATAGCTGAGGTATACAGAAACTGAGACCTCTATGGAGAATGATGTCTGAAATGTCCTTTTGTTTTGCAGTCCTGTTTGATGTAGCAGTACAATGTTGCCATAGCTTTTTTCATCTGTTATACGGAATGTATTTTTTATATGATATCTCTTATCTGGTCAGAAAATTTAATTGAATGGAAAATGTAAATGTTAGGAAAAGAAGTACAATTGCAGCATAGAAGTGTACCACAAAATGCATGTTCCAAAAAAACCAGTTGTAACTACATGGAGAAACATTTGAATTCTTCTGTTTAAATCTAATTGAAATGCTTTTAATGTTTAATTATGGTGAAAGCATTAAGTACTACTAATAATTCAAGATTACTGCTACACTCTGTAATCTGAAAGTACTTTGGAAAAAAATATTCTGATACATTACATATGTATGTGCTTTCCGAATATGAAATGGGAAAATGGACTTCAATTCACACATGAAGTACCTCTGCTCATTTATCCGGTCAGATACTGTGTATTGTTTGCTGAGAAAGTCTTTTGAGCGGACCTGTTATCATTTGCACTATTTTACAAGCACTAGCATTGGCCAAAAGCACCATGGAAAGGCATCATTGCAAAAAGATTGTCTGAAAGTCCTTTTCCTACCACTGTTGTGATTTCTCTCGTATTCCAGAAACAGTTATATCATGATGGACACTAGCTGTTCAAATGAAATGATCCTCTTGGAGCTGGTAGAAAGGGCACTTGCCTTATATTGTGGTTATTAGAGCATTGGAGAAAGATCAGGAAAGATGAGGGGGAGCAGTTGGCCTGGGTTTGCTTTTAGAGAAGGGATGGAAGTATTTTTCCTCATACAGAACCAAAATTGAGTTTATTCAGTATGCACAACCATGGTGACAGCAGTTATAGTGATGATAATGACAGTAGTAAATATCCAAAGTCTGAATCACGGTGTGATTCAGAATGCTTTATAAAATATATGTATTTTGTTACTCAGATGAGTAAGCCAACCTTTTTCTGGGCTCTTACATGTACGTATATATATGTATGGAGAGAGATATAAGCTCATATGTACCAGGATTAATTAAAGGCTTTTCAGGGGTAAGGGTGATGATCCTCTCATGATAGTGCAGATTGGGCTGTTGGTGAGGTGCAGTGGCTGTCTGGAGGAATTGGGTGAATGCCTAGCAGGTGAGGTGGCCTGGAAAAGGCAGGGGGATTTTGGGTTGGAAAAGAATAGGGAACCAGGCTTTCTGGAGGTATACACCCTGCTTTAAGGAGTTATGGGTATGAGCATGGGGTCTTTGCACAGTGTATCCACCTCTCCTCTTGCATTCCCTGGGTCCTGGGTCTGCTTTGGACCTTTCAAGCCATGGAATCACAGTTCCTGCTTTGCCTGTAGGCAATGTCCTGCCTCCACCCTGAAGCCCTCACAGAACCTCTTAGGCTGCTGGGGAGGAAAGGGGATGTGTGGAAAAGGGGCTAGAGCCATAGCTGAGTTCTTCTTTCACCAGAACAGAAGGACGTCAGGTAGAAGGGGAGAACGGTCTGCTGCAGGGAGAGCTAGTAAGTGCTGTGTCCAAAGAAGGGAGTTTCTGCTCCTCAGGTTGCTGGGAGGAGAGCAAAGATGACGGTTATTCCTGCTCTGAAAAAAAAAGTAAAGGAAAGAAAATAACTTTGAAGCTTCAAAAAAAAAAAAAAAAAAAAAAAGGGTTTCAAATCCATAGCTGTGCAGAGTTTAAATTGCACTTAAATTGCTACCTGACAAATGGCAACCTTGCCATCTGTACAGTTTGCCTGCAGGCCATGCTGCAGAATGGCTTTAGGAAGAACTGCGAATCATCAGCATTAGCACTTGTAGTTGTCTGGCTACTCTGAGTAAGAAATAACCCAGAGGAGCTGTGTGTGAGGTCTCAGGAAATCACAGCATCTCAATCTGCAGCCTAGCACTTTCATGTAAGGAAAGATCCTTTTTAAAATAATTTTTTAAATTTAACTCTTACACTGGTAAGAAGATGCATTTTCTTTTCTAGGATGATGGGAGACTATGAAATAAAGAACCCAATGCAAATTTTTCAACAGCTTGTTTTCTTAATGTGCTGTCAGAAGTGCTTTGATGTATAGTTCATCCTTAACTCAGAAATGATTTATTGCAATGCATCCATCTACTTTTTATGTTGTAGTGATGCTTGTCCGAATAGTCACCTTCAGTAAACTAGTATTCTTATCTCTCCAAGGAATAAATCCCATTTTAAGTATTTTTAAAAAATGTACAACTATCTGGTTATCAATTCAAGGAAAGGAGGTATTGTTATCATGCTAGCAGGACTGTTACAGAAGTTGTAAGTAAAACAGAACACAATCTAAGTTGTTCTCTTTTCATGACTGGCTTAGATCATACTGATTAAAGTTATTTAAGGCCGATGTGTTGTCCAGAATGACAAGCATGGGTCCTATGGTTGCTCTTTACAGTTTCTTTTTTCTGGGCCTCAGTTTGCAAGAATCTGAAACAATGTCAAGTTACTTTTCCCTATAGTGGAAATAAGTAACTTTAACAGCTTGCAACAGTCTTTAGCATTCATTCACCTCACTGCTGTCTCATAGTTGAATTGGAGTGACAGAAACGAACTAAGTGTTCTTAATTCTTTCCTGGGGGTGAGGATGTTGAACAGGAAGAATATTAAATGTCAGATTATCACTTAGCACAAATTGGAGTAATGTCACTGAAATCAAAGCACCTGCTGAGTGTGTTTCCATAGTGTGTCTATACTGTGAATATAAGCACCAATTTCTCCACTACCCGGCTACTAGTTCTTTCAATAACTTTTGATTTGCAGTTGTCAAAAAGGGGAATTCTTGCCTGACAAATAACTAATTCTCATGAGCTCTAGCTTGCTTTGCACGGGCTTTCTCTTGTCAAGAAAACTGTGATAGCTTGGGACTAACAATCTCTAGAGTCTTTGCTTATTCAAGTGTTGATGTAATTTGATGAAGAGTTTCACAGGATGTGTACTAGTTATTAGTATCCTCTAACTTTCTGAGTTTATGAAATGTACGGGTCCAGTGGTCCGATCATCCAATGATGACTGTTGACAGAGGCTTTTAAAAACATGTGCGAAGTTACAGCCATACTGGGAGTTTTAAATCTCAGTTAACAGTGCCCTTCCAGCCTCAATTTTTTGGCAGTTAGAGGACCGCAGATCTCTTTTTGAGAGAAAATTGGTTTTATATGTCACTTATGCAATATATTTGAGCATTGCACTAACCCATTTTTTGTCAATAACAAAAACCGTAGCCAGTTACATATATGCATCAGGTAGCACTCTGACAAGATGAAAAGCGGGTGCCATGCCAAAAGTTCAGATTCTTTGAAAAGACTAATCCCATTTTGAGTGCACATTCAAAGCAGTTACAGGCAATTTAAACATATTATTCTACAATGACACCCTTTCTTTTGAAATGTAAGCTGTTCAAGAACTTAAACGGAGAGTAGAGCTATAGTTTTCAGATGACTGAAAAAATAGCAGGTTGGTAGCGTTATTAACTTGTGTCAAATAGAAAACGCTGACTTTTTATTTAGACTTTAACTGTGACTGCAACTAGAACTCTTAAAGCCTGAAGAATTGTGAGCCTTCTGGTTCTTTTTCTCTGGACCTCTGTTAACTGTTAGCAGGTCAGTGACATTGGCAGTGCCCAGGAAGCAGAAGGTATGTCTGTCTACAGTTGGATGGAGCCATATCCTCTCTCACTCCAGCAGTCTATTACTTCCTCTTTCTCACTTGAGACTGCAATTAGCACTTCTTAATGTCTTTGAAATATTAGAAGGGGAAACTGTGGTGGATAGTAATGCAGATGCTTGAACTTTTGAGGAACATTCTTCTCATGTAATGGTGGTGTCAGCTGCTTCCTTGGCTCTATCTGGGTAATATTTTTTCTCTTGGGTTCTCTTGGGTGGGTTTTAAAAATGAATGCACACTGAAACGAAGACATCAAGGTTATTTTAGGGCTAACCTCACTAGAATAACTGGGTGACTTAAAGTGCTTAAAATGCTTTGTTCTGTAGTGATGGAGAGAAGTTTCAAGGCTTACCTTTCAGTAATCATCCTATCAAATATGATATATTACAGTAGTACATATCGTTTGGCTATTAACTCTTGCATCAAAACCCATTCTATGTGTGAGCAATTAAGAAAATCTCCTCTATGGTGTTTTCATAAAGGATGTGGTTCCCTCAGATCTGGCTTTGTTTGTCAAGCTAGCATTTCTTGAAGATCTCTTTAATTGTGTGCCTGCCACCTTGGTTCACAGAGCGTAATATGCCATCTATACATGTTCTAAGAAAAGCTTGAGATTAAAATTTTATTTTTCTGTCAGGTAAAATTTTCTTTCCAATATGTTCAATAAAACTGACTTTTCAAAAAAATATAATTTATTTTTTAATAACTTGGACTTTAAAATCAGATTTGTTTGTAACAGAAACTAGCTCAATATACTGGCAAGCTGGTCAGCTACTGTAGACTTCTAATGAGGTGCTTAAGGCTGTGATTATGTATTTTTTTTAGAGCTGAAAATTGCACTATGGGCACTTTCGCTGCAGAGATGCCTTTAATGTTTGAGGAACAAAACTTGGATAATGAGAAGGTTATATAGGAATAATATAAAACTTTTTCCATGAGGAGCAGGGCAGAGTTGTTACAAAGGCTCAGGGTGAGTGGGATGATGAGAAAACTAGCTAGCAGTGACTTTAATGGGTTGCTCTGGATGCTTCTAATATTGAAAGACATGAAAAGACATCAGATCTTTTTTGTACCTTAAAAGTAACTGAATAACAGTAATCTTTTGTTCATTTAATTGGGAAGGCCATATCCAGTTTTCAAATAAACCCTTTTAAAGTGACTTAGAGTATGAGAATGTGGTTTTGACAGGGGAGGTGTGAAAATAGATTTTTGCAGGGGAACTGCTCTACCTAATGTCAGTGCAGCATTGTCAAGTGTGGCGAGATTGTCGCATAATACTCCACTGGTGCTGGGTAAAGGTTGGGTCAGGTTCAATCTACTGATTTGTGAAAATAACAGCCATAGCTGCAGGAAAATGCAGCCCTTCAGTCCTATCTCCATTAACTGTATGGAAATATTCCTACGGAATAACAAAGCTTAGATTGACACTGGACTATTTCATATGTAGAAAAAGGAGCTCCTATAAATTTTACTGGGCTTGGATATCAATGAGATCTCATTACTGTCCCTAATAGCACTGCATGTTAGTCTAATGGTTAAAGAAAGGGGATCCCAAGATACCAGGACAGTAAATCTTCATAGCTTAATATTGAAGATGTCAGTCAAGACCCAAGTTTAGGAAGAGGAAAAAGTCATGGACTAATATTCTGTGTATGTGGAATTGAATCATTTTGCCAAGTCATTGCCCTTGGAAGCTCTAAATGTCAGCCACATTATTTGAAAACTGCCAGATTGGTAAATAGTAATAATAATGATAAAAAAAGATAAATGCATTGCCCAAAGGGGATAAACATGTTGGGTTTTTTCCCCTTTGTTGATCTGGAATCAATCTAATTATTGATTTGGGGTTTTTTGTTTGTTTTGTTTTGGGTTTATTTATAAAGCTCAGTAAAGTAGCTGTCAGGTAATTTTTTTTTAAATATAGACTCTGCTTTACTTGTTCTGTGAAGTACAAGATCGTTTCTGTTACTGTTATAACATGGATGAATCATGTGGAAAATAACATAGAAAAGAAATCGGTGGTATCATGGCATAATTCCTGGGTGCATATGTAGTCCTGGTCCTCTGTCTCAAAAAGGATGAGGTAGAACTAGGAAAGTCCTAGGAAGGGGTGAAAGGCTGGCCAACGCTGTGGAGCTTGTTCTGTGCAGGGAATGACTAAGACTGTTGAATGAGGAGTGTGTAATGTCTCCGTTGATCCAGAAAAGGGAAGCAGATAATGACAGATCAGTTGTTTCCTTAATGCAAGGTCCCAACTGCCTTGCTCACAGAAAGCAGAGGTAAATGACTTTTGTGCAGTGTATGGCTTGGCTGTGGAAGTCCTTGCCATGGATGATGGATGCTGATGGTGTACATGGATCCAGAAAGGATCCTTATGAATTTATAAAATAAATGTTTATGTCTCTTAGGCATAAACCTTGCCTCAGAAATTGCCTGAGCTGCAGCGCTGCTGGGACAGTTTTCTGAGAAACATCATTATGTGCTACTGCCCTGTAACAACTATCCCCAAACATCCTCCTGTGGTCTGATAAACAAATTCTCGTAATGGCTTGAAACTAGTGAAGTATCTTCAGAGTTGCCTGGTACATTTAAACTTACTCCAAAAGTTTAAAAAAGACACCTGTACCACCGAGAAAAGTACACAGTCAAATTTAGAAAGCTGCATTCTACAAATAAGTTGAATAATTTTCACTTTATATGGTGCTTTTTTGCTTTGGCTTTAAGAAGCATTGGAAAAACGGATGAGCAATGTTAACGATGGCTGCACATGGAGTTCCCAAAGAGCACAGGATCAAACTGTGTTTCTCCTCTCCCATGTATTGACACAAATTACATAAAATTTACTGTATAATACAGCGCTTTAATGTGATGCCTAGTTTTAGTAGTGTCTATTTCTCTGCTAGGAGCTAGTTTGGTGAGAAACAATGCATTAGTGAAACTGTTGAAGGAAAAAAATCATAATTCCTATTTTGCCTCTGGTTCTTTCTATTTCTAGAAGTGGTTGTCATTTAAGAATAGGACAGCATGAAAAACATAGTCCTACATGTCTTCCATGCAGAGAAACTAAGTACCTGCATTAGGCTTCTGCTTGAGATGCATATCTGAATAATTTTGTAAATCTTGAGATAAGTGTCGTGACAAGAGCTACACAGGTGAATCTGTGTTGAATTAGAGAAATGTTGAGTTTTTAAGTTTCCTATTTAAACTTCATGTTGGAAATTGTGTGAACCTGCATTAAGCAGAAGATTTTTCTAGACACTTATAATGGTTCCAACTCTGAGGATATGAATTGATCTCCATAAATTAAATTCTATATGATGGACTTCTATTTTCTGAATGTAAACAGTTTTGGTACTTAGTGAGGTGCAGCAATTAAAAGATTAAAAATTCAGTACTGGGCAATTTTTCTTTAATGCCCTAAAATTCGGTGTTTGTTCCCAGTTCATAAACTAAGTATTTGAAATCTGCTTTCAGAAGCAATGTCTTCTAGGGCTGTACAAAAAGAATTTTTTTTTTCAAGTAATGTCATTTATAATGTACAGAACTACAGAATAAGGGAATAATTAGGTGATCTGCTATGGAAAAAATATTTTAGATACCCCTGCTATGGAAAAAAATATTTTAGATACCCCAACAGGCAAAGGTTGATTTTATCTAATATTTTTATTCAAGGGTACTGCTCCTATATTGCAGTATTTCTCTTTCTATATTTGAGGGAGGGGAGGAACTTAAAAAAACCACCAAAGCCCCCAAAACCCACCCCCAACCTCTCCTATACTTCTTGGCTTTTGCAAATAACACAACTAGCTGGTTACTCCCACTAATTTAAACAAACAGTAATAATATTTTTTCATAAATCAAAGGCAAGACTGTCCTTAGGTATCACCAAAATAATTTGAAATATCTTGATCTTTGAGGTCTTAAAACACACTGGAAATTGAGATAGGATTTTTTAAAAGTGAAATAAGAATCACCAATGATCAAAAGCCAGAAAGCAGTAAATCTGCAAATGTTTCTTTTATTTCTGTATGACAGAATGTACTGTTGAGGAGTTGCATGTCTCAAGTTTCTAATTTTTAATTTAGATGTGCTATGTATTAAATTGGAAAACTACATGGTGCAGAAATGTTTCTGCTCATTACTACAATCAGAATGTCATTGAGAAAAATTGTTTGGCTTTTTTCCCACCCTCATCTAAGCATTCATGGATTTTTAAATCTTGATTAGATTTTTTTGTTCTAGGAAGGAAAACCCAATTTGAGCTTTTACATCACTTTGATTGCTTTCTTTCTTAGAAATTACACCGTATGTCAGGGATTTTTTTTATTCTCTTCATTTTCTCCTGTTGAAGGAGAGATTTAAAACAAAATAGTAGTAATTAAAAACTGGAGTGTATCTTTTGATTCGGTGGATTTCCAGCAGTTGATGCATTTCAGTCAAGATCAAATGACTTTCTAAAAGATGTGCTTTATCTCCACTAGAAATTACGGAGCTGTTCAAAGCATCAGCTGGCGAAATCCAAGAGGTCCAATTAGATGGTTAATCATAACACTTTCTTCCAGGTTTCAGTGTCTGAATTTATTGAAGTTACTGGGCTCTTTATCAGTCAGATTTCTTGAAAAAGTTAATAGAATAGACAATAAGTCATCGTAACAGCCATAGAAACATAGTGCTGGGACAGAACTCCTTGCAGTGATGCCCCAGTTACAGCCTGAATAAGGATTTGCTTTCTGGAATAAGACCTAACAAAGTGTGAATTGTGCTGCATAAATGTGTTTCCAGTGCAGGGTTCGGCAGAAGGTCAAAAGATGAGTGCCGTTCACATAAATATGAGTGTGAAGTAACGGAATTAATTTTGGTTAACTATGCACAAAGGAATCAAAAGAATTATTAATCTCAGCAAGCTATTCATTACTATTTACCCTTGTAATAGCTATAAAACCTGCTTTTTTTTTTTCTTTTTTTTTAATTGAAAGGAGAAATAATTCCAGCTAATAGAAGTGTAGAGGGGCTTTTCTCAGAGCATTTTTTGAAACATACCTTTGAAAGTGTTCGACTTTGGTTTGGTAGCAAGCAAAGGCTTCTAGTGTGTCATGTTCAGGAACTAAATGGGAGAGATCTTGAAAATAGAGTTTATTTACTTTAACAGGTGAACTAGTGCTGTTCTAGGAGCCTGCTTCACTCTCAACCCCAAAGTTGCTGCAGAGTTGGTGTATGATTTGAACTTATACCAGTGATTCTCTTCATAGCAGCCTAGGGTAAACTAAATGTGTCCTGAAGAACAGTTGTGTGTCATACTTGTATGACATATCTCCACTTCTCTGTCACATTTTAGTTGACAGATCTGCCTCTCTAGCTGACCTGTGTGCAGTTCTCAGAAGCACAGGTGAACCCTTTAGCAGGCTGTTAAGGTGAATTTAAAATGGGGGGGGGTTTTGTCTTTAGAATGGTGCCTGTATTTAGGAATGGATCACTAGATTTAACCTGAGTGTGCTAGGGCATCTGAATGAGAGAGCACATCAGCATTGTGCACATGCACATCTTGCCTGGCAGTAATCAACTGCATAAACAGTTTGGCATTTCAGCTGACCTGCAACTGAAAAAAAATGTATTTGGAAATGTGTAGCAACGTGCTGAATTAGCTGGGGCAGCTCAGTCCGCAAGGAACTGAATTGTAGGTGTGTAATTTTACCTTGAAAGTACCATTACTTCATTATGTGTAGCTTACTGGGCTTTACTGCAGATCATGATGATGTCTTGTTATAACTGGACATACTGAAACCTGATGTAATCAGGCCAATAAAGTGTTGAAAAAACTCAGAGTTAAATAATGCTGTGTGCTTGCCCTACAAAAGGGAAAATTGGTTCCATCTGCTCAAATTAAATGTTGATTTAGACCTCATTTTCTGAAATGTAAACCATGCTTTTGAAAGGATTGCTTGGTAAATACTTTTGGTTTTATTACATGGATTTAGAAATAAATTGAAGAGAACTTCAGGTCTGCCTTGTCTTCCTCTGGAAAAGGTTTCATTCAATCGAGCAATGTATTTCAATGTAAGTATATACAGTACAGTCCCTTTTTTCAGCTCAGCACTTTGTATACCTGATTGAGGGCTATTAAACTCAAATTTGATGCACTGGCACAGTTAGACGACTCTTGTTTAACGTAATTAAAATTCTGTGGTCAACTTTTTCCCCTGCATTCCACAGCCAAAAAAGCCAATGTGTTCTGCATGAATGGCCTTTGTAGACAATCTGTTTGTCTCTACTGAACTGCTTTTGTTTTTAGTAGATGTCTTCTGTATGGTCATTTTTGAATGTCTCTTCAGTGTGAGTTAAACTGCTAATACAAGTACCTAGAGTGATCTGGAGGTCTGTTCAATCTCAAGGAGCCCTAAGGTTCAAACAAGGGTCTACTGAAGAGCAAATCACTTAATGGCTAAGGCAAAACGTAGTGAGCCAAATAAAGAAACCACAGTTCACATAGCTGACATCATCCTATAATATCTCCCAGACAACACTGTGCTTTCTAACGTGTTTGATCCATTTTTTTCTTCTGTAGGCACAAAGATTTCAATTGACTTGAGTGCTCCAGAGTCCAAATTCTCCAAGGTATTTGGGTACTTAAAGATACACGTAGAAATTTCTTGGGATTAAAAAATAATGCACAAGCACTTAATTCCCATTTGTGATTTTAAGGACACTGATTTGCATTTCTAGATACTGAAATACTTTAGAAGTCCAATAGGCAAGCTGGTTTTCCATTTTTCTGTGTGGTCTCTCAGACACCCGTTTGCCTGCAACACAAAACATCAATGTGGAAAGAGGTGAGAAAAAAGTGGAAGCTGAAGAGCTGATGTTACTAAGCTTGTTTACCACAGTGAGCAATCCATTTGACACGTCTGGTGCTTGTTTATGGAGATGTGATGTGCGGGATGAGAAACTGTGACTGTCTGATGTTTAAAACATGACGGAACACTTGATCTCTGACATTTTTAGTGTTTATGTTGACAGCCAGCATATAGAGAGAAGTCTCAGACATTGCCTTGTAGCACAGCCTCCTCTTGGATACCAGAATCACTTATGAGGCTTTTACCAGCTCTTGGACAGCAAAGAGGGGCTGTCATTTCTTGCAGAACTACTCTATTCTCCCAAATGGTGGTGAGGTACTTCTCAGTGAGCGTGCTCCTGCTGTGTTTTTTTTTTTTTTTATTTTGTTTTGTTGGTTTGGTTTTTGGGGGTTTTTTGTTGCCTGGATTACACCTTTGAAGAGAAAATGTTCTAAAAACACTGTAGGAGGGTAAAAATGTGGCAATTTCTTTCCTAGTAGCCTGAATATATTAAAGTATTTCTGAGTTGAGGTGTAAAACCCCACTTGTTTGTCAAGCTGCTTCCTCTGTGGTGTTTCCCAGGCTGGGTGTTCATATTTTCACTGACAATGGCTGGTATTCAGCCACTGAAGAAATTGTGCTGCACAGCAATGTCAGCCTTGGAGAAACCCACAGTCTGAGCACAGTCCTGCCAGTGTGTCTGAAGAGTTCTCACGTGGCCACAGATTGCCTTATTTTATATCAAGGAGGAGTCCTTTTATATGTAGTGCTCTTGGTATCAAAATTTTGATCAGCTTTTATGTTAGCTTTGTTGTGATCTATCATGATCATTTAACTATCATTTAACTTCCACTGTCATTATGAATGGAATGTGATTTTTATGCTGGTTGCTTAGGCTAATAATGCATCATTGGGATGGTAATGATTAAGGCCATGTCTAGGCAGTGCAGAATGAAGTCTCAGAGCAGTGCTGAGTTATACTGCATACAGATATCTGGAAAATAGCTTAGGTATCTGCTCCAACTCTTGTAATGATATGAATATATTTGGAACTGAATTGATATTGATAGCTATTGTTCAGCAATCCATTATGTTACAATCTCTTTATGACTTGGGCCATATTTTGTGTTATGAGTGCATTTTTAGAGTCCTATTAACTTTTCCTTGCTTATGTCATTAATAACCATCATGGTAATGAACATGTAAGGTTTCTGTATATAATAGAACCCCGGTCAGAAAGTACAGAGTTTCAAGGAGACAGGGAAAAACATCCAATGGGAGCCTATTTTCAGATTGTCTTGCTTCTCTAGAAACAAGCAATTTGCTAGTTTGAAATTGCAGTTGGTGTTGAAGAGAAAGTGCATTTAGGGAAATATGTTTTTTATTACAAGTGGCTTTGCATATGGGAAATTGGAAAATATTGTTTTCAGTGATTTCTCACAGTAAATCTAAATGCTGTGGGGAAGGAAAAATAGATGAGCTATCAGTTTGGCATTCCTGTAGCAAATCTGGAGGGAAAGTTCAAGTCACCAACACAACTGTGGAGCTTACCAAAGCCCAAAGGGTGATTAAAGCATTTCAGCAGTATTTTGCTCTTAGTCCTATTTTGCTTAGGTAAGTCTGCCAGTTAGCTACAGTGATAACACTCCAGGAGGTGTGGTGGTGTGCGTGGGGAGGGATGTGTCTGGGGCTGGGAAGAAAATCTAGGGAGAGGCAGAAGAATGTATCAGGATATGTGATCAAGTTCAGTGACTTGTATAGGATTGCTTTAATAGTAATCATAATGAAGTTAATTAATTCAGTCTTTGGGTCCTCCTAGGTAGTGATATAATAATAGATTTTAAGGACTGACTCCTGCTTTGGTCAATGCAGAGAATTTATGGTTCTGCTTTTAAATTCATCAGTTAGGATTGAGATTCTGTAGCACTAAATCCTGCCTAGCAAGAGAGAAGTTGTTGCTTCTTAAAAAAAAAATGAGTCTTGCTGTGAAAAACTGTGCTTTACATTGCTGCTTTCTGTTCTTTGCTAGCTAAACTTGGTCTGTTTCTTACCTCTTAATCTTACCTCAGACAGTCAAGTCGCTCTTCATCTGTGGGTGAAGATAAAAAATACAGGGTATAGATGGATGTAGAAATTGTCTTCTTAAGATCAGTTCACGTCCATAGCCATTGCTAGCTCAGATAAAGTGCTGTTGCAGAAGCAGCACACCAACATTCCTCTGCTGAATCAGGTATTATGGAGCTCAGTCGTTGGGATGTGCATGTCTCATTCTTCAAATTGAAATTGAGTATAGAATGAATTTGTTTATTCTGAGTACAGAATTTATTCAGAAATTCAAGTACAGCTTAGACTCACCAGTAGGTGGGACAGTGTGTGGATATCAGCACAGATATTGGGAGTTCTCCCCCTGTGAATATGATGATGTGTTCAATCTGCTGGAGGGTAATGCCATTTGATGTAGTTTTGAACAGTTACAAGTATTATTCTGTTTACTTCAGTGGCAATTTCAAATTTAGGTTGGAGATAATGAGAATCCTGAGCTTCCTGAAGCTTAGCTTTTGTCTATTCCCTGTGGGTCTGGAGAGCACTGCAGGGGAAGTAGTATGGGAATGTCTGCTCTTTGATTCATTAGCTGTATTGAAATTATAGCAGCTGTGAAATGAGAAGGGTAGGTAGGATTCTGGTTGGTTGAACAGCCCTTGATTACTTCCCTTAATAGTACTGAAAGCTTTATGATTCCAGGTCCAGCTCTGAGAATAGGGATATGTAAATATTACATGGGATGATTTGATTCTATCAGCCTCATATGGAAAAAAGTGACATCAAAACTGCAGGCCTCCTCCTGAGGAGAACATCTTAAATGGGAGAACTTATTCCATTATGCACTTTGTAAGGCCTTCATTAGCTAGAAAATCCCAGCATATCTTAAACATGACAAGCAGAAACATGAGCACAGCCTGTGTATATGGAGCTGGACTTATTTGAATTCCTGAGTAAATGGTTCTGTGTATAACTTCACCTAAGTAATGCTGGGATGCTGCTTTTCCAATTATGTTCCCCTTTTGAAATTTTCCTCATACTTCTGTAGCTATTTATCAGTCAGAAGCAACCATATTAATAACAGCAACAATGATAATAATAATGATGATGTTTAATTTTGAGTAACCACGAGAAAGGACACAATAGCAGTGGTGTTACTATTGCCATTAGAATACCCTGATGGTTACAGTTGTAGCTTGTAGATATAGTGATGCCCTCACTCTATGAAGGCAGCTGTTTTTCTTAGGGAAGGACATAAATTTCAGTTCTTACTTCTTTTCTGAGTTTAGTTATCTTTCACACTTTCTTTCCTTATGAAGGGAGGTAGAATCAGAATTCAGAAATGAAATTTTAAGGCATGTTAATTGGTTGGATCTCAGTTTTTGGAAGGAGGCGTATGGTAACTTTATATTAAAATGGGAAATGAGTGGAAGGATATACAGTCCAGTTGGGAAACTGAGAGTGAGACACTGTGTGCTTTTGCTTGGTAGAGTCTTGGAAGCTTCTTGCAGATGCCACAGCAGAGCTCAAACATGAGCATCTGTAAGAAAGGGAGTGGCGACTGTTTAATAGCAAGACCTTGAATGTCCCTTCTGCTATTCATGCAGGCACTGATATTATTTACATCTCTATAACCATACCTTAGGGCTGTGCCAAGATTTTAAGTCTCCCCCCTCCAGCTAATTGATTATCTGATGTGAGCTCCTTTGGCTTGGCAGTATCACATATACACAGAGTGAGGTACAGGGGCAGCTGGCATGCTCATTTCTAATTTCAATGTTTGGCAGCTTCCGATATCAGCACGGGGCTTACTGAAATGCTTGGCACTTCACCCAAAAGCAATGAAGTCTTTCGCTTAACCCAGTGTGAGGGTAAACAGGATGTTAGCCAGAGTTGCTTTGGTGTCAGATATCAGATAAGGGTAAAACACACAATAATTGATAGATTAAATTAAAAGTTCCTCTTTTACGATTTCAGTTTCTGTTTACATTATTATTAGTCCATGTATGTTTTCTTTGTAGTGAAGTTGTAAATTATTATGTCTATAGGATTACAAAAACAATCAAAGTATTTCTTTAATAGAAAGCTAATTTCTTCTTCCACTTGACAAAGTGAGGAGAGGATACACATTTTCCCTCACAATACACATGCTGTGGCTTCAGAATTCTTGTCTAACCTTGTGTTTCTTATTTTTTTGCTTCTGTAGACCATTGCCAAATTTATTTTACATGAAGTGCCAATACAAAACTAAATTATGTGAGGAAGAGAGATAAAAAACTATGGATGCACGTAATGGCACAGAACAGAATATGGGTTTATCAATTAATGAAGTATTTTCCAGTAATAAAAGTGATTAAGAAAGTACTGGCAGAGATTATACTTAAAATTGCTCTATAATGTAATTGTCTTGTTGAAGACAGAACATATAATTGGTCTAATGTGGACTTCCAAGAATTTGGTAAGGACCTGAGATATTGCTAATTTAGCTGTAGAAGATGCAGTTAGTTCAGGAAATGTATGATGTAGCAAAGTACACAGGAAGACAACAAAATTTTGCAAAGATATATACTGTAAACAGAATTCTACTGTTTTCATTCTGTCCTTAATGAAATGTTATTTGATATTTTTCATGAGTAAAATTATCTCAGAATACAGATTTCTGTCTATAGGGATGAAAAGTCTTAAATCCAAAGAAAATCAGAGAACTATCTATAAAGAACTGAATGACCATCAGCACTAGAATATTAAGATAGAGATAAAGCAGTCTATTTAAAAATGAAAATTCACGCATTTGGGGATTAACAGTCAACATAATTTCAGCTGTAAGATGGGGGATCAGCAGTGGAATCCCTGAGAAGGATAAAAACTTAGGTTTTACTCAGTGAAGGATTGAGCCTTCAATGTGTCATTTCTGTATTTAAAAAGCCAAAAAAATCACTCCCCCCCAAAAAAAACCCAAACAAACACAACACCCCCTCCTCCTCCAAAAAAAAAAAAAAAAAGAAAAATCTGGAGAGAATAGTAGTAGTGCCATTTGGCAGGGTATGTTGCCAAAGCCTTATCTGGAGTATTGTATTCACCATACAGGGGAATGGAGCAGGGGCATACAAATTGCTATAGGGAAGAGAGCTTGGCATATGAGAGGCTATAGAAACTAATTTCTTTGGCCCTGCAAAGTGAATATGAAGAAAAATGCTTCCTGCCTGTAAATGAATTGAACAGGGCTATTCACCAGGGAAGAAAAAGATATTTAAGCTCGCGGATAATGTTGGCACAGGAACAAGGAGGTATAAACTGTTTACAAATGAACTGAAGCAAGAAACCAGGAATCTGTCGATTCAAAGAGTTTCTACATGTTCCTTCAGTAGAAGTAGGTGTAGGGAAAATAGAGTAACTGGACTAGGTAGGAAGATTGCTTTATGGCCAGGTTCTTGGGAGCCCTGACAAATTGTATGTGCTTGACAAAAAGGCATACTGAGCCAGATGAGTTCTCCTAAGTCCCAGATTTTAACTGTGAAAGTTCAGGTCTCTGTGATCAAGCATGGCTTGATTTCTATGATGAGTCTAAACAGATAAATTCCAGGCCTTCTGTGTCTGGGATAATTGCTGATAAACAAAACAATCAAACAAAGACCTCTTAGGTTTCCATCTGTTTTCAGTGTCAAATGCTTTGTCTCTGGCCTTTGTACAGTGTCTACTTTTACATGGCCTGCAGCCAGATCTCCTTAGTCTGTGATTCTATGACCTTGCAAAGTTAACTTGGTAGTATACAGCTGGGAGGTTTCCAGGAAAAATCTCGTTTTTGATAGGGTATATTGGCACTTCAGTAGGTGGCACTCTTCACTTTGGGTCTTGCCTTAAATCTGATTTTTCCTCAGGAATGAAGAGGTTGCAGTTTTGCCTGTGGCCTTAGCTAACTACTGTTTTGTCAAGTGTTGTTTGATCTCCCTGAATTCCTCTCACTGTATTGTTTCTGTGCTCTGAATTCTTCTTCAGTGAAATACTTGGAGAAAAATCATCCTAACACTGGAATTAAATCAGAAAAGGACCCAACAAATGGGACTTAATCAACTTCCTCTTGCGTGAAGGTTCATCTTGCGATAGCTCAATGGTTTCTGTTAAATAGTCCCAGATGGATTTGGGTAGAGTTGAACTGTAGTTACTCCTTGAGAGTATTTTGTGTGCTGTCCAGCATACTGTGAGTGGTGCCACAGTATTCAACCCATGGTACACTTAAATCTTCGTGTTGGAGGTCTGTAAAGGAGCCAGCCCTGTTTATCTGACGTTCCCCTTACATGTGGGGTCTTGGTCTAATGTAACTTAACAGGAAGGAAAGTTTGTAGTTAAGCTGCCTTTAGAGCGCCCCAAACACATGGGCTCCACTACACCATTTCCTCAAGCTCTAATGTTCTGGACCATGGTTTTTAAGTGCACCTTTTCAGGAAATGTAGTAAGAAAGAAATAGGACTTTCAAAAAGCCCCGGAGAAATTCCACAGAATTTTGCTGAAATTGATACAAATCTTGTCCTATCAAAAGAAAACTGATGCACACCTCAGTTTCTTCATTTTCTATTTCTCGAGGTTTGGCTTTAATTGAAGTTCCTGATCCCTTTGCTTGATTCTCACCCAAACAATTATGTTTATCTCTCTTAATCCTTGGTGATGTCACTCTGTATTCGGTCCTCTATTAAAGGACCAAATTTTTCCCTGAAATAGGAGAGGAGGGGTGAAAAAAAAAAAAAAGAAATAAAAAAGTGGCTTCTTTTGACTTCCTTGTTACCTTTGACTTTTAAAAAAATGTCCTCTTAACTGTGTTGCCTCTTTTATGTTTTGATGTTATTCTAAATCTCATTGGATGCCAATATATAATAATAAAATAATATTTCAGTTTGTGGGGACATTTAGTCCCTTTTTTGTTTTCAGTACAGTAGAGTTAATAAGTTAAACTGTTTCTTCTGCTTGTCTAAACTGTTCTCCTGGTTGTAGTCAATAAGATCTTCTTAAGCCTTGTATTGCATATTCAACCCTGAGGCATACAGTAAATAATGTAATAAGTTGGTGTTAATGAAATGGCCGTGTTTCCCAAGATGATCAATCTTTATGTTCTCTTCTACACTGCTGCTTGGTGTTTCCTGTGTACTGACAAGCAGTTTTCATAAAGGTGATAGCATGAACCGAGCTGCATTCTGTGAAAGAGAAGACTCTACCCTGATGACAGCTGCTGCTAAAGTAGTACTTCCACGACTCTGTAACCTCTCAAGAGTGGTATTTATCTTGTTTAGAAGATCTTATTCAGCGAGTATGTGACTTGAAATAGTTGTACCTTCTGACATGGTTCTAATGATTTTTGGAGATCTGTGTCTTGAAGAATGCTTGTCACTACGTTAGAGTTTGTTCTGAAAGCTTTCAATGCTCTTTCTTGCTGTCTTTGCCTGTGTCTGGTCAGTTATACTGTAACTTCTTTCATCTCCATATCATTAATTTTATTATAGGATTAGGTTGATGACATGAGAGGTCAAAATTCTTTAATCTTCCCCCCTCCCCTCAAGCTTTGACTATTTTTAGAAAAGTTTCTGGGATATCTGTGCGCTCTCACCATTGATAAAAGCAACACAAAACGTGTTGCTTGCTGTGTGGGTACAAATTTTGCCATGGCTGTGGAAGTTCCTCCTTGATGTGCCTTTTACTGTAACGCAGTGACAGTGGAATTTAGGCTGTATCCTTGTAGCCATCAACTTCCATACAGAGATTTGTATTGCAGCTCTCTTGTGACTGATAGCTATTGTAGCATGCACTGAAAACATGCTGACCTTTAGCAGTTCCCGTTCTGACAGAACAAAGGGCATGTCTGTTAACTCCATCCTGCTGAAATTCTGCATTTGCTTTTAAGCTGCTTCAGTGTATAAGTGTAGATTTAAAAGCTTGGAACACATTTTTAAGAACTGATAAAAAAGAACTGAGTTTCTAGGACAAGAATATCTATGGAACATCTGCATTTTTTGAAATCATTCTGTGGCTGTGTTCATGTAATAACATGTTTACATGAGCAGCCCCTTCTTTAATGCTGTCAAAACATTTTGACTCTCATCACTCTGACTTGTGCGTTGAAAAGATGGGCTTGCTGGAAAAGTGTAGGAATAGTGCCCTTTGCAAATGTTTGCCCAGATCCTTTAGCAGTAAGCAGGCAACTCCCTAAAAGTACAATGTTAGCCCTTGTTGTCAGGAAGTTTCAACCAAGCAAATGTGGATAGGAAATTAGTCTGATTTTCTTTAAAATTACGAGTAAGTAAGGATTGAAGGAAATGCTTTTTGAAAGGAGTGTTTTTGTTTTAGGTTTTTGTTACCCTGATTAAGATGATTTGGTCTGTTGGCAGCAGTGAAAGAAGCCAGTGATTTTGTATCTTTTCTCACTGGTGTAACCTTTTTGAAGCACTGAATTATAGCAAAGGGTTCCTTCAAATCCTGCAGAATCTCACTGGAATCTCTCCTGCTGGACTGTGCTTTTCAGTAGATTGACATGTAATCAGGTAGGTTTGAGGTTTTTAAAACCCATTTTCTTGCAGAGCTAAAGGTGTCTTAGTAATTGTGATTCACTTGGAAGAGAAGCTAAAATTAAGTAATATTTTTTATCACTCGTTTTCTAAATTAAAGTTTATCTGGTTGCAATCTCAGTTTTCAGGCTGAATTTTACTTTCATTTAGGGTTATAGATATCTGAAGGAGCTTGAGTTGCTTCTAAATTGGCTTTAAATGGACACGATTAAGTTTTGGCTGCAAATTAGTAAGAATTTTCTCATCATTAAATCAAATGTCTGGAGTGGTCTTCTAATTAGAGTGTTTGCATAGGAATTCCAAAATTGTTTTGAAATGGAGTTTGTTAGGTTTTGGTGGTAACGGTACAGCACTGAACTTGATGGCCTGAGAGTGCTCTCATATTTTTGTGTTCCTAAATGCATCCTGTTGTAGCCTGAAAGTACAACTTGACCTAGTTATCAAAGTAAACTGTTAACTGGAAAGGATGGAGTAATTCCATTTCCCAGGTTTTAATTGTGCGTCTGAAGTGTGGGGAGCTGTCCTGGCTTATTTACTGAAGAGCTTTTCTGGGTGCTTTGTAAACGACAAGGAAATTGTGTACACTTTCACAGCTGCAATAAAACAACTGGAAGCAAACTTAGAAAGGAAGTAGAACTCAATATATGGCAATATGGAATATTCTTTTGGGAAGCCTAAATAAGTAGCAAAATGTTCTTAATTTTATGTGGAAACAAAATGCTGTTGGAGATAAGAAGTAAATACTATTGAATATAGCTATATATATATCTATTTTTATATATAAATAGATATAAAAAAATAAATAGCTGTTCCCTGGTGGATTTTAAATATCCAGGGAAATCTGACAGTAGTGCTTTATAGTTTGTCAGATTCAGAGGTGGGAAGAGGTAGAAGTTTTCTTTGCCAAGGGCTATATATCTACATTGTAGCCAAGCAGCCTTGTTAGCTCCCTGGAGATAAAATGACTCTTCTGGCACTTTCTGTATCACATCATTTAGGGAGAAAGAGAATTTTCCCAAAATTTCCTCACAAGACTGGATGGGTGCCCTTAGAGGATTTAGCTGTCTTGCAAGTATGTCCTGGAATATTGGCCAGAAACGTGCTTTCAGGCGGTATCAAGTTGCAGGTATCAGTTCCCAGTCATGGATCTGCTCCTGCACAACTGAAGTTTTTTTTAAACTAAATAAAAAATAATTTCTAGAAGTAATTATATGTGCAGATGTACACACAGTTGTGTTGACATATTCAATTAATCTGCTTTAAGACTCATAGGAACTTCATATTAAATAAACTTTAAACAGAATGTGAATAATGACTGTAAATGTGCTAGGCAATACCTGCATGTTGGTGATTGTCTGCTATTAGATTTGTTGAACAGTGCATAAATGTTCTCTAGACAGAGGTGTGAAAAATCAGGTGGCATTTAATGAAGGAATTAGATGAATGATTCATTGTGCCAACAACACAGAAATAGGCAGTTTTTCTGTTTTAGTAGCATGTTGATATTTTAAGTAGTAGTTCGTATTTCTGGACAGAGAAATTATATCTAGTTCCAAAATCCGTATTCAAACTCTGACATTAAAGTGTTGGCTTTGAAAGGCGATTTAGATTAATCAGATTTGTGCCTAAACTGTGTGTAGTTTAGTAATGAAAAATAAAAACCTGTTTTATTAATCTGGTCTGTTTATGCTATTAATTTGACTATGCTTAGGTATACTGTTTAATGGTAGGAATGTAGTGCACAGAGAAAATAATTTCACATCCTCTTTCTTCTTTAACCTTTTTCTGTGCTTGGTATGGGAGAGCTGTCTAATAGTTCTGCTTTATTCACATGCATCTCAAAACTGAGGTATGTACAGCAACTTCCCCTTTTGTGCAACTAGAATGCCCTGGGACAGTAAATTGTATAAAGGTATCCCTGTAACTCACTGAAGGAAGCGTAACTTGCTGGAGTTGATGGCACTTCAGTCAGTTGCTTATAGTAAGTAAGTGTGGGTGTGTATTCTTCCAGAAGATATGTATTTACTGTACATATGGTATCTGTAGAGCACATAATTTTGGGTAAATCAGATTTCTCCCTTCAGAGTAAACTTTTGGGTGACAGCCAAGGTGTACAGTCATCTTTATGTTGCTGATTTAAACTTGTTAAAGGGAAAGAGAAAGCTGCATGCCTCTACTGCTGTCAGTTTTCCTCTGTCGTCGTGTACGCATGCCAGGCTCCCCAAGTCCAGCATCATGTCTCGTTGATCCAGTACATGTACAGTGTGTGTTCTGTTTACAGTACACATTAATTCATCTCCACATGTGTATTTCACTGCCAGAGTAGTACCCTCAACTAACTTTGCATAGGTGACTCTTTGATACTGTCTGCTTTGAGTGGGAGCGAGTGTACACCAAGAAGGAAGAGGAATTGGCTGCAAAGATGGGCACTAGTCCCCCTGCCCCCCAAGCTTAGTAATAAAAAGAATATGGACAGAAGCCAAATATATTTTGTACCAAATTCACTTCCTCTGCAGAATACAGTTAAATGAAAAACATCTGGAGTAGCTTGTTGAGTTGATTTTGTTCTGTGCTTTGTCCTGGTAATGGATTTGTTTTCAGAACTGAGCATTCTGCATGTTTCTTGGTGGATGCTAGTAGGCTTGGAAATATCGCAGCATGTGGAACCCAGTAAAACATGAATTCCATTTGTTTTCCTTGGCTTCTGTCTGTCATGATGTGTTCAAGATGATAGGGCCTGTAAAGCTGTAAATTTTAGTTAGGTCTCAAGTATGAATCCTGAGCCTTGTCTTCATGTTGCAGAGGAAGTCTGGTAGTTGGAGGAAGGCTGTTCACTCTGTTCCTGAGGGTGTACTGTGCAGCCTATGTTTTGTTTACATTAGAGGTATGCTGACAAAGCTGCTGGCTCTAATATTGGGCTTAATAGTTTTGTTTGGGTTCGCAGCTGTGTCTCGCTATCCTTTCACTCTGCCTGCCTGCAACTCTTCACAGAATTATATACTGCAGGAGCAAATCCTACTCCAGTAATGCTGCTAAGGCCAGGATTCTGGTGTTTTTCTGTGTTCACAGAGTCTGCCAGGCAGGTTAAAAAGATGAAGATAAGTGGATGGGCATCTGTGTGCTCTCATTGTTTTGTGACCATTTAAGGAGCTGTGAGCTGAAATGAGCCCTATGACTGTTTTTCCCTCAACCTTGTTCTTGAGAAATTAGGGTTGGGGAAATGGTGAAGATGGGGTTCCTTTACCTTATTCAGCTAAGATATGTGGTTCATAAAAATTAAAAAAAAAAGAAGAAAAAATAAAATTTAAGATCTTGGATGGTGAATGAATATGGAATAGAAACCCCTGAAATGTGTGACTTCACTTCTTCAAACATATGTTAAAAATTCAAACACTAATTGCTTAATACTTGTATTCTAAGAAAGGCTGCAGTGGTAAGAGATTGTGTTCATATTTGAGTAAAATGACTCACAGAAAAGACTGATGGACCAACATTTTTACCCTACTTAAAATTACTTACTTTTCTAAATAAATATGAACACATCTTGATCTAGTCAGCAGGTCAGATTAGAGCACAGATTTTCCAATCTGTTTACATAGACCTCAGTGCAAAGCTGACTGAGGTCACAAGTGAGGTGTGCAAGTCCATATCCTTAACTGGTGGTCACAAGTCACTGCTTACAGTTCCCTGATTTGAAATATATGGGATTCCAACATCCAAGTAGGTAGGAATTTTATACTACACTGAAACAGGCAGTGGTGTTTTCAGGGAAGCTACACTATGAGTAGCTTTCACTTAATCAACTCTTAGTTTCTATCTATTGCTCTAATTCCTGGAACTTTGATTAAGGTATTTTATCCAGCCCATCCTGGTTGATTGGCTGTATTGTGTCTGGGATAGTCTTTTTATGTTGGTCACAAAGGAAAAACAGATTTAGAGTTTGGACACTGGCGGAACTTAAGAGTTTGCTTGTTAGTTTGTGAGTACTTGGTCTCTTCAAAACAGCAGCCTAAGTTCATTTCACTTAACTTTTTTTCTTGTTGGGTGATAAATAAAATCTCTCTGGTGGAGAGAAACAGAGAGAATGAAGAGACATCGGGGTTCACAACTTTGGCTGTTGAAATTCATCACCCAAATCTGATAACTGGGGTTCTCCTGTGAGTTTCCCACGGCATGTTCTTCCTGCCAGCCTATAGGATGATATGAATAATTGGGTATTGCAGTGGACGTTCATCTAAATCTGCTCTGCTCATGTGAAGAGTAATCTGAAAGGTGATTTCCAGTCAGCTTGGTAGGTGTATCCACCTAGAGTGAGATTGAGCTCTTCAACACTTTTCTAGTTTTCATTGCCACACCACTGCAAAACACATGCAGGGTAGTTGAGGGTTGGGTTTGCTGTGTGATGGCTGCTGTCTCTGCAGGCAGATAAAAAACCCAGTAGCACAGTTTTTCAGCTGTGTGTTGCAAACAGAATGGTTTAGCTGGCTGATTATAATGGTAGATGGTAGGGCAGTGGCACATGTCCTTATTGCTCCCTGGTGCAAATAACATTGGTTCTGACTTCCTGTATCACAAGGAGTCCACCTACCCTCAACACTGTCACCTTCTCCACCCCTGCTTGGATACAACCCTCATTCCTCATTTCCCACTTCACTAAAGCATACTGAATAGAGGCTGTACACAAGCCCTATAAGGCTCGAGGTCTGCAATGCCTTCTAGATTTATTTTTCTATCCTGCTGTAGCTGCATTAGCTGCAGCTACCACTTATAGATAGATGATTGTCATGCAAAGATGTCACTACATTTTAATGGCCACTCAGCTGGCATTTCTTGGAAAAGCCCCAGTGCTGAAGTGAGACGATGCCAGTTTGTACCAAGTGTGGATCTGGCCACTATGCTCACTTTGGCTTTGAGCTGGAAGCTGTGTGAAGCATGTTCTTTCCAGATGGCAAAGTGTGGCGTTTCTCCGTATCATTAAGTGGAGTACGTCTGTTGGGTAGAGCTATGTTTACAGTAGCTGGAAATTTATGTGGAGAAGATAGGTTCAAAAGGTCTGCAAATATCGAAGCAGAGCTTGAGTAATGGCCCCTTGTGGTTTTCCTGCGTAATGGCACTATGTTTTTCCAGGCCTTTAAGCTATGGGGAAAAACAGAAGTCAGGCTTCTGTTCAGATAACATTTTAAAATTTCTTTCAAGCATTAATTTTGAGTTTGTTCAGCAAAAATCCAGTTATTTTTCAGAAGCCTAGTTTCTGGAAAATGCTTGAATAAGGTGTGGTATAGAAATACAGCTTCAAAATGTAATGGTAATAAACTATGCCTTATTTCTTAGACTTACATAAACTTTCATCTACTTTCTTGAATTTTGGATGCCAGCTTTTTGTTCCACAATGAGCCTCTCTCAATGTGGCTACAGGTTGATACCACACAGTGTTATCAAGCTTCATTAATTAATTAATTAGCTGCTTTGACAACTAATGCAGCAGCTTGCCCCAGTTTGGATGGGTGCTTAATCACACTGCTAACCATAAGTCCACGGTAAATCCCACTGCTATTACTGGGGTTTGTACCACTTGTGAGCATCACCTTATAGTATTTGGAGTTAAGAAACTTTTGTACTTCTGCAGATGTTTTTCAGACTTTGGATAGTGCCTCTTCAGACTGCAGCATTACTGTTTTGGCGTGGGGAATTTTGTAAAAGCACAAGATATTAAGCACAAGATAAATATTCTGAAGGAGGAAGATTTTCTTTTCCCCTTTGTAGTACTGTAATGTTTCCTGTAATGAATCTGCTTACCTGGCTGTTAAAGAAATGAAATGTGCTGCGACTCGCAACTTATTTTTGGCACAGGTGCAGAATGGTTATGGGCACTGGCCACACACTGACATGTGAATTGGCATTCTGGCACCTTTTGGCTGTTTTTGCAGCTGCAATGAGACCTATACTTTATCCCAGAAGGGGCAGTTACACCCCCTGGATTTGTAAGGGAGCCCTGTTGCATATTAGCAGACAAATTGAAGTTTCCCTCCTCCATGTAGCCTCAAGGCAGGAGAAACAGACAGGAGAGCAAGCCATTACAGCAGTATTATAGAACATGCTGAGTTGGAAGGGACCCAGCAGGATCATCAAGTCTAACTCCTGGCCCCGCAGAGGACATCCCAAGAGTCACACCATGTGCCTCACAGCATTGTCCAAATGCTTCTTGGACTCTGTCAGGCTGGTGCTGTGACCACTTCGCTGGGGAGCCTGTTCCAGTGCCCAGCTGCCCTTTCGGTGAAAAACTTCTTCCTGATATCCAACCTAAACCTCCCCTGACTCAGCTTCATGCCATTCTCTTGAGTGCTGTCGCTGGTCACGAGGATGAAGAGATCAGTATCTGCCCCTCCTCTTCCCCTCACAAGCTGTAGACAGATACGAGGTCTCCCCTCAGTCTCCTCCCAGCTGAACAGACCAAGTGGCCTCAGGCACTCTTCATACAGCTTCCCCTCAAGGTCCTTCACCATCCTCGTGGCTCTCCTTTGGACACTTTCTAATAGTTTAGTATCTTTTTTAGACTGTGGTGCCCAAAACTGCACACAGGACTTGAGGTTCCCAGTCTGTACACATCCACCCAGGGTTGCCTTGTCCCAGGTTGCAGAATCCAGGACTTGCCCTTGTTAAACTTCAAACTTTTGGTGATTGCCCATCTCTCTAACTTGTTGAGGTCTCTGTGCAGGGTTTCTCTGCCCTTGAGTTGTGCCTGTTTAATGTTTGCAGCAGCATGCTGTTCTACCTACCCTAACTCTGCCTTTTGTATTTTGGGCAGGCTGGTGGAGCAAAGTGTTTTCAAAAATTCAGAGGCCTCGCTGGCTGATGCACCCCTCAAAGCTATCTGTATAAGGCAGTCAACTTTAAGCTCTCAAAGTACTTGTTCCCAAGAGTATACAGATTTCAGTATTATAGGAGGGTAGAAATTTGCCTTTTAGCTTGAGGTTTAGGGGTGACTAAATCTAATTCTGGTAAACAAAAAAAAAAGCACCCATATTCATTCCTGACTTAATGCATTTCAGCTGCTCTTCATGTAGTTCAATGTCTTTAACAGATGGTTGCTTACAAAAAGGCTAGACAATGTAGAAATATGTGAATTATATTTGAAGATAATACTGTAAGCATGTGCCTAGTTGGAGTCTGTGGTAAAAGGGATCTCCTTACCCAGAAATCATCCCTACCAGTATCTCTGCTTTGGGAAGTCATCTTGTGCTGAAGGTGGAATCTGCATTTGACATGGTGAAGTATGGCTGTGAAGTTGCTATATCCTGATCCTATCGAGCTTCCCAAGTACATCTAGTTTTTCCCCAAAGTTTAGACATTGAAGCCTGTTCAGTCTGTGCTTTAAGTAGTCATGACTGCTTTTGGTTATAACAATACCAGTACTGCATGTGTATACTAAACACCAAGGGACTGTGCAGGAGAATTATTTTCTGCTCGGCCCTGTAACACCTCATTAGAATGGGGTTGTGGTCCTCAGACTACATGCCAGTACATCCATTTTATTACAGTGCCAAAAAAAGAAGAGAAAATACCCCGAGGCTATCTTACTGATAAGCTTCTGAAAGCACTACCTGACTTTGAGAAGTATTTCAACAAGTATTGTGGACCTCTTAGGAAATTTCCAAATAAAACCAGACTTTCTTAAACTAACAAGATGCATTAGCCACTTAGTATTTAGTTCACTATCATCCTACAAGCAATATTCCTTGAAGTCTTACTACTGGAACTGATACATTTTCTTGATGACAGGACCACAAAAGCCAAGAAAAGCCCAGCTTGCCCTTTCTGGGGTGTGTTTGAAAAATAAGGGGCAGGGAGAACAGGGTAACCTGGCTGCTGCGGAGATAACAGACATAATCCTTCCAGTTTTGCCATGGTTTGGTTATGGTCTGTTTGAAAGAGATCATTGCAGGTCAGGTCTCCTTAAGAAGACTGATTATTTTGCCACCTTTATTCTAAATAGCTAATTTTCTATTATATTCATAAAGACCTGAAGAAGCAGCTTCTGCAGTGTCTTCTGTTTGTAAAAACGCGTGTGGAACAACTGTCTTCTATGGAGTCTGTACCCTGCATCCTTTTAAAAGAAGGTACCTTCACTGGCGCAAAATCCAGGCAGCAAACTCTGCACGATGTTGATGAAGAGTTTGTTGGGGTCAAACTCCTCATTTCTATCTCTTGTTCCTCTGATGACATAATGGTGAGGGGCAGCAAAGAAAATAGTGGTCTTGTACAAGGCCTCCCATATCTGTTAGACAAGAGGTCACTAGACCGGTGACCTCTGAAGTGGGAATAGGATCCAAGAAGGCAAATGGAGAGGTAGGAAAACCTGGCCTCACACATTAGCTGGGAAATGAGAATTCAAACCTCAGGTGAAGGGCCCACAACTTTCTTGCCCAGAGTTTTACAGGAATGTGAGAATGATGGTTTCGTTGGTCTTTCTCGGTACCTTCATATCAGCAATCTTCTCTTCCTCTGTTTTCCCTTAGTACAAGAAATACCTGGCTTGGTATTAGGATAAAATGCTTAATTTATGAGGACTCATTAATTAGTAAATCTGACAGCTTTTTTTATTTCTTTTAAATAGCTCCTGCATTTCCTTATCTCTGCAATAGAACTGTCATGCTGAAATAGCCAGACACACAAAATGAGTCAAAATGAAGTGAAGCCCACTTCGGCCTTTCTTTCGTAAAAAGGAAGGGATTTTAATATAGAACATGACCAACTCCATGTGAGCATAGGAAAGTCAAGGGAGCCTATAGCCCCTGTAATTAGCTCAGAACTGCTGGTAGGTTCCCCAAAGATGGTTGGTGGAGCACAGGTTAGCATCTGACATGCAAGAAGAGATTCTGAAATCTCAAAATACTAGTAAAAGCAACAATCCAACATTCTGTCTTAAATGTGACCCTTGCCCTGCTATACTTGCCCCTTTGCTGAAGAGATGGAAGGAGGAGAAATATATGTTATCATTAGGATATTTTAAAAATTTGTTTTAGGTTTTCCATAGATACGATACCCAAATAGCAGGCCAGGTCTTATATGATAGAGTATCAGGGACTGATATTAAAAGGGGTTCTAATGTGAAGGGGATACATGGAAGTTCCAAACAGGATTTAATTTCTGAAGTCCCAAGAAGATGTAGCAAGTGTTTGGGATTGTGACAATCTATCAGTGGTCTTGGATGCCCATGTAATAACCAGGATGAGAGCAGCATGCATAGTTGAACAGAACAGGGCTTTGAAATCTGCAGTGCTGGCTGGAGCTGTCCAAACAGTTGTGGTGTCAGGTGCAGCTGGAGGCAGGCATGGCAGTGGAAAGCAGTCTGTGAGGTGGTGCAAGATGTGTTTTTGTCATTTTGGAGGAATTCCCAAATAGCTGTCCAGCCCATGAAGCTGGTAGAGTGCAGATGGTGACTGCTGCCTTTGGGGTCACAGCCATGGCAAATGCTGACTTGGAATGAACAGAAAGTGCTAACAAGGTATGAGGAATGACAAGAACGTGCTTGTAAGAGAGTGGCAGAACATGTTCCTAGTTTGTCAAAGAAGAAATTCTCTCTTGTAAATGAAATAAATCTCTAATGGTAGACCAAGTTAATCATGCTGCAACATATTTTTAAAAAAGTCCAAATAGTTATCAAAACTAAGACAAAGATCCTGGAACAAAGGCCAGTTCATAATTTGTGGATCTCTGAACACACCGCCAGTTGTCAAAGCACAGAGTGTAGTGGAAGAAAGAAAACAGACCCCAAACACTTGTGTGTATGTGTGTGGGTGTGTATTTTCTTTTTTTAATAGAATGGTCACTCAGTGACCATTCTTGCTGTTCCAATTAAACTTTTATTACACTACCTGTTCTTCACATTGTGCCAATCTTTTGTGGTGTGTGGAAAGATTGGAATCGGTGCAGAAGTGAACAGTTATCTGTCCATGTCTATTAAAGCATCTAATAAAATTGCAACGCATTCTGTCCTGAGTTACAGGAATTAATGGACGTGTGCCAGACAGATGCTGTTACAACAAGTAGTATAGGGATGCTGAGAGTGTACCTCAATTCCAAACTTAGTGTTGTACCAGGGATTTGCATCAACTCCAGAACATGTAAATACACTTTTCTGCTCTTCGGAGTTGCTGTTCAAAGTGGCTTTTAACTTAGCAATTCTTCTGTTAGTGCCAGCTGCTCTGAAGAATAAGACTGGTTTTATTCAAGTCTGGCAAAGTCTCTTTGATTAAAAATTGCACAAGTTTGGTGTATTAAACATTAAAAGAAAAAACAAACAAACAACAGAAAGCACACACAGCCAACCACATCTGAAAATCCAAAGCCAAACTCACTCTTAGGTTAAAAACTCATTTTAAACTGACAAAAATGTTGTATCATAATTGGATTTTCAGTAGTATTTGGGATCAACAGACTTCAACTCTTGCAGTTAAGAATGGATCTGTCAAAAATACTCGTTTGTATAAAGGGAGCTAATGGTGGTATTTTCCAAGTTAGACTAGTCTAACTGGTTTTAAGGACTTACACTAAAGGCACAGTGTGGCATAGTAGGACCTATCACCAAAGATAGTGTCCTAAATATTTTTTCTTTGTTTTGAAGCACCTCTTTGATTCACTTCTGCCTTCCTGAGTGGATGGTGTTGGTGGTACACCTCCACGGGCAAGCTAAAAAGAAAGTGAAGATAAGTATTTTCTTTGAAAAATTTCAGGCATAAATTTAGTCAGCAGTGCCCTTTATCTTTGAAAGAAGGCTAAGCATTCACATAAGAAGCCTCAAAATCAAGAATATATGAAATGTATATAGCTTGTGTCATCAGTCTTGCTGATGCAGATGAAAAAAGTTTCAAGATGGCTTTGCTTCTTTTTCCTTTTGCATTATTTATGAAGTTAGGTCTGATGATGATTTTGCAGTCTGTGTTTGTAGTAGATGCCTGTACATTCTGCTGGCACTGTCATTAAACAATGAATTGTGTTATCTGGCACACCAAGCTCTGAAGTTTTAAATTATTCAAAAATGTTTTTGTTGTGAGCTGGCACATTCTCATTAGCATGTATCTGGTCAGCCAGGCTGAATCAGTCATGCAGGGAAAATTTGCGAACTGCCAGGCTTGTCACCTTGTGTTAACTCAGAAAAGAAACTTGGCCTGAAACAAGTCTTGACTGGGAAGTGTGTGGACAGTGTTGATAGCAGATGGTATCAACTCCATTATCTCTGAAGGAACTTGGCTGCACGTTGATGGGCCAGGCTGAAGAGCAAGGACGTGGTTAGGAGATGATTTTGTACTCATTTGAATATGCAGAGATAAAGAAAGAAGAACTTACTGCCTTGAATTGCTGAAGAATAACTGTTCAAACTTCAGTGATGTAGACATCTGTCACTGATTGGTTGAATGCAGTACTGCTCTGGAGAAGTGATGGGCACAACTGTGCTCCATGTACCTAATTCCTCCTTAAAATAATATTCTGGAATTGAAGAGAATATTGCTTAGCGTTTGTATTGCTTTAAATATGAAAAAAAATCCCTTTTATTCTCGTAACTTTTATCTAAAGAAAGTATTTGCATGTTTGTTTTTGGTAAGGAAATGAGCTCAGTAGCCAAGTCTAACTTCATTTTGCATGAAAATTGAAGGCATCACAACTAGGAAACAAATAGCAAGGCTCTTTTGCTTTGGTGCTGGCTTTCATGATGTATAGTGATATTGATATATTTGGTATATAGGATCAGATTTTGGGTATTGTGGAATCCAAGAGTGATTTTACAATGATATAAAGAGGGGGAAATAAGAATTTCTTCCCAGAGACTACTGCCACCAAGACTTCCAGGATTTTCAACTAAAATGAATTGTAAGGATGATGAGAGAACGGTGTTTGTGTAGACATGTAATACTGCAGAACAGAATTATGCTTTTTGCATGGTATTTTGGTCTGCTGTGGGGGAAATGACGGAGATCAGGGTTTTTTTTTGTATACCACATCCCTTTTTTTGTCACTGCTTCAGACTTCACTTGGTAAGGCTACACCTGCAAATAACTGAGAGTTAATGCAAGTTTGATGGCTGACTCTGACAGAGCTTGATGTTTTATCAGCAAATTAAAGCATGAAATTTAATCTTTATTTTCCTTCAGCAAATAATATTTCTGCATTGCAGAGTTGTGGCAGCTGCCCACAAATGAATCTTTGGTCTGTTGTCTAGACTTTGCTTAAGCTTTCTTTCAGGTTACGTGGGGAGCAGTTAAATGCTTTCTTTCTACAGCAGTATCAGGGGCTATAATAATCTTTTTCAGGACCCTGATTAGTATCACAGGAGACTGAAAGCTATGTCAAATAAGCCAAGAAATTTTATAGGGGTGGTCTCTGCGGGTAGGAGGTCGGGTCACTGGTTCAGAGGTGATAGAAAATCCATGGAAGGTAAAGTGGAAGAGCTAAAGACTGAATATCCATAAGAGGGAATGGCTTTGCAATTGGCAAAGAATGGAAACTAGGCTTGAATTTCTCACCCAAGATACTTGCTTCTGCTGCTTATTCATTAGTTATAATACTGTAAATAAACTGAACAGTACCAAATAAACAGCCAACTTCATAGTTCACAATTCTCTTTACATTGGGTATGGCCCTGCAATATTTTAGGCTTTGACTAATTCGATGGGTCAACTAGCAATTTTATGTATATTAATACACATAATATTGCTATTTTAAAAAAATACAAGTATTCAGGTTATTTTGCTGGTCAAGCTTAGATGCTTTTTATTCTGTACCTGGAATAGAGAAGTCATCACTTCTCAGACACTGCAAGTGATTGCTAGAGAGTATTTCAGATGGCAATTTTCCTGATTTGAAAAAAAGAATAAAATTCCATAATGGTGATTTGGCAGTCTGAGGAAGCCTCAAGCATAAGCTGCCAAACTGAGATGGGCTTTTAATAGGAAGAAAAATATTGAAGACAGAAAATTAGCAAAAAACTTGTATTAGATGTCACACCAGAAAACGTGACCTGACTGGATTTGAAAGTAAGCAATTATTGCTACTCTGACAGACAGTACTCATAAATGGAATAGCATCAATATTGGCTCAGTCACTCCAGCTTAACATAATGGTGCACATGTTTAAAGCCATAGATTAGTGTTGTGTGCCACTGTTAAATGTCTGATGATCAGAGTCTGTGTCATAGTGATTTTTATATAGAATGCTGAGCAACTGATCACCTATTACAGCTCCATTGCCTTGAAATGAAATCAATGCTTCCAGATGAACTAGCAAATTACTTCAGAAAATAATCATGTAGGTCCTTGGGTTTTTATCATCCCCCTTTCTGCCCTGCTTTGAAGGTCCAGGAGCCATATAATGAGCTATGCCAGGGCAGCAAAAAGCATTTCAGTTGTTAGGTGGAGAGAGAGGTGTTCCCTGTGTGTCTCTGGAGAGCATTTATTAATGCTTTTTTAGAACATCATGAGAAGTTTTATCTGGAGCATACCAGTAACTTCACACGCAGTAAACACTGTCAGCTGTTCTGCAGCTCTTTATAATACTTCCATAGCATTTGGATATTGAGGAAACCCCATAGCATGTACTCACCTGTAATGATGAGTGACCAGTTCTTTGGTTTCTGGTCTAAAAAGCCATGTTGAGGGTTGATTCCAAGCGGTTTTAAGTCAGAATCTGTAAGAAGTTTTGGGTGCATTTGTTTTATTGTACATATGATTACTGGTAATATCTAGTGCTGCTTCTTTCAGAGAAGCCTGAAAATTGTAAAATAGGTGTGTGAGTACACATACAGGATAAGGATTAGGCTAAAAATCAATATTGTGGTTGAACTAAGTAGTTCAAGTACTTAACAAAGGAGGTATGTTACCATTATGAAAATGTCATGGATGGCTAAATCTTTATTGGATATGGGAGTACATAAATCAGAAGGCTCCTCTGACCTTTAGATTGGTTATGGACCTTTTTGTTATATTAAGAATAAATATATTAACGTTATGGAGAGAATAAAGAAGAGAGAACACGTTTTGCTACATAAAATAACATGACTTTTTCATTTAAACATCAATCATTCTCAGAGCATTAACTAGATTTTATCAGATTGTTTGACCTTTGCTGTCAAGGGAGTAAATGTAATTTTTCTTCTCCATAATGAAAATAACATCAGGAAATATATGCAAGAAGGCTTGTTTAATTTCCTTCTCCCTGCATTCTTTCTCTGGAAAACTATGAACTGTTGTCTCAGTCCTATCAAGCTTATGTTGCTTGGTCTTGACTTTAAAATAAGAACACATTTGGTTTTACTTCAGGATAAAAAAAATTAAGTTGGTTTTAAATGAGATAAACAAATTTGTATCTTTCAGTATTCAGGGAGTGGAGCTAAACTACTTCTTAGTCTTATTATTAGTGTTTGTAGATTTATGTGAATATCTGTATATGCATTTTATCTTTAATACATTAATATGAACAAGAGAAACTAATTTACATAATGGAAAATTTAACTACATGATGAATCTGTGTTCTAGACCTAAGTTTGTCTTCCTGCAAAGGAATAAATCTGCGAGAACCTGAGAGCAGTCTGAGAGAAGAGGAGAATATTTGTGAATATGTATTGGAGCAATTGAGAGAATCCTAAAATAAAGTTATAATTAAAACAAAAGGGGAGAATCCTGTGACAGTTTCAGGCTCTTCAGAGAAGTGGAATGGGAAATCTGGAAGAGGAGATGCTTTTGAAGTAGACATACATTTAATACTAAATCTAGCTAGTGATAATGAGAAGCAAATGTGTTACCAATTCCTGATACTCCTGGTCCATCACGAGTGGGAGCAGTGAAAATGATCCACTACACCTTTCCTCCCAGACACCTTCTTGGAGAGTGGCACTTGGCAGTACCAGCCAGTTAGCAGGGAAAGCACAATGTCTGCTCGCTAAACATCTTGCAGATGTATGCTGGGCAACTTCTGGTGTTAGCAGGTAAATGAAAAGTGCAGAGAGAACAATTTAGATGTTAAGATAATGTTTTGCTCTGCAGTAAAAAGAGCGTGTTGCAAATACGTTTGACATGGTGATTTAGTATTAGTTGGCAAATATATGGCGCAGAGGAGACTTAACAGCTGCTTAATGGAGTAATGTAACATGTCCAACAGAGCGTATGACCAAGAAAAACAGGAAAATGAAAAGTGTGGAATGAACAATTAATATTTTGTCAAATGCATCAAGGGATCAAATAATCTCAATAAAACCATTGAAGTTGTGTTACTAATTGTGGTGAGTTGGTAGCAAAATTCCCACATAGCCACACTCTCCACACCTCGGTTGGAAGGGAAAACCAGGAAACAAATATAAATCAGAAAACTTGTGGTTCAATGTAAAGGCAGGGGGATTTCTTACAAATTACTGTTGTGGGCAAAAAAGGACTTGCCTTGGGGATAATTAAATAGCTGCCAATTAAATTTGGTTTGGATAGTGAGAAAGAAATAAATGTTAATCATCTCTTCCTGTTCCCCAATCCAGACAACTTCAGTCCTTTGCACTCCTCTGCATGGCCCAGGTGGCACAAGTGGGATTTAGGAGGGGATATAATCCGCATACAGCAGTTATTTTCTCCTGCTCCTTCCCTCACACTTTTCTACAGCTCCAGTATGGGTTCTCTCCAGAGGCCATTTCCTTCAGGAAATACCTGGGCGTGGAGCTCCTCTGTGGGCTGCTGTGTAGATGTCTGCTCCGATGCCTGGAGCACTCCCTCCTCTTACTTTAGCTTGTGCTCAATTCTGTGTAATTGACTTAGTCCACTGTGCTTGGATTTGATGATCTCAGAGGTCTTTTCCAATGTAATTGATTCTGTGAAATTATCTTCTAGAAAACTGAAATAGGTAGTCGGGAATAGAGCTGTTTTCAGTACCATTTTTTGTATTTTTAGTGTACACCTATTTTGTGGGTATGTCACAGAGGGTGAAGCAAGAGGGTTTTGTGTCAGAGGGGACAGAGTTTTTGTTATTGTATATATATTATAAGGTAAGTGGTTTTGACATTGTATTACTCTCAGCTTTAGTGTTTTACTGACGACAGAAGGGTTCACAACTCAAGAGAAATGTTTCACCTTAAGAAGTTATGTGGTCTTAGAGACCCTCATGCATTAGCTGACAAGAGTGAAAACACTGACTTGCAGGCACTCACTACTTTATTCTGCTTGTCACTCGAGACCCTAATGCTCCAGACACTGCACAAAACTTTAAGAAGTATTGTCATTTTGAGGATCACTCAGCTTCTAAGCTGCACTTTGCAGACAAGTTTTCAGTGCAAAATGATTGCTCATGTGGCAGCCTGTTTCTGAAAAAGCTCTGATTTATGGACTTTGTTTTTACTTTTCTGTAGATACCAAGCTGGAGGCAACATGTAGCTGGTCTGGCTTTGGAAGATATAGGAAGTATTTATTGTAGTCCTGGTATCTCTTACCCCAATGTGGTACAACTTTTATAGACCAGGAATGTGCCAGGAACATCCCTGGGCAGGGTCCTGAACTTTCCAGGGCTCATTCTTGCTTCTTTGTGTCAATAAACTAAAAAGTTGCAACGCACTGTGATCTCAGCCAACTTTCCTGAGCGTCACCACTCTATAGCCCTGCGTGTTCTCTCTACATCTGTAGCTCCATGGGAAAAGAGAATGAGAAGAATTAGATAGTGGTAAAGACAGAAAAAGCTTTAACAAGAGCTTCAGAGAGAGTACTTAGTTGTATGTCATTTGTTGTGGTGTAATTCACAATGGGGTAATCACATTTGTAGTTCTAGATGAGTGCCTGTTAAGCCTTTTTTATGATATAATGGAATTATATGTGTTTAATAGAGGTTACAAAACCTCCCAGAATTTCTTGGATGTTTTTTGAGACTCTAAATGTTGGGATGGGACTATTTCTTCTGTCTGGCTACAATTTATAAATCAATTCAAGTAAAGGGCAGAGAACTCTTTACTTACTTCTCTGGATTAAAGACTCCTCAGGACTTGAGAGTCTTGGTCCTTCTGTACAGATTAAAATCCTGGACAGTTTATGGTCCATGAACAATGATCCACATCTCAGGAATCTGCTGTGGAGATGGGTATGTGAGACAGAGAAAGCATTGTTTTCTTTGTAATGCTGCTGAAGTAGTTAGCGTAGACTCTTATTTTTGAAATGTGAATATAGCAGAGGGCAGTGTTCTACCAAGAGAGTATTTGAGGCTGTGGCTTTGTCATCCCTGTTTTCATTATTAATTTAGGCCTAAAAGTTTTTTCCCCACAGAGGTAGAATATGTTCAGTAAATTGAATCTTTGATGTTTGCCTAGTTGATGGTACATGGTATGTATTCCTTAGTCAACATAAGGTTGGTAACTCCAAGGGCCAAGCAGTAAACTAATAATAAATCAATGCAGTCTGTTTGTTGAGAAGAGAATACTGAATGGGAAAGATCACTGTACCAATTTCCCCTCCCATTGGCCCAGAAGTTCTGCTCTGATTAGATAGCCACTTTTGTCCCTGTGGTACAACCAAAAAAACCCCAAATAAATTCAAGAGGACCAGCGTATTGGTAAACTAGAGCTTAGTGTTTCAGTTGAGAGCCAGAAACAAAGGATAACAGAATTGCAGTGAGCATACTAATGACACTCAAATTTTACTGACTTTAGAGTCAAAACCAAGGCACAGAAATAGTCTATTATTCAGTGAGAAAGGTGAGTCTGTGTGGGAACTAAAGAAGTGCATTGCCACAAGATTGGCAAAAAGAAGCTAATGAGTTACAGCTGTATCCAAAATAAAATCTTTCAGGTTTTGAAAATCAGCTAGTGATGGATGGATGGAGGCTGCGGCAATTGACATAGTGGTGGTGCCAAGTGAAACACATTTGTTACCAACAGGGAATAAAATATATGCTACTGAAACTCTTTAGCACAGCTTGGAACTTAATATAAATAAAGTATATTTTAGAATTATGCCAACAGTCATTCCCAAGAAACAATTTCACTCTCTTTGATACTTTTTTTTTGCCCTCTCCTTTCTGAACCAACCTGTGCATGCAAACATTTTTATCTTATGTTTTAATAAAGAGTTACGGTCAGATTTTCTACCTATTACCCATCCTCTACCAGTCTGAGTTGGCACTGCATCCAAGGATATGGCAGAAACACAGGCTCTCTTGAAGTGTTAAGAAGTCACCATCCAGTTGGTTGTGGATAATCATTAGTACTCCATTTTTTCTTTTCTTTTTTTTTTTTTTTTGTAGTGTAGAGGTGCCTAGAAGCTCCAGTCATAGGCTGGCAGAACTCTTGTCAGTCATTTCATGAGCATGGCATAAGAAGATGGTAGATCTCCTAGAGAGCTCACAGTATAAGCTTCCATACTTTGGTTGTATTATTTTTGTTAGAATTTGCTTTTCTTTATTATATTTTGCAGAATTCTTCTCCCCCCTGCCCCTCCCAGTCAGAATAGGATTAAAAGAGAATAAATAATCTAGTGCTGTCAGATATTGTATTTCATCACTGTTTCACCTAAATTTGAATTTGTCTCCTGGTTGGTACACTGTGATTTGAAAAGATGGATATAGCAGGCTTAAACCAATTAAGTAACATGCTCAGTCTCCAGGGTTTTGGAGGGGAGAAGTAGTAGACAGAAAGGAAAAGAAAGTCTTTTTTGCCTGCTGTATTACTTGATTGCTCTTTTTATGGGGAAAATATATATGTAATTGAAGGAGTAAAATAACTGAAATCTGACTTCAACTCTTTAATAATACATTCAATTTTTAAAATGCTATGTAACATTCAGGTTGTATCCAGTATTTGCAGTAAAAATGTAAAAATCAGGACGAGAACCAGGGCAGTAATTATGGCAGTTTCAGAAGCTTTTAAAATCTTATTCCATGGTTGGACTCTGTGTGCCCAGCAGCTGAGACTGCTCTCTGTTGGTAAACACATGTTGAATTTGAATGGATTGATAAAGCTCGTAATTAATTACTGTTCTGCCATCCAGCAAGTAAAGTTTCATGTGGAATGCTGTCAAAACTATCAGTCTACCAGAGGGGGTTAAAATGGTAACAATGTATTTTCTTCAATAAATCCCTTAGCATTATGAATGGGTCTTATGCTCCGCAGATATTTAAAGCAAATCTGTAATAGATAGATTGAAACCTTTGAAGAGATATGACTGAGCCTATTCTGCAATAAATCTTTATATTACTTAGGCTTTACTTTTACTTTCAAGAGGCTTATTTACTGGTTAGTGCTTAGTGCTCATTTACATCTGTGAAAGTGCAACACAGGATATTGATTACTGTAATACTGCTGATCTCATGTTTTCTAGCATTTACTTTAGCAGGCAAATATAAAGTGACGTCCTTTTTAAACAAAGGAACGTGTCAGATGACCATGTGAACGTAGAACTGGATATTGTGTTGGTTCTAGATTGTGGGGATGTAGGCAGAACATATTCAGCAAATTTGAGCTGTGTAATGGAAGTGAGCATGAAGCAATTACAAAATAAAACGTGAGATCTCAGTTCTTGGAGGAGATACAGAGAATGATGTTGAGTGCCAATAGTGTGATTAAACAAATATATCTTTTTTTAAAGTTTGTATGAACTTACGGAGCTGTGAGAATTTGTATTGATGTGACTGAGAGCACTCTTGGGAGGTCAGAAGTATCTAAGAACTTGAGGAATTTTGATTTGAGATGCTAATTCTGTTATTCTAAAAGTGAAAATGTAGAGGGGGGGAGGGTGCTTTTCGCCAGATGCCAGCTTAGATGGTTGCAAGCTCTTAATTGTGTTTGCATATCAGCATTTCTTGGAATGTTTTGTACCTAAAACTTAGTGGGAGTTGGGAAGGAAGGATGTGATACAGGGAAGACCAACAGATTTATAACCACATTCTGCCAGCGTTTGTCCTTCATGGTAGTAGTTAAATGTATCTGCTGCCATATTGATAGAACTGAGCTGATTCACAAAATGAGCCATGAATGCTCCACCCAGAAGAGTTAGAGGGGAAGGAGGATTAAAACATAAAGCGATGTTTTATGAAAAATGAGGACGAGCTGATGGTGTTAGTGAAAATAGAGCAAGATGTGTTTTCTGCTACCTCCAGTCCTTCTGTTGTGGCCTGAGGAAAAAAACTTAGCAGCTTTTAGGACTTTGGAATGGGGAGTAGCAACTCAATCCACCAAAACTAAGAAACCAGGTGACTGAAAAATAGTACTGAATAATGACTCATAGCAGCGGAAAACAATTCTGACATTCTTTTCCACTCTGAAGCCTGTTTTTGTGGAGCAGTTTTAATCCAATATGTGAGCCAATTCATATAGACAATTTTGGAACTACCAATGCAAAAAAGAAGCAGAAAATGTCAGGAGTTTAAACTTTTATAAAGGCTGACAAGATAGAGAAGAGAGAGAAGTTGATAAGGGCAGCAGTCTTAAAGAGGAACCTTTTAAGCAAAGATTGCCTGAAGATAGTCCAGAGATAAAAAGCTGATTTTTAGGAAAAATAAAAAATCATATCATGAATAAATCTTTCTAAAAGGAAGGAAATGGCTATTTTTAACTGCGTATAAGAGCAAGTAAACATTTGCACTTTAATATTTTCATGTTCAGTTTGAGTGATTATGCATAAAGACACTACAATTGCATTAGCATTTTACGGATGCAGATTTCTAAATGTCACTTTTCTTTCCAAAGAACTTCTTTGTTATTAATTGCTTTTAGTTAGAAGACCATAAGATGTATCTCCTGACATTACCTGAAAGTACCACTCAAGATTAAATACAACTAAAAAAGAATATGGATAAACTATTTTTCTTAGTATATAGCACTGTCAACCTTTGTCTCAACCAGGTCTTAACTGAGCGATCAGTTAACCTTTGCTTTTGTAGACTGCTTAGCATTTTTCTGTAAAAATTTAATCATTGGCCTCATAGGAAATGACATAACTGAATTCTTGGACTGAATGCAGTATTTCGTGATTCCATGTTCTCACTTTTGCAGTGTATGGATTCTCCATTAAACTCTCCAAGTAACCTTTTCTAAATTAAGTTGTCCATGGATATATGCAGAAGGGTATTATCAGTGGCCTTGCTAGCTTAAAAAAAAGGTGAACAAAAAAATTTGGCTGTTAGGTAAGTGAATACCAGGTGCCCAATCATAGTAATTTCTCCAGCAGTTCCAGAGATATTCTGCCTAGTACTTCTGGAATTCGAGCAGAATTTATGCTCTTTTATTTATGGTTCTCTAGGGGTGTATCCCTTCTAATGACCTGGTGAAAAAGAAAAGGTATTTTGGAGGTATTTGCATATGGTCATTAAGTTGACTGTGGGACTGTTGTTAAAGGATATGCTTTCCTTCAATGGTTACATTGTTCCATAAGTGGCAGGAACCCTGACCTTATTCTAGGCCATGAAACCATTTGATATGCCCTTATCCTGTGACCCAGTGTTCCCTGAAGGCTGGCAGGTGCTCTGCTCACCCTCCTTGCTGGAAAAGATGCTTAAGTAATTGTGAACAGAAATGTATCAGACATGATTCAGAAGCCAGTTGCACTGAAACATGGCAGATGTGAAGTACAACCTCTCATGCAAATTCAGTGCCCAAAGGTTTCAGATTTAGGAGCTGATTGTCTTCTGTTCACCAACGCGTTACATAACTTCTACATTTAATTGCAGTTATCTGTGATGTTAACTTTTGGTGACTAGGAAAAAAACAATGCTTTTACTAGGATATTTGGGTCTTTATCTCTTTAAGTTTGTCGTCCCTTTGCAGATTGGAGAAGTTATAAAGTGGAATAGGGTGGTTTTGCCAGCAAAATGTCACATAATGGTGATATTAGCAATATCCTGTCAAGAAGTTACTGACTGCTTTCTTGTGTTGTGAAGTTGTGAGCTATAATATGTATAAACTTTGCCTGTGCTGTGTTAGAATAAAGGTTGGTAATTCATAATGCTGAATTGCTCATTTTTTGGCATGGCAAGCATTTTGGGCTAACAGAACAGATTGCTAACGCCTTCAAAATAAAAAGAGGCAATTGTCTCGCTCAAAAACAACTTGAGAAAGCATGCTTAATTTTCTAACAATTACAGCTTGTTAATTATCTCTTCTTCTGAAATATCTTCCTTGGAATTCAAGTTTTTGCAAGCAATACTGGGATGCTACAGGCAAAACTCACTAGCTGGAACCAAAAGTTCAGTATAACAGAGAGTTGTGAAAGTCACCTTTGCTTTGCAGGTAGGATGTATTTTAATTATCTATACCTTTAATCCAGAAAGTTTAATTTGAATTCCTAAAATAAAATGAGAAATGTTTCCGTGTAATTCCCAGTTAGAGCAAAGAGGATTAGAAGTTGAAAAGATATCTGATATCTACAGGTAATAAAGCTAAGTGTTTGGGGCCTGAGGTTTTTTTTTTTTTGATTGAGCAATTACTCATTTGGCCTAGCCTGAGAAAGCCATTAATCATAATGACCATTTTACAGTGTCTCCTTTCCTTTGTAGGCTGGCCTGCAGAGGTCATCACCTCGTCATTTAGGTCAGTGGAAAGGTCACATGTCTCCTCTTGCTTCACTACTGGCCAAGAGTGCAAGATGACACTGGGTTAACAAATGACCACTCTGCTCCTAATTATAGGAAACGTGGCTGGATTGTGCCAATGGACAAGGTTCAGACTTATGGGAACATACAGACAGTGGCAGGAGCTGTGCTTAACAGCTAAAACAATGTAAGCTGAATGAGTTTCACTCTCACCTAAGCAAACCTAGAGTTTCTTTAATTATTAAATATTCTTTGGCAGTTTCTTCATGTTTGGTATAATTATGGGACAGAGGGAAAATACCCAAAATTCAAATTGCTCATAGTTTCAAGTTGTAGTTGGTTTTGAGACTCTGACCCCTTGAAGATTTCGATATCATTATTTAAAAACTTTACTAAATCATGCCGTTAACAACACTTGGTTTTTCACATTTATGCTATCTGTGCAATCAAATGTGGTGTAGTCATCTTAATGTCTTAATGACAATGATTGATTTCAATAATATACCTTAAAAGAGCATATTAATCACACAATATCATCGAGCATATGAAGAGTAAATAATATAAGCATGACTTAAAGGAAAAAATCTAAATACCACTTGTTTATGCACTTGTTTCTGAGATGGCATAAGTTCACGTTGGTTTTGTTTAAGCTGACTGATGGAAACATATGGTGGGAGGAAAAAGAAGCTCAAGATTTTGGGTCATCTTCCCGAGGTTGATTAGACGATCCCTAATCCCTAATTCCCTGTATCATATGTGCGCCTATCATCGTGTTTTAAGAACGTAGCTTTCCAACAAATATTCATAGTTTGTAAGGTCAAATCCTGGGCAAAGTAGCGTGGGAGCTTGCAACAGCAGTGTTTCGAGAAACGTGTTGCAAAACCGTATCTGACTGCCTTGTGTGAAGTGTGCCAAGGTGGCCATGTAGGGGCAGTGGGAATTGGTGAGCAGGTGGGTGGGAGTGCTGTCAGTGTGGTGGGAGCACAAATCCTGTCACTGATTGCTAGGCTTACGGTCACATGGACAGCCCCAGACAGGACTCAGTTAGGAGCTGAAGTGAGAGCTGGCTGTGTGCTCCCAGTGCTGGTGCACCATATGCTGCTGGTTCTGATCCTGCAACTCCCCTGTTGTGTGCAGTTTTACTTTTACTTAGCTTGTCCTTTTATTCCCTTTGCAGCAGTTGGCTGATAGTTAAGACCAAATTGCAGTTTAACTTATTATACTCTTTGGGGAGCTAATACAGTATCCTGTCACCTGTAAATTGCCTCAGCGTGATGCAAGTTTTCATTTCAAATGGGAATTTTCCTATCTGAAAGGAGCTGTGTGGATTAAGATTCCTTTCATTACCTTGAGAAACTTACAAACCTTTTTTTCTGTAGTCTACTTGCCAGGCTAGGAGGAAAAACATTTGCAGGAAAATAGGCTGCAGACAATATGTGGTATCAGGTGCTTTGGCAAATCTATTTCTACGCTTCAGGGTGTATTTGTGTGTGTGTTTTTCTGTGCCTGTGAATCAGTCAGCATATGTTCATCTTCTAATAACCTTGCAAGCTTGGTTTTGAGTTATAATCTACCTCTTATTTCTGTTGTTTAAAGATACTCTTAAAATTAAGTGAGTTTACTAGCTGGCCTGGCTGGTTTTCATTTCACATCTGTTTGTGGCTCTGACAAGACCAAATCAGTCCTATTTTTACTTCAGTGAAGCCAGCGGAAGGACAGAGTAATGAGAGTAAGTGATTTTTGCAGAGACTTATCATGCAAGCTTTATGCAGATAGGTTAGACCCAGGCTCCAATGCAATACCTAATGATTTTTAATCTGTGCTTTACAGAAAAGCTAATGATTTTGCACAATGGATATGCAAGTTTCTCCCCCTATATCTGCCTAAAGATACAGAAAAGCTACAGAGTAATGCTTAAATGGGTCAGAATACACATCCATATTATCAATTTTTTTTTTAAATCCATGTAAATACCCTGTGATTTAGGACAGTCATGAACATTCACAGGACACTGTAAATGTAAAGGATATTTAAAGAATGAAGGGGGGGTGAGCCTACAGTTTTTTTCACAAGCTAATTCATTGCTTTGTGGTTAATGGCCAACTTAAAACTTTTCCTCTGAGCAATCCCAAAAGTTCCTGTTGCAGGTGTGTGTCTCAGTGAAAACTCCAAATCTTAGACCCAAGTTGCTGCTGTTTTAGTGTTTTCCATAAGAAGCAGACCTGGTAATACTTTTCCATCCCTAGCATATCCAAATTCAATGACTGCTGCTTTTGTATTCTGTGCATAATGCATTGTGCATTATGTATTGTAGTGAAGAAATGTTTATAACAAGTGAATTTGAATTACTCCTTAAAATCTAGGCTGCATGAGTTGTTCTCTGCGTGTGAGTCTCTTTTGGGGGAGGGGCTTTGTTTTGTGCTCTTTGGTTTTATTGCTCTCCCATCTGCTGCTGTCTGCTGCAAATAGCTTTGCCTCTGCTGCTGTTTTTCTGGTAGATCATTCTTAGGACTGCCTGGCCACATTCACTGTCAGTCAGCTCAGAACACTTGCAAAGACCGTATATACAGTAAACCTGTGATTCTGCCATCTGAGGTGTCATTTCTTGTGTTTACAAAAGTGTTTTCACTTCTATGCTCTTCTGGACTCAAAATCGGACTTGAAGTCTCGTGTCTTTACCTTTATTCTGGAACTACCTAAGTTAGAGTGCAGCCAGAACACTTTGCACAAGGCTTGGGTTATTTCTAGGCTTCACAAAAGATGATCAAACTAGCTTAAAATCTAGCAAGCTGAGTAGAATGATCTGTGCTGTACCTCTGTGCAGCTTCAGTTATAAATAGATAAATAAATGTACCCTCAACATTTAGACCTTCATTACTAGTGCAAAGCTACTTTTATGTGCCACTATTCTCTTCTGGTTTTCCTTCTTCTCCATTCTTCTCCAGTAAAAAGAGTCATCCCACACAGTGCAGCTGCCATGTTTCTTTTACTGCAGAAACCAGGAGAATAGGGCCATCACTCCAGACTTGGTAAATGTTAGTTTCTTTCAGTTCTTGCGTTCTCAAGCTGTTTCTCTGCTCTCCAGGTCAACTTGTTCCTAGCTTTTAAAGGTAGGTAGTATTTTGGTTCTGCATATTTAATGAAAACCATCTGCTAATACCTATTATCCGACCTCATGTCCTCCAAGTGCTTGGAGCTGCTGAATGTACCTCAATTTTGCCTAGATACCTTCTGTAGTGATACTCAGATACTGCAAAGAAATTGTGAATCCCATTCTGTTCTAGGAACAGATTTTAAAGATTTTGCACATTCTTATTATATGTATGGTTGAGCCAGCTAGCAAGTCAAGCAATACCCTCTTTCATTATAATGCGCCCAAGCGCACGTGCAATTAAGTCCACAATTAGAAAATACAAAGTTCCTAGATATGCTTGCATTTCATTGAAATGAGGCCATTCATTAAAACTGAGATCTTTGAGATTAGAATGCAATTAAAAAGGTTGAGGTTTTTAAATGTGGATTCGTAATTGGATATACAGTCTTCCACTCCTGGGTCACCAGTTCAGATCCATCCCAGGTCAGTAGTCACTGAATCCTGGTACCATCTAACAGCTGGTGGTTTATGTGAAATGAGTAGCCTGTCTTACTTCAGTTTGTACTGAACAGGTGTCCACATTGCAGAAAAGTTACTACAATTGTTAGCTTAGCTATCAGTCTTTGTATGGGAGCAAAAATCTGTGGTGTTGTACAATTAAACTACCCTGCAGCCCTTAAAAATTATTTCTCCAAACTGGCATTGAAATTTATTAGTGGGCAAAATGATACAGTTTATAATTGTCATATTCTTTTCTTAAATTATAAATAAGAGGCGCTAGAGCACTTATGGTTACCAATATGTCTCTCTCAGAAACTGTACTTCTGTAAAAAAAGAAGAGCCTCATCTAAGTATCTAAAGATCAGAAAGCACCTATTACCAATAAAAAGATTTTTTTATGCTTTAGAACACTATTATTAAAACTTTAAAAAGCCAATGAATTAAAATTCAAGGGGTTTCCTTGAAATCGTCTAGTGCTCTATGTTGTAGTTCTCATCTGATAGTGTCTTCCAGATCCTTTTTCCCAATCCCAGACTTCTGTTACAACAAAGTTACAGTGATATTTGAGCTTACTGAAAAGCAAGTGCAGAACATTAAAACATGGCATTTTCAGCAGATATACACCCTGCCTATAGGTGAGAGAGTCTTTGAAAGATGAGAATCTAAAAAAAAAACAAATTAAAACAGCCGCAGAGCTGGATCATTTAATAGTTTGATCTTGCTCACCTTTATCCCTCAACTTAGGAACGTGACACACAGTCTGTGAATTTTTTTAGAAGCTTCTTTTTCAGTGGAACCCCGATTACAGTTGGGAGCCTCTTCTCTCTTTCCCCTATCGTTTTGTCCCGTTGCCACAGACGGGAGACCCAGCGCTCGAGGAGAGCACACAGAGCTGCTGAAGGGCTGGCAGGAGCTGCGCTGCCCCGGGAGCGTGCCCTGGCTGACTGAGGCAATGTGCTGCTCCAGCCAAGGCCATTGCAGGGTGCCAGCAAACATCACCCAGCTCTGCCCTGCCTCCAGCACACACCAGGGTGAGTCACACGCCAGGGTGCTGTGCTGGGGAAAAGGAAAAATGTCAGGAGGGCACGCAGTGAAAGGTGGCCTCACAAGGGCACAATGTTACTCAGTTTTTCTTCAGCCTAACAGGTGGCTTGTCAACATAACTGTAATTTTATATAGAGGTATTCAGAAGCTTTAGAGACATAGACTATGGCATGTCAGTAATGTCCATGCCTTTGATACTGGCGCTGGAGTGTTGGGAATGGTATGGCACTATTTAAACTCGGTGTATGTCAGTGTTGGCTACATGGTTGTGTGCCTGTTGCCAGCTCAATACTTTCTTGTGTCAATGACTGCTCATGCTGTGCATGTAAAAGGCAGCTGGAGTAGTAAAGCTTGGGTTTCGCAGATTTGTTGATAATATGGATGAGCACCGTGTTACAAACATCGCAGTAAAAAAAGCCTCTTGCTAATGCATGATGTTCCATCAGCTGAACAGAGGAGTTTAATAAGTAGAGAGATAATCACACATGGTTTAAAGTATCACCTTTGTTAATGGTTCTGGTCCATGGTGCCTCTGAGTGTGTGTTCTATTTTTGTTGTCTCTCAAGAGGATCAATATTACATTATTACATTCTCTGAAAGTTTAGGAAGAAATGAGAACACTTTTTTTAATTTGAAGAGTGGCTTAAAGAGTGTTTTAAACCCCTGGATTATAACAAGCTAACTAACTTGAAATCTGTAAGATTTTTTCAAATTTGTAAATAGTATTTTCTTTTCTTCATTTTTTATTCTGACAGATGATTTCTTTCTCATCTCATATAGATTGAGTAGCCCTACTGACTTTCCTAATTTGTATTAGAATGATTGAAGGGAGAACATGATCACAAATAAACACTTTTACTTCTGCCACATTTTTATTCCTGCGATAGCACCAAGGGTCTTTAATGTGTTTGAAGTCTGATTACATTTAAAGAAAAGGAACTGATTATCTGTTAACATCAGTGAGCCTGATGTTGTTTCCTTTATGGTGAATAGAGGTTTCTTGCTGGTGATATCAGAAGCACTTGATGCAGGCTATGCTGGTGTGCCTTTTTTATGAAGAATAAACTGTGAGATTTATATTCATTACACTCTGCCCATCAGCCTGAAATAAAATCATGTTCATCTCTGATTTCTGCCAGTAGGTGTGAAAGGAAGGGAAACAAGCTCTGATAACTGCTCATCAAGATTTCTGTGGCAAAAACAGTTACTTATCTGCTTTAGCATGAATATTTTCAATTAAATCTAAACTGTGAATTTCCTTGTTTAGTTGAAAGTCCCTCAATAACATTAATTTAAATTAAATTTTTATTTGCTTTATGGTTGTTGTAGCCTTAAAATCACACTGCAGAAAAAATACTCTTCTATAGTAACGTCTAACTGTAATTACATTAGATTGCTAATTTATAGTCACTGAAATATTAAGTAATCAATTCTAATGCTTAGTTTTTTATTTAATTTGCTCTCAATTTTGCTTGCTGTGTAGCTGATGGTCTTCTGTGTACTCTGTAGTTGCTTCTCCCTTTTCACTTGCAGCTGCTTCATTTGATGCCTTGGAAGCTGTAAGGAAAAGAAAGAGCAGTGATTACTTAGATCTTCCCTAGTGTTGCCTGCAGCACTAAGAGCTGGGAACTGGCATGAGAAACACTACCAATTTGAAAGCGAATAAAACCTAAACACCTACTTATTATCGAGTTTAGAGCTTCAGAGAGGAAAAGACTGGGCTTTCTTAGGGTATACTAAAAGCAGAACAGATGTGAGGGTACATGAATATAGACAGAAAAGTCAATCTCCTCACTGACTGGGGACATCATGATGTTTCTTCCTGTCTGTTTAAAGCACCCTATTAAGGAGTAGGAATGCCAAGAGGGAAGATGAATGAGCACTTTGAGCCTGTGTAGTGGAGCAGTGCTCAGTGCTGTCCTCTTATTCTCTTGGTTATGCAGCTGCGTGGCAGTTTGAAGAGGAGGATGCTGTAGTTGCACCCCTGCCAGTGGATATTCTCTTCCCACTGTGTGGAGTGGCCTGAGTGCCCAAAGACAAGAATCAAAGCTTTTGAGCACGAGACAGGATAAAAGCTAGATGCTCATTTTGACCCTTCTGATACATGCCAGGGTGGTGACAAGTTCTAGTGTTGGACACTTTGTCTAGTGTTTGCTGTACAATGCTAGGATTGCTCTTTGCTATTCCAGTCAGACTTTTTTTGTCCAAACTCTAGGCCTGTCTTTTCCTACCATAGCTGCTGGATTCTGGGCTTTCAAGTCAGCAGAGATCAATATTAATTTAAAAGGTTAAAGAATATGCCAGTCAATGAATTTGGGTGTTACAGGAACAGAATCACAATTTCATCATTTGGTGCATATAATAGCAGCCCTTTAAATGGAACAGATATGCTTTTAATAGATGGTCACATCTGGAATTACCAATAATGTAAAGGAATAAAAAGCTGGAGAAGTACCAGTGTTTCAGGTGAGAGTGTGAAGTGAATGATCTATTGTAGCTTTTGTTCACTGACTGATCAAACTGTTACTTTTCTCCATAAAAGAGAAAATTGTGCCTGGATGTTCACCTTGTGCTAGCCTGAGGTATAATATTTGAAGGCCATTTCAGCTTTAATGAAAGAAAAAATGCCATAGTGAAGAGCTGTGAACTTAGATATCAAACCTCCTGAATTGCTGACATTCTAGTACAGCAGCATCTAGAGTAAAAGATACTGGTTAGGACCTAAGAACAGACAGAGGATTACAGATTCATGATTTATCTGGGAATTGACAAAAAATTGACTCCTTTGAACAGCTGTAGTGTGTAGCACTAACACAGGAAATAACCTACTGTTATTAGGGCTATCAGGAAAGTTGGAAAAAGAAAAAAGTGCAGTCCCTAAGATGAATCATTTAAGTTCTTCAGAATTGCAGTGGTCACCTAAGATAGTGATGTAATAGGCTTGTTTTCAGACCTAGCCTTTTCACTGCACTGTTCACCTAGAAAGGCAAAGATGATTAAAGGAGATATTTAATATATTTTATTGATAGTTTATGTTTTTTTTTGGTTTTTTTGGGGTTTTTTTTGTTGTTGTTGTGAAGACAAGCTGTGATATGGGCAGGTCGTTATTGTCTGTTTAAAGTGATGCAGAGTTATCTACCTAATCTCAGACCCTTTGGAAAAACCTGTAGGGACTGTTTGTCTCACATGCTGGATCTCAGAAGATGCCTTCAGAAAGAATGGCTCAGTGCTTACTAGATCCACCTGAACATGAGGAAGAACTTTACTGTGTGGGTGACTGAGCACTGGAACAGATTGCTCAGAGAGGAGTGATATATCCCTCACTGGAGACACTCATGAACTGTCTGGGCACAATCCTGTGCCATGTGCTCTGGGATGACCCTGCTTGAGCAAGGAGGCTGGACCAGATAAGCCACTGTGGTCCCTTCTAAGCTGGCCAGTTCTGGGATTCTGCAATGCCTTTTATTCAGTCAAAAGCAGCTCCTTCTATGCACTGAATCTCTTGTGAGAAGGATTATCACAGAAAGAGCTTGATTATTAAGATAGTACAATAGTAAACAGCATGCTAAGGAGTAACTCTGTATTCCCACTGGTTTTCTGCCCAACAGCTATTGATAAGGACTCCTGTTACTCTTTGGTAATGGTTAAAAAGATAGTAACACCCAATATGTGGGTGCCATCCAGCTCCTCCACCTCCAACTGTCCTTTCATCTTATGCATCTGCTTAGTGAAGGTTGGAAGGGAGTTTGACACTTACTTGTCTGTTTTATATATTGGGGACAGAGTCAAGTTTTTTGTGAATTCAGCATTTCATGTAGACTGTCTTTCTTAGTACTGTACCTTAATCTGTATTAGTCACATGGACTCTTCTCAGTTGGGATCATTAGAGGATTACCCTGCCATAAATCTAGCGAGTGTTTCATGCATAATCACTGGTAGCAAGTACATCCTGTACAATTGTTGAAATAAAAACAGGTCTTACTGTCATAATCCATTCAGCAGAAAAGGATGCTATTAAGGTTTTTTCATTTTAGAATTTTTAAAGAAGACAAAAGCTTACGTTAAAAAATTTGAACATTATTTCATGTTGTTTTAAAGGTAAAGGAAATACTAGGGGAATGTGTGTTTTCTTTACCCGAGTGAAATCTATGGCTCAGAATTCCTTGTGCAACTGGTTAGTGCACACTACTATATATTGAATATTGTATGGGTGAAAAATGACAGTGTGGAGGAACAGAAGACAGGATGACTGTCATCACAGCTCTCAGCATCTGATGGATTTGGCTTTTAATGCATTATCTAGAAATCCATGTGTTTTATTGAGAATGGGGAGAACCTGGGTGGGTTGCTAACTTTCATTTCACCCCAGAAGACCACTGAAATTTAATTTCTTTTCCCATTTTGGTGACCTAACTAATAAAATTTTCAGGCTGTGTGACTATGTAGTTTTCACAGGCTTCTTGGTCTTGCTCATATCTGAAAAGCTAGGAATTTTGATGTTGGATTTATCAGTGTTAGCCTTTGACAAAGAGGATTTTGTAAACAAAGCTGTACTTAAATCCCTGCGGCAAACATGAATGAGTGCTTGAAGTGGGGTTTGACTGGAAGGTCATGAAGACATTTTTTGACTGCTGAACTGCATCAAGTAATCTGTGTAGGTTTTTGAAAGATATCTGTACAGTTCTTTCATCTGACAGTCATGTTAATAGTAATATTATTATTGGAAAAATTAAAAAACAGAGACTGGACCTGTTTTGAAAAGAGAAATATTAGGACTATGAATAATTGTGATAGCTTCTTTAACATGTTTCTCACTGTGTGTCTGCAGTGTGGTGTGTATCAATTCTTGCTTTCAGAGCTATGTTCATCTGATACTCTGGTAATGCCAGGTCAAACTTCTCTCACTGAAACAGTTCTTCCTTGTCTGCCAGAGCTCAGATAAAAAGGTGTGTAACTGAAATTTAGCTTAATTTTGTCTTTTACTAGTTTACAGAATGGAGTGTGCAGTTTACAGTTATATGGATACTATGTGAAATCCTGTCATGTATTTTGTAGGCCAACTTTGTGCATCTGTATTATCTGATTACTGGTGTGGCATTGCTGGCAAGATGCTGTTTCAGAAAACTGAGTTGAACCAATGCTTACATCTAAAGCTACCTCTGATGCTGTAATACTTTACATTACAATGTGAATGTGATAAAAAGTACAACTTCAAGGTGCTTGGAGATAGATCACAGATGCATGACGATGCCTAGCTGCATTGTTCTTCAATTGCTTGATCTTTAAATACCTACAGGTCAGAGGATATGAAGATATGTTTTAGTCTTGTCCACGTTTGAGTCCTGGGAAGCCCACTTCAAAAGCTGGGTCTTAAAAGGTCTTTGCTTTTATCTGGAACACACAACCCCCTTTAGAAACTTTCTTTATCTTTTTGTTTCACTTGACGCCTACACATAAGCTGAGCCAATGTGCTAAATGGAGATGTTTAAATGTTTCCTTTTATGTGTTTCTGATTGTATTTTTTTTTCAAAAGGGTCAAATTAGCACTTGCACACTCTGATCTGTGACAGTGACAACTGACAGGACCAGCCCAGCTCTGTCTCTTCAGGCAGAAAGTTAGAAAAGCATCTTTTTAAATATAACCCTTATAAAATTTCTTACTCTGAAAGTGCATCTTCTAGACATGTTTGTGTTTGCTTTCCTGTGGACTGTTTTCTTACCTTAAATATGAGGGATTTTTTCCATTTGGTGAGATCATATAAATATAGTGTCTTTTCAATAAAATTTGTGGGGGTGGATATGGGTGTGTCTTTGTAGGAGAGAAATAAACATAGAATAGAAGGGGTGGGTAGTGGATAGCTCCCTGAAATTTTTAAATGTTTCTTTTACCCTTATGTAGAAGAATACTTTGACTTTTTTCCTAGTTTACCTATTTTCCTACTATACTACTATTCTAAACAGAATTGCTTGAGAGTATTATGAATGCATTCAGAAGTAATAGCACGCTGTAAAACATTAGACTGCTGTATCTCAGTTGAACAGATCTGGAATTAGCATTTTAATTATTATGCAGTCCTAGGATCACTTAGTCAAAAACCAGTGGAGTTCCTCCAGGTATGGAAAGGGAGGACTAAGAGTAGAACTTAAATCTGGAATTAATATGTATATAGTATTTTTGTACTTCAGCATGAGTTTGAAAATACATTAATGAAACTAGAGTAACGGCATGAAAGAACTGGTTCAAATAGTGCAGGCAGGGTCAATAGAATGCTTTGTTTAGATATATTCTGTTAGTCCATACAATATTATTCATGTAGGATCAAACTTTGCTACCAAATGCTGCTTCACTTTTCTCTGTAGCAAGGGCACTTCACTTATGAGTTACAGCTGTTGAAGCCAGCTCTTACAGTAACCAAATTTGGTGTGGTGGAAGGATGTTTAAAATTGATACCTAAGCCTGAATAAACTTTCTGGAGTTCTAAAAATTTTACTGGATTATAACCTGTTGTTTTATAGCATGAAAAGTAATTTATGGTGGTTAAAATAAGTGATAAATGGGAGTTTGGAATGTGCTGCTCCTGGTAGGCTCAGGGATAGCTGTGGAGGTCAGACAAGCTGTACAGGCAATCTTGCCTTTTCTTTAGAATGCCTCAGTGCATCCAGTTTGAAACAAACCAAAAAACCAAACAGATCCGTTGACTCCAAAAAAATTAAGAAATTGATTCAAGGGTCTTTTATGTTTTCCTAGTGTAAATTTTAATTTTACAAGTATTACTGCCTTTTGTTGCGAATTTCCCAGCCTGTTGCCTGTGAAAGCATCATCAAAACAAATTATTGACTTAGGTTTTATTGAATGCCATCATAGTAGATTAGTTTCTGTTTGGTAATTGTGGGGAAAAAAGACTGTAAAATCAAGTTCATCCTGTGTGCTGCCTTTCTCAGGTAGGATGGATCTCTATATATGAGCTGTCCAATTTTGTTTAAATTGATAGAAGCACTACTAGACTTTTTCCGTTTTCTTTGGTAATGAAAATCCATTCTGTGGCTTTTTCCTTGTTTATCTGTATCCAATAGTCTTTGTGGATTCAGTCCTTAATGATAGGCATTAGAGAAGAGCCACAGACAGACAAACTGGAGCAGCCTTGTAATGACAGAGGATGACTGGATTAGCTTGCAGAGGAGGATGGGTAGCCAGCCTTGCATCCTGCCTTTCCATGACGGAACTTGTGATCGAGTAGCTGGTGCAAGCTATGTGCTCTTGAAAGTGAAGGTCTTTCCTGGCAGGGTATCACATCCAGAGCTACCATCACCAAACTGCTGTTCTCATTTGCTCTAGCAGAACTGGCAATTAGTCAATTTTGAGACTGTTGTGAGGCATGTTGATATATCTTCAAATACAAGTATTTCTACTTCCAAAAAAACTGGATGCTGCATTTTTCTGGGTGACTTTTGATTTTTCTTGTAGGCCACATGGGCATAAATTCTGCAGCACCATCATTCTCAGTGCATAGATTCTGCAGAAGGAAGCTGTTGATAAATACCTAGATAAATATATTTGTACTTATTAGGTCATTAAAATAATACTTCAGGTGATGTAGCAGGTGCAGTTGAATCAGTTTTATTTGTATTTAGTTTTGAAGCAGTAATGTAATTTAGTTTCTTTACTGTGATTAAATGTTTCAATTTAACATCTGTATTACTTAAAATAAGATGTACTCCTACTGATACAGGGAAGTACAGTAGAAGATGAAAATACTTTATTTGAGAATTAAATGATTCACTAAATTGCAGAGTTTAAAATTAGTAGTTTCAATATTTTAATAGTAACATTGGTGGTGTAGCAATTGTTTCAAAATGGTGTTTGATCTGCTGTCCTATGTATTTGTTACATTATTAATTCCTGTATTACTGAAGCTAGTGGAATTCTTTGTTCCATTCTTCAGTGCATGATGAGAAGTCTTTAAAGTTCGAGGAGTCCTAACTAATTTAACTTTTATCCCAGTGGAACATCTTCTCTAGGATATTAACTAAATAAACAGTGAGGCTAAGGAATTTTCTCCTAAGTTCATTTTTAAAATGATTTCTTAATTGCAACTAATTATTATGCAGCCAGTTTTACATATATGGTAATTATGCTTTATACAGAACTTTTTATGTACTATAAAACAAACATGCTTTAAAGCATGGACCATTATCTCTAAATGCTAAGTGGAGAGAAGCATCATATATGGAATAAAGTAGCTTACCCTATAATATTTTTTAATTAAATGCTGAATAACTTAATTGCTTAACAAATGTGGGCTGAATATGACTTAGTTCTGACCTGAGACTCTTCTCCAAATACAGTATTAACCACCAGCAGAATCTGGTCTTGAGTCATAGATCCTCCAAGACTGTACCTGGCGATATTTATATTAGGATTCTTGCAGTCACAGCAAAACCTCATCTCTTTCCATGGCTCCTAAAATAAAGATCCCACCCATCAGCTTGTCACGGTCTTTGTATTAAACAGAGTGAACTCCTGAAGATGTGGGACCTGCACACAGCATCAGGAGCCAGTGGCAGTTCCAGTTTTGCTGAGCAAAACGGCCCAGACAGTGAAAGTTAACAGGCTGTGGTTTTTCTGAGCAGATGTGGCTATTACTGATGTGGATACCCTCTGAGAACATTTCCCTCTAGCTGTTCACAGACTGTGTCTTTGGCCTTACTGAAACTGAGTTGAGATATGGTAGGACCTGGACACCTGTACGGAAGTCAACAGTTGTTTGCCTTCTGCTTGTGTGATTCCTTGAGCAAAGCTGTGTTTCTATAGATTTTTTGATCACTTTTACTGAATAGCAATGTTTGTTATCAGGACAGGTTTAGCGCAGGCAGCTTCTGCCAATCTGCCTCAGCTGCACTGCAGAATGACACTTTTCTAGGACTCTGAGGTCAATCCATTCCTCATGCCAGTCGTTGGCCTCCCTGCTCAGGCTGCAATGAACTCCAAATTATGACGGTGGTTTTTGTGAGGCTAACAGGTGTTCCTGAGGAATTGGACCACCAAACCATTTGACACAGTGAGGGACAGAAAAGACTGATTACTCTATATGTAAATGTATTGCTATGTGTATTTAGTGTTTATACACCATAATATGAGTTTTCCAGAGAATGTTTTTGATTGATACAATAAAACATTGCAGTTGGTTTTATATTATGTGTAAAAACTCTAAGGCTGAACTTGTGTGACAGGTACTTCCTGTTTGTGAGCAATTTTCCCCATTTAACACACTGCAGGAATAGGTTTGATACCAGGAATGCACAATAGTCATGAAAGGCTGTTTTGTAGCAACCTACCTGTTTCCTCTCATGAGTTTTCCTGGTGCACACCATCCCTAGAAATGAAGGCCAGTGCATATGGACCACCCAAAGAGATGTTTCTGTGAGGTTTTGGCAAACGGACGCGGTGCATTGCTGGCCATATTCTTTCTCAGATTTCTCCATTTTGCCCAAGCATGGGATGGGGGACAGGCTGTCTTGTGGCTTAGGACAGACTTGGACAATACATGGCCTTTGGTGGTGTAAACCACTTCACATCTGATAGGGTGTTCTAATGTTTGTTTAATTTTATCACTTCATTGCTATGGCATTTTGAATGTGCTCCTAATTTCTCTTACAGCCCTCTCGTGGGCCTAGGTTATCACTGTGTATTTACATCAGCCAAATGAACTGCCAGCATGAGTCAGAAAAAGTGCCTTGAATATTCTTGTCACACTTGCAGTATGATAGAGAGAGCTGGAGGAGTTGTAGTTTGGTCTTCAGAGATTTGTACATTTTGTGTCTAAGTCATGCTTGGCCATATGAAGCATGTTGTAGGACTGAAAGATTAAAATGTTTGCTTTTGAAAACCTTCTGTGAGTTTCTAGTTAGAAAGATTCCACAGCCTCACAGAATTTTTCACTTAAAACGTCAGTTAATTGACGACTGAGTTGCTATGAACAGCTTTGGGTGTTGTCCCATCAATTCGTAGCTGTCTGATAGGAGATGACAAATTGTTTTGAATGATGCTGGATTATGTGACAGTGAAGTTGAAGTAATTTGAATGTGAGACTGATGATACCTGTTAAGAAGTTGAGCAATGCATGGCAAAGAAAATAGCCATTACTGAGTTCTTTTTTTGGCATTTCCAAATCTACTCATTTGGTTCAATGGAGTTTGCCCACTGCTGTCCTCCATACGCCACTTGGCAAACAGTTGTTTTCAGAATGTGAAGCCATAGTAAATTTCTTTTCTTTAGGAAAGAAATAGAAAAGCCAGTTTTGTCTTCATTTTACCTATCCTGAAAATCGGTGTAGTAATGCTCATGTCATATGCAACTGGGATATTGCCTTAGCTGATAATGTACTTTGAGATCTCTGGGTGTAATATTTGCTGCATAATGTTATATGGTTTCTAGTGAATATTAATATAAGGATTTATATATTTGTCTGAGACTTCAGCATACTGTGATGGTTGTTCCTTGGAGGTTTAGAGTACACTTACAGAAGTTATTTCCTTTTTTGGCATGTAATTACATTTCCCCTGCTCATTCTCTTTTTGAACTGAACTATTTCTGATGCATGCTGTTAAAATAAATTAAAAAGTTGCAAAGATGTTTCTTCAAGTAGATATATTTATTTTTTTGTCAAACAAAGTACTGTTTCAAAGATTCACTCCTGGGTCTTATCCCACGCATAAGGACTGTGTAATTCCTCGAGTACACTGAAAATGGGATTTTTAGATGTCTCAGAAGAACACTTAGGAGGTATTAGTTGATTAACTGAGTTGAGTAGAACTGCCAAAGACTTTTGAAATTCAAGAAGCCAAATTTTTTATTTATTTTATTTTTAGAACTGCACTGGGGTAAGCCAATTTTCAAAGTATTTGCAGCAAGATTGATCGTGAAGTATATAGTTATATTATCTTGATGGTCCATGAATGAACCTTTGTTTTCCCAGCTTTTTTTATTAGGCTCTAGTTTGAGATGACCAGAAGCTATATTTCATCTTTCCCACCAGAATTCATCTATAAATGAAATTGTAACTTATATTCTGATATAGTATATATTTAAGTGGAGGTGATTTAATGATATTTTTATCATCTTGTAGACCAGTGAAATGCTCTTGGTCATGCTTTGTTTTTTTTGGTTTTTTGGTCCTTTTCTTTCTTTTCTGGTTGTGCCTCTTGCCAGGAGCCTGAATGCAGAATTTGACTGAAAGAGGTGCAATTTATGTGTTGTATTGCAAACCTTAGTCTTGTGTCTCACAGCACATTTCAGATTTCTTTATATATAGCACAGATTTATGTGTTAGGTATGATTGCTGGGCAGTGGTTTGTTATCCACATGCCTCTGTGAGGTTTAATAAGGGAAGGAATGTTTTGACTGGACTATGCAGCAAGAGTGCTGACTTCTATGCTCTGTGTTTGAAACCAGAAAATCTCTTTGGTCACACAAGCTGCATGTACCTAGAAAACAGCAGGTTCCCATGCTGGAGAAGCCTTTAGTGGGGAAATGATCAAGGTCTAGTGCTGGTGAGGTACTTTTTTTGACTTTAAGCCCATGCTAACTTAGCTTCGTGAAGTTTAACAGTACGTGGAGATGTTTATTCTCTTTCGCTTCTTCTCCTTGTCTGTTGCACTGTGAGTGGACTAGGAAGACTTCCCAAGAGCAATCTGCTGGTGCTTCAGCACAAGAAGAATGTACTTTGCTCAGATGCATACCTGACTCAAATTTCAGGTTTTTGACTCGAAGACAAGCACAAACATCCCATAGAGTCTTTCTGCCCAGGCTGTGCAATCAGTACCTCCACGCTCTCTGATTTAAACCTGCCTTAGATAAAGTAATATGAGTCCCAAGTGCTGCTGTATACTGAAGAGTTGCATGGGACCCTTAGGTTTGCCTTTTTGTTGTTATGCCTCATAGATCTTTCTAACCAGGAAACACTTGTGGGTGTTTCCTGGTGTTCTTTTTCTGCATAATCCACCACCAGAAATTCTATTTCATACTATCTCTCTCAGACCCAGTTCAGCTACTCGAGCTGTGCAGTCTAAGTTAGTCTAGGTTAGATTGAATGTCTTTCTGTTGCAGCCTTCCTCAAACCTTGCCTTCCACTTAGGCCACAAAATAGTTGCACAGACAGCATCACAAAGGCCAAAAAGAAACCCATTCAGGGCAATCTTACCCATATTATTTACACAGTATGCATGAGGTAAGTATGTCCTTGTGGGGTTTTTTAACAGGTTTTGAAATTTTTCCCATAAAAAGGGAGAGTTGAGCCCGAATTGGCTAAGCAACTGTAAAAATATGTTTAAATAGTCAATGTAAAGGACATGGCAGTTTCAGAAGAGATTTAAGGGCTTACAGTTATGTTAAAACCCACAAATTTTAATGTCTTTCAAAATGACACACTTTCTTTCTCCTGGGATCCATTGTGGCAAAATGATGTTCTGACCTCAGGGCCCTGATACCTCAAAAGGCAGTTTGATCTGTATGCTATTAGATCCTTCTCTTCATTATTCTCACATAATGAACTGTTGCAGGAAGTAACCAACTCTCTTTAGATCAAACTGCTGATCTGAAAGGTGTCTGGAAAATCTTCTGTAAATAAATAAAAGGAAAAACTAAATACCTTCCTTTGAGCAAATAATCATGCCGGCTTTTGTCAAAAGAGTGTATGTATAGAGCCAAAAATACTTTAAAAAATATTTTTTCAGTATCTAGTATTTATTTTACCATAAGTGTAAAAAAGCTGCAGAGACATCCTTACTCTAGAATTACTGTTCTTTTCTAAGTACTTATATATCTTCTTAAAAACGATACATGGCAGACTTTCATAACAATACAATACTTCAAGTTACCTAAGAAAATCTTTTTTTCTGATTGTTTCAGATAGGTTTTAAATAGTCCATGATATGAGCATCACTCTTACACTTGACTATTTATCTATTTACTTGTACTTGGCCTTGCATGCACACATTTCAAATGAACTTCTGAAAAACAAACCAGTTTTCATTATTTTCGGTCAGGATTTGAATTCTCAGGACAGTATATAAGCACAGTTCACACATGGTCTTGTTTTTGAAGCTGTAAATCTCTCTGGAGTGATCTGCTCTCTGTGGCTTTCACCAGCTGAATGGAACCCTGTTTCTTCTGAGCACTCTTTTGTGTTGGTTTTATCATTATGTACCTCTTACATGTTAAAAGCTTCTCGAACACAAAAGATGAATTTTGTCTGTGGGACTATTCCATATGTCAGAAATCATTGGTGAGAAATCTTAAAGTTTGGAAAAGTGTGCATATATTTTAAGGGCAGAAAAATGAAGGAAATGATTAAAAGAAACCTGAGGCAGAGCAAGTACATGGAGAACTCTCTGTGTATTTAAGGGCAACTGTTGTGTCGGGCCATGGTATGCATCACTGCTGCCTCTTGACAGGTTCACCGTGGAGAGACACAAATTAAACTCTTTCAGTTGCAGTTTTGAAGCTAAAACTGTTTGACTGGTTCAGCCCCTGAATGGTGTTTAAGGAATAAAGGGAAAAAGAGCAGGAAGTTCTAATTGGCAAATTACTTCTTGTTATTTAGTTTGGCTTCCAAATTGGAAATTACGATAATGAGGAGCTTTGTGGGACTTGCCCTTGAAGAGGACCAGGCAGCTTTTTTGTTCAATTACCATTTAATGTGAAGATATTCAAGAAACATATTGTAGCATTTAAGCCATCACTTTCTATTAAACAAGTATTCTAAAGTAATGATTTTTAAATCCCTCTCTGTGGATGGCTTTTGTGATTTTAAGATGTCTAAGTGAAGTATAGATTGCAAACAAGAGCTAAAAGGATTTTCTTGTTATGTAATATTTAGCAAAGTGACTTTCCATATATTTCTCAAGATGTAATAGAGAATACAGTGTTGTGTGCAATGACAGGAGGACTTCACAGGAACATTAATCTCAGTAACTTGAATTTATTAATTTTATATGTTGCTTTCAGTAATTCTAATTTTTATTTGGTTTACAGTTTCTTAACAATGAGTGCTATAGTTGACCGAAATCAAGGTCACTGAGAAGGATGTGACTCTGGAAATATGTATGTTAAATTGCCATTAATGTGTGAATTTTACCTTGCAGATCAAGGTTTGAAAATTGAACTGTTTGGTGTTACCTACATTCATTAACACAAGGAAAAAAGTCTGAAAATAACAAAAAAGATGTGGAAACTTAGTTCTCTGAGAGACTACATTGAGAGTTCTTATTTTTTTAAAACGTGCTACTAGCAGTAGGTTTTTGGATATTTCTCTGTGGAACAGAGAAAATCCAGTTTATGGGTCCACAGACACTAGACTAGGATTGTATTCCCTGACATGCTTTCATTCTCCCTATTTTGGGCTTTCTTAGTGCAAGTGACTTATTCAATTTTTAATCTTTGCAATATTATCTACCTTTTTTCTGTAGAGGAGGCTGCACACCTGCTTGGTAAAAATCTAAAGATTTTTTACCTCCTGAGCAAGGAAATGGTGTAGGCAAATCCGTTCCCAAGTTTGGTTCAAATTCTAAAGGCAGAAAGTATTTAGTGATGATGCTTCTAATGGACCACTAAATAATTTTATGCTATCAAGAACCATTTCACACATGCACATATTTTCTTGCTTACGGTTCTGTAATTGACCCCACTTGTTAAGTTGCAAGCTCAGAGTAAACAGTCCTAGCTATCTGACTTTTCACTTTTCCATGTTCACATTAATTAGAATGGTTAAGTAGAATACTGGAAGAGAGTTAATTTGTTCAGCATGTTTCCTTCTGAATTGGTTCCTTTCAACCCCAAATTTAGCCTAAAGCAAGTGCACTTACTGTCATTTTTTTAAAACCTCTTAAAACAGAGGCATGTGATAGCAACACAGTTCCTGAATTCCAGCAATGATGCTGGATGCAGTTCTCAGACTGTCTATTATTGTTTTGGTCTGAGTAGATGACCAGTGGATGATTCATAGCCTCACCCTCCTGTCCAGCACAGAGAGCTGTCTGAGAGCAAACCCACAGGCAATTTACTCCATGGTTTTCCTTCTGTTTAAGCTGATCCAGGAAGAAGAAAACCAATTCATCAAAAAAACCAAAAGAGTTTGTTGTGTATGCTGTTTTACACTTCTGTTTTAATTCATGTGAGCACACAACTGTGGATCAATGTGTATACAAATTCACATGTACAATCGTGTGTGTACACGTAAATGGTACTAATTAAGGAAACATCAGCACATTATAGTAGTATAGTACTTCATTTTCTGGTGTCATGGACAAAAACATTATTTGGAATTAGGCCCTTAAAAAATACGGTATTTAATATCAAAATTTCATAGTAAGACCATGAAGAGGCTTCTAGATAACCTATGCTGACCTCTTCCTGTATATCACAGGGAATACCAGAGACCAAAATGAAAATATTCCTCTGGAAATTGCATGCTGTAAGTGGTAAGCAAGAGTGACAAATGCATTGGTAAATCTCTGAGCTTTCTGTATTGTTCAGGTTATATAGAATATATATCCCAGTGGCCCCAGGGAAAGTTTCTGTTCTGTTTTGGCGGAGGGAATAAGGAAGCAGACTAAAAGCCCTTGCTCATCTCAAACAGGGGAAATCTTTTCATATTGGAACAGTCTGAAAATCAGTAATGCCTTGAACATGTGAACTGGTCACATACCAGTCAGGTATCTCAAAGGCGGGTTCCTGCTGCAGTTTTTGAACAGTGGGGCACTTTATCTTCCATCTGCTTTGAACCTGTGGCTAGTCTCTGGTGGCCCTTGGGAAGGCCTGCCCAAGTAGGGTGAGGTGACCTCGCCAACATCTGGCTGAAGCCCTGGAGCATGAGATTCAGCCACACTGAATGTCACAAAGTGTTACTAGCATGTGGAGGTCAAAACAGCCAGTTTTATTCTCCCCTTTTGGCACTTGCTAGATGGAGATAGGCAGGGAATGTCATAGATCATGGGGTATCAAAGCTAAAAGGACAGCAGCGTCCCTGCAGCAGGGCCCCTCACAAATAGACCATTGTTTGGGTTTGGTATTTCTTTTTCTCCCAGGAAGTAGAGGATAAAAATGTCTTAGATATTATAGCCTTTCTTAGAAGATTCTTGTTAAGGTCTTACAAAGTTTAAGATATATGCAGATAAAAGTAAGGATGAGTTTAAGTGGACCTTGTTTTAACATACATAAGATACTTGAAAGATACTGTGTGGGAAATTGCCAATTTAATTTGTCTTGGCATTTCTTGCTACCAAATCTTGGGGCAGCCTTGATTATGAATATGTTCTGCTGTGGAGCACAATCATGGTTAATTAATTACACTAAGGACAGAACATCAAAGTACTGCTCAGTTCTTCCATCTCAGATGTTACTGTATCAGCGTCCTGGTGATATGGCATTTCTAAATATTTTTTTTTATTGATACAATAGTTTCTGTTTCAACAGAAAGCGGCCTAAAATAACAGGGGTATGCGTGTGTGGGTTTGCGTGGTACTCTAAGCATAATGGGTTTAGACGTCTTGGGTGGTGTGTGGAGAACCATGTAATCAGTAAACATGTGAAATATCTTTCCTGTGCTCTCAGGTATCCTTGTGGCTTTTGCTAAACTTATTGCTTACTTTGCTAAATTGCTAAATTTGCTAAATTTGCTAAATAGCTGAATTTGCTTACTAAATAAAAATAATTCTTAGTATTGTTTTGAAGTAAATATATTATGAAGAAAATATGTACTGGGTGCTTTTTTTGTAGATGTGAAAGGAGGAAAAAGGGCTAATGACACTTAATATCACAGCAAACTAAAAGCATAAAAAATGAGGCTTAAACATTGGAGCTTAAAGCTTTTAAGAGAAGTGGTGTCTCTCTAGTTTAATTGTCATCTTTTTATGATTGAATGCCTGTCAGGAAAATGTGTAATAGTGAAACATGGGGCCCAGTACAGACGAAGTTCATGCAAAGGAAGTTGTCCAAAGATGAGTAATACAAAACAACTCTCTAGCTTTAGCACTTTAGAAACACAGTATGCATAATTATTTTTACTGCGCTGTTTGTTTTCCACTGTAACCCAAGACATGATTATAATATGTCTTGACAGTATAATACAAAGGATAGAAAATTGATACTTTAATCTTCTATTTAAGAATCACTTAAGCTACATTCAACTTTGGTTCTTGGTTTCTCTTCAGAAGCAATGCGTGAGGAAGATGGAATATTTCATGCTTCTGCTGAAAAAAAGGTGGAGCAGTTAGATTGTTGTCATCCTGGTAGAAGATTTCATGCCACTTTTGCGTAATTCTGAGATCTGAATGCATAATAAGTAAGCAAATTATCAGGTAACATTATGATGGTATCTTTGAGAGTTTCATAAAAAAATTAGTACCCTTCACTCATTTATATATCTTTGTCCTGTGTATGTTACAAATGAAGATGGTTAATTCTTCTATCAGTAATCCTACTGCAACTCCAAAAGCAGCAGCCCTGCAAACATTGTAAATGGAATTTCACAGGGGCAGTGAAGCAACAGCACAATGTCTCACACAACAGGCCTCTTGGTAAAGTGAAAGAGCTGTCACTTGTAATTTATTGAGTGAAGTACACCACAGTTTTGGAGCCAAGAGGATATTTTTTTAATATAGCTTTAATGATGCTGTATCATCATTCATAAAATCCTACCATTTACAATGTGCTACGTAAGCTTCTGGGAGGGAGGAAAGGTGCAGAGGAAAAGTAACACATTTTGTGCCTTCTGTTCTGGGTACTGTATTTTTGTATTACTTATTTTACTATTGTTTTTCACTGTCCATCTTATTTTTATTTGCTGTGTCACTGAGAGTAAATTCCCCTTTCCTTCTGTCATGCATTTTTATTGATTTTATATGTCTAGTAATAACACATGAGTACAGCCATAAATGATGGAAAACCAAGTTTTTTTAATAAATAAGTAGCTAAAGTTTAGTTTGTCTTTCTACTGATGGTTCTTACACTCTGAATATATATATGTTAAATTAAAAGATATACTAATCACATTCCAAAAAATCAACACTTGGGTTTTCTGCCCTAAGTCCTAAAAAGTTGTGTGGCTTAGTCAGCTTGGTAGATGGAAGAAAGAGCAAGGAGTATTTTCATCCAGGAAAATCTCATTGAACCACCTCCTCTCTGTCTTTTTGGGAAATTATTACATATCTATGTAAAAGAGGAGAAGAACAGCACAAAGAACTGCAAAAATAGTAAATCCTCTTGGGAACAAGGCTTATCCATATTTCCGTATTTATTCATATTTCCTGGAGGCATGTGGCAACAAAAGACAGTCAGGAAGCTGAAGCAGTTGCAGGAGCCAAGCACAAAACAAAACCCAAACCCAATATCATATATACCCTGTGGAAGGGTTTAACTGACACATTGCACCACAAAAATACATCGCAGATGCAGAATGCCTCCCTGTGTTGTCACCATGTGCATTTTCATCAGCTTCTGCTGACCTTTATGTCACCAGCATTGCCCAGTGCCTCATGAACACCAGAATTCTCCACCTCGTTATACTTCTCTCATGAGCCATAATTAGCTGAGAAGTAAATACAGTAGGATGGTCCTTTGACTCTTCTCAGTCCTGAGGGTCCCAGCTCAGCCCTGTACTGTCTGTATCCATAAACTTAAAGACACAATATAATGTTAGTTCTCCTGCACTTTCCTGCTGTTTTTTAAAATTTCTTACTCTCGAAGAGATGTACATTGTGTTGTTGTTATTCCCTGGATTGAATTGTTGAAGAACACAACGTTTCTATTCCATCATTTTTTAATGCATCTTAGGACTGCTATCTGGCTATCTTCCTCACTTTCAGGTTCAACAGACTTCTCAAGAAAATTAATTTTTCAGTCACAATGTAATGCTCTGTTGAATTCATTGTTTGAAAATAAAAGTAAAGAAAATACTGAATGCTGTACACAAATGCAAAAAAGATATTTTTTCAAACACTATTAAGAATATTAGTTCTATGCAGTGAAATAGAATCATTTTACAATATCCTGCAAAATTAACAATAACAGTAATAATTGTAGTAAAGCATGTATTCTAAGGAGCCAAATAGGACCACGTAGGATATCATGGTTTAGAGCATCTCCTCTCAACTGCTTTTTTCCATAGGAATCAGATCACAAGCAATTACATTGGCTTTGTTTTTTAAATGCATTATGCTATTTTTTGCCTTCTGATATCCTCTTTGGCAGTTGTTCTGAGTAGGGATTGAGAGTTCAAAGGAATATAGAGCTATTTGTCAAAGCAGATCTTAGTGATGCAGAAGAATTCAAGAGTGAAATAGTTTTTCTTGCTGCTACCCTAATAAAGATACACAAACTGTAGCATGCAGCATCCTGAAATGTCATACAGCTTTATGTTACCCTGTGATTATTGTGTTAAGCCAATACTGCAAAGAGAAAGAAAAGGTGGCACAACTGTTTAAACTTAGGGATCTTACTGTTCACATTTTTTATCCTGGTTAAATTGTTCTTTAGGCCGGAGTTTTATAGTGAGAAAAGTTTGTAAACTTTGCAAAAGCATTTTAAGACTGCTGAGGTTTTGTGTGTGCTTGTACAGACAGTTTTGCCAGTTCACATCTATATGTCAGTACTTCAAAGTGGAATTGATTTTAGACAGAATATAGATGAGGTAATGGAGCTGCCTTCTTTTTTTGACAGCTCCTTACTGGTGTGTAATTGCCCAGTACTTTGTGTTGATCGAATTGCAGCCTGAAGTGAAAATGTCACTATAATGTGAAGGCTGTGTAAGTCCTCAGGTGGTAAGGACAGCTCTTTTCTTCTGATAACAGGGCATATAATTTCATCTGGTGAACACATATTTAAACAATGCTTGATGGCTATGTGCATCAGTGTATAACCTAAAAAAAAAAAAGTCTTATCCATAATGGTTAATTCATCTCACTTAAACATTTATACTTTCACCTTGTCCCAGCTCTTGGTTCTAGCCATGCATTTTTCTGCTGGAGTAAATGGCTGTCTAATCTAAGGAGTCTGTTCATGTGTAGCTACTTATAAACCATAATCAGGTCACTTCTTAACCTTCTCTTTGATAAAATAAATAGATTAAGTGCTTAAGCTTTTCATTCTGAGGCACATTTCCAAGCCTTGACTAATACTATTTAGCTGTTCTCTGAACTGTTTCCAAATAGTCAGATTCACATGTTAAAATTGATACTAGTACTGACCTCTTAATTGCAGTAAGGATCTAACTAATGTTGTATGAAGTACAAGCATTACCTCACTGCATGTGTGAGCAAGAATGGCTTCAGTTGCAGCATCTGCAGATGCTCCTCTTGTTTGGGTTATTAACTATAATCATGGTGATCTCTTTGAATTCATAGCTGTCTCTGATAAGGCTACCCTGCCGTAACTCTGCCCCTCAAGCTCTGCTATGAAGATGTGGCTTTGCATTTGGCTGTGGTCCAGATTTTTCCTCAGGAAAAACGTGTCTGTAGACCCATGTTGATTCAATCCATTTTCACTTAGTACCTGGGAGCTAAGACTATGCTGTAACAGTAGAGATACTCTAGTTGCTGATTAACACTAGCGAATTGATTCCTTTAACGTGCTGGAAAGTTCTGTGTATGATCTAAGCAAGTAGGGTCCTAAAGAGAAGCCCTGCTAAATCAGGTTTGGGAGATTGCTGAAGCCTTTTTTATATTTAAAGCCAACTGAACTACAAGGCTGATCTCCACAATGGGAAGGTCTCATTTCTAATTGAAATGGTTTTGTCAGTGCTGAGTAGCAATTCTTCATAAAGTTCAGCAACAGCAAAAGAAGTTTGCAGATGCCTGAATACTGGATATTCAGAAGCTGAATTGACCTGATTCATTGACCTCATTCTGCTGACACTGAGTTTGTGCTCAGCTTTAGAGAAGTTCGCTGTGGTCAATGGCAAAGGCAGTTCATCAGGCTCAGCATGGAGCACCCATGCATGATGATTTACTCTGCTGAGAAGCACAGATTGAGTCTTACCCCTGCAATGGATTCACTCAGAGCCAGCTCCTGGATCTCTACCCCTTGCATTAGACACTTGACCTTTTGAAGATCCAGCCTGTGCTGTAATTTGAGAATTAGAGGTTTCTCCTAACATTTATGCCATGTTAAGTCCTTTAAAATCTATCTTAAAATGTTCAGTGATTATTAAAATCAGTCTTTCTGAATACTTAATCTTGGTGCAGGGTGGGCAAATAGACATAGATACACATGTTCACATGCAAACATTTCCGAGGGTAAATATACACTTGCTTGCAGTGCAACTTCTGCAAAACCCACCACTTTTATAGCCTGGTGCATACTTGGCTTCACCGATCCATTATAATGCCAGCGGGTTCCATGGACAGGCTTTTGTGGAACTGTTGTTGTCATAGCACTGTGATTATACTGTATTTGATATTCTCGGTGTGGGCAGAGGTGACAATGACTTTGAAGTAAACACTTAATGGTGTTTAGTCAGCTGTGTATTAAATGTTATGTATCACCATACCTTATTGTTTGGAGATTTACATTCTTGCCAGTGCTAACACCTAGTGGCTTGGCTTTTAAAGAAGATACAAGTAAACAAAGCATATTCACAGACCAAAAGTAGAATGTGTATGTGAAATATTTGTTTGCTTTTCATTTGTTGGAGGAGGAGAAAGCTTAACAATTACAGTAGATTCACATTAATAGCTGACAACATGAAGCTGCTGGTATGTGAAACTGAGATGAAACTAAAGGTACTGGTTTGTTCAGATTTTATCATCTTGCAGAATTGAGGTCTCTCCTTGTTTATAGGGTCAAAACCAGGGCAGCAGAGTTCCTCATCATCTTTGTTGAAGGATTTGTTTGTGTTGCAGTGGAATTTCACTAATTTTTCCTCAGCTAGAATGAAGAATAACTTTTCATTTACATAGCTAGTAGCAGGGAAATACCAGCAACAGGAGTATCAACAAAATTTGAATATAGATAGAGTGATCTATGCATCATCTTAATTTGGATGGCAGACATGCTTTTTTTTTTTTTAAATTATTAGTGAGTGCACAAAATCTTGTGTGTGAAAGACTGATTTTCTGAACTATGGCTATCTTTTCCAGTGTCTCTTACTGAAAACTTCAATATTTTCTCAAAGAATCCAGCATGATGTGGACATTGACTTTTTGATGAAACAGAACTGTTTGCTGTGTTGATTAGCTGAAAGCATAAAATTTTACTAATTTCCACCACTTAGCCCTAAAACCATTTAAGGTGATTGTGCACTGGCACCTGTGCTTTCCTTCCTTGGATTGAGCTGGGAAAAAGGGGGTGCCAAAGGTGTGGTGAGTGGCCTGTTCTGTGAGGGTGATGGGCCCAGATGCTGCTGGGGGTGTGAGCGGACTACCTGTAAGCAGAGTGGTGAGGAGCTGTGCTGCATCCCTGCACCTGGGGCCGGGCTGTGACTTCCCTTGTGGCTTCTGAAGGTGGGGGATGGCTTCTTTTAGACCCAGATTTTGGACCAGACCAAACTGCATGTGGATGGAGAAAGGCCAGATGAATCTGAAATTATTTTCTGCAGTGTTTTGAAAAAGCATGTGTTTTCTGTGTATTTTTTTAAGTTACAATAACTTCAGGTCTAATTTTTCCAGCTCAGTTAGGAACACAAATCCAATTAGGATTTAAAAATACATGTATCTTGCATCTGGAGGAGTTGATCTGTCTCTTCAGAAGAGATATACCCCCTTTTACGACACCAGCTTCTATCATTTGAAGCTTGTTCCCTTGAAGTGATACTAACTAGTGAGGGGAGAACTGCTGCTGCTGCTCCTCCTCTCTAGTTCACAGATACAAGTAGTGGCTGGAGCTGTAGGCTTGGCTTCATTTATACTTCAGTTTGCGTTTTGGCTGATGAGCTGAGTCTCCTCAAGAAGATTTAGCATCTTGCACTTCTGATGTGTGCTGGCTTTTGGAGTAAAAGACTAAGATGTCCAATGACACTCTGTCCTCATCCCTCTTGTACAAAATTAGATTGTATACGAGTGAGCAAGGAAATACTAACTCTCAAACGCAGCGAAATTTGCAGAAAGAGAAAATAAAACCCCAAAATGTTTCTGCTTAGGAAACTAAGCAAAGTATAATGCAAGAATGTATAGTCACAGACAAGCTTCTGAATAATATGTCTGAGTAAGAATCCTACTAACTTCCTTTTCCATGGCAGTGTAGGAATGCGTGTCAAGTAAAACATGTGCCAGGTATTAACACTTTGTTCTGATCCTCAGCTATGTACCATGTTTTTTCTGACAGAGGTTTCCATTGTAGTGTTACATCCTGAAGGAATGTGCTCTCTTCCACTGAGGATAAGGTACGTGTTAAATAGATTTTACAGCAATAGATTTTTATCACTGTGTTCATTAGTCATGCAGACGCATCGAAGTCTTTCCCCAACGGATAGCTGTCTGGTTTGTCTTCCTTCTCACCACCCAGGAATAATCAAGGAAAGCTTAGGTTTACAAACCCCTTGGATATACCTTATGGAAAAGAAAAACTATTTCCATCAACTGTACTTAAGCTCTTCTCAGAAAGTATGATATGCTTTTTCCCCCCCTTTTTCCCCCCCTTTTTCCCCCGGTTTTCATCAGGATACCTTTTGCTTGCTTTATCCTAAATATAGTCTGAGCTGTAATCATTCAACTGTTTGTTCTGAGCAGCAACAGTGGAGAGAATAATATGGCCAATTTGCACATGGATTTCTTGCTCTTTTTATAGTTCTGACAATTTACTACATGGACTGCATTTGAAATGTAAGCTTTCATAGGGTCCTTTATGAACTGCCTGAACCTGTGGATTTGATAAAAAAAAAAAAGAGAAAACTACCTACCTCTCTTTCACACAAAGTTTTCTTCCTGTGCTCAGTGGTAAACAAGTATATATGAAACGCCTGAATAATGCCCTGTTACGCAAATAGCAAACAACAATCTCTGACATAAATACCTTTTCTAGGAGAAAAGTGGCATTTTGAAATGAAAAGTGTTTGAAATAAAATAATCATTCACTAAGTCTACTAGCTTATGGTTGAGTGTTGCTTGGTTCTCTGTTAAGAACCTTTCCCTTTTGGTAGTCATGCTCATAATAATGATAGCTTCTGACTTTACAGATAAAAGGGATAGGGTTATTTTTTTTTAATGTGGAACCCAAGACTAGTGTCCTTGGCATACTACGTGGCAAAAATAGTAGCACTAGTACTTCAAGTGATTATGGCTGCTCTGAGGGTTACCATAAGGTTTGGTGCTTCCGTAATATAGAGAAGGAATAGTGAACCGTCTCTTTTCCTTTGTGCTTTGGCATATTGCTGCCAGCTTTTATTACACTGTTCCTGAATAATTATTCATTCTTATTTTGCAGCACTAAGATCTGTAGAACCAAGTAAGTGTAGTAACACTTAGTCAGAATATTTGAAACATTTTATTCCGATTTTATTTGGCATTTGGCAGAAGGCAAAGTCTACGCGCTTTGGTATGAAAGGTGCACTTGTGTGCTCTTAATTATAAAATACTTTGTATCACTCGAGGGCTCATAGCACACAGTATATGATCACATAGGTCTTACTCCAGAACTTTATTCTCTGAAGAATTACTTAGGCCTTTTCCACACACTCTCTTCTAGAAATCAGCTGTTTTCCCAGCGTATCTTTATTGGAATTGAGAGTTATGTTTTCATACTCTCCCCGGTCTGTATGGTGGGAAGGATGATGATCGTCACCTTCCCAGGTATGCAGTAGGGTTTGTTAGAGAGAGGTGATGTTATGTTGTTATGATGTTATGAAAGTTGAGAAATTCTGGGAAATGATTGTTTTCTGAAGGATAGATAAAGTATCACTTAATAAATTGACAGCAGTGTGTTGATAGTCATCTATTTACTTATTAATCAAAAGATTAACAGTTACATGATCCACCTAAGAGCAGGCATAGAAGTGGGGAGGTTTGAATTTGTTGATATCTAGGGCTTCAGGGCTTAATATGAATTATGTTCTCATTGTGATGTGCTAGAGCCAAATACTACAGAAGTATGATAGTCATTATCAAAATCTCTCTTACTGCAATGCTACAGTAAAATATGGCCGTCCATGCAACCTGTGAGTATCCTTCTGAGGACAGAATATGGTCCTGAGACTACGTATGCATCTTGGGTTTAGATGTCACAAACTGTTTAAGTTTCTGATTACCCTGGCTGTAATCATAATCCTCTTGATGTGTGTGCATGTGGACATATAGTTTACATTTACTGGTAAAGAAAGTATGCTCTCCTTGCTGCACACATTTGGTAGTTGGTATGTTAATGGAAGCCTTTGTATAAACTGAGGAGAATACATGAGTCACAGTTTCCTTTCTTTCTCTCCGTGTACCCTGTACAGCAGTAAGGAAGGCATATTACTATTTAATATAGAGTGCTCTTTAGAATCGACAGTCGTTAGCATATAGCTTCTTCCTGCCCTTGCTGCAGTGTAAATTACTTTATCAGATTATCAGAGGGAGGATGAAGGAAATAAATTAGTAATGAAACAGTTAAGCAATGACTTCTGAAGTGTTATGCTCTTGCTGTGTCTGTAAAATGCAGGAAGTTGTAGTCCCCATTCTCTAATACCATATCCAACGACACCTGTTGGACCTCTCATTATCCTACAAAAGAGTGAAGAAAAGCTCTCTACCCTTGTAAAATGCTTTATTGTTTAGTCTCAGCTGACTTTTACACCACAGGTGGTGATCTTGTAGGTGTCAAGGTATATTTCAGATGTATAGATATTGGCATTTGTATTGGTGACCTAGAGACTCTTCTTTCTTTTTTAGCTGAGAGTTGTAATACACTGCATGCAAATCACCATAATTAAAGTGTGGTGCCCAGTGAGTATGTAAAGGAGCAGCAAACAAAAAGTATCCTTGTAAAAAACATTACTTAAATTACTCCTTTTAGGACTAAACCAAATTTTTCTTCCAGTTCTGTGCATCAGGATGAATTGCAATGTGTGTGGAAAACCATATGCAGGAGTTGAGCAGTGCCTGCAGCACCTATGGCTCAGACTCACTGTCTTTGATGCTCAGCTTCTGGCATAACAAATCAGTCAAAAGTACTGCTTTGTATGCTAATGAAAAATATTTTACAGTACATTTGAGATAGATCCATTAGAAACTTTCTCTTCAGCTTCTTGCTTAGAGTCTAAATCATCATTAACATCATTAACATTTTATTTTTCCTAGAAGAAAGCATAACCTGAGTTAGCACAAATATGGTTGCTGAGACAGTGTCATCTTCTCAGTTCTCACATGCAAGAAGGTTAAAGATAAGGCCAAAGCCAAAGTGATTATTTCCACTACAGACTTTACATGAAGGAAGAGGCTTCCTGTGTATCTGTGTTCTCATTCTAAATTTTCATTTAGAAAACTATTATCTATCAAATCACAAAAGAATGTAACTGATACATTGATTCTGCCATACTTCCATTTGAATCAGAGGGTACAAGGCCTGAACAAAGATGTCTCTGACAGAGTCTTCTGTCATAAACAGAAGCTTTTTTGGTAATGATAAGGACATGGAGCAAAAACCATGAAGGAACTTAACCTTTTCACTTTCTGTGCTTTACTCATCATTGGGGTAAGTGCAGCTTTCATCTGCAGTTAGCATTCTGGTGAATGCTAAAGTTGTTCTTATTCTCCCTCTCACTTCTGTCTTATAACATGCTTACTGAAGGGGAAACAAGAACCCAACACAAAAAAGCTGATACAAACGCACGCAGAATGCAGACATTAAAAGTATTTAATGTAAGTACACATAAGGTGGCTTGGGGGGGTTTGGTGATGTAGCAGTTATAGCTACAATTAGTCTTTCACTATTTTTTACTGTTCATACATAAGCTTTGTCATTAATTGGAAATGCTTTTTAGACATCAATAATTTTAAACCCGATTATATTCTCTTTATTCTTAGTGTTGAAGAGGAAGTCATTCAGTTGAGTGATTTCATTGAATGTGCTTTTGAGAAGTAGAGACTTGGAAATAGATTTGAGCAAATGGTGACAGACATAAAATAAATAATTGTCTTTATTGTGTAATATTGATGGTTTTTAAAAAAAATTATTTAAATGCAGAACATGTTTGGGTTTTTTTTTTTAATTGGTGTCTGTTTGGGGTTTTTGTTTCTTTTGCTTTTTTTTTTTTTAATGGCTGAAGAATTCAACTGAAAACTAGATACATAATGTTTAGAGGTTGTATGGGGTTTTTTGCCAACAGAAAAGGACACTTCAATATATAGATACTTTCCATAACGTAAAAAACCTTTGTATCACCACGGAGCATGCCAAGGAGAAATAAAGCTGTGATCATAGAAACTGCTGTGCTGTAGTTCTATGTAATACCAATCAGGGGAGATCTGTTTTGCACATTCATGGCAAATCTTCCCTAATAGCTATGAAAAAACTTGGTTCTTTCATCAGGGGTTTAAAGAAGGAGTTGTCTTCCTGTTCTGTTAAGAGAAGTTTTATCCACCCTTAGTTGTTCAGGGATATATATCGCAGGAAAAAGATTACTCACAGTTGTCCAATACTTCTATTACATTTCCTTTTAAAAATTTGTATTTTTGTTTTCTCTGTTCATCCAGTGTTAAAAAAATACAGAGCTTCAAGTGTCATCTTGTGAACTCATTTATTTTTCCTGTCTTGCTGAGCCATTTTTTATTCATAAGTAAACTTGTGAAATCATTTGACTGAAAGAAATGGGACATTTTTTGATTAATGTGGTCGTGAACCAAGAAACAAAGTTCATTGTGTGTCTTGACTAAATGCTGTAGTCTTCAGAGTTCTGACTTATTTTAGATGTATGGTTATCTTAATATGTAGCCTGACTAAAGGGTTTTTGTGGAGAATACTGTCTGGCATTTCGGATATGCCTTCAGCCTCAGTAATTGATGATTCACCATAGAGAAGACTATTCTCCACAAAAGTGTTTGACAGTTGATAAAGCAGAACCTTTGGAGATAATTTTTTAGTAATTTATGGGCTACATTGGTTGCCATTTCCTTTTGAAAAAAAAAGGAAAAAATAGGTTGAAAATGATAATTTTTTTTCAAGTATGGGGCTCCAGACTTTCAGTAGTAATTTTTTACAGGGAGCGGGAGTAATTCCTTACAGAAGTTGAGATTCAAGGGCAACAGTACCTACTTAATAATTCAAAGAAACTGATTTCAATATTGTCATGAGCTGAGAAATGAACTAGTTCCAAGTATTTCTTTTTGTTAAAAAAGTACTGGTTTTATTTTGTTACTAGGATCAACTGAGACAAGAGAAGTGGGAAGGGTGAGAGAGTAGATACTGATAGCTTAATGGGATCAGAAGGTACTGGACTTGCTGAAATGGAACTGTGAAGGAATTCTTTTTGCCACTAATATTTTATTTTAGAAAAATGTTTCTGGCCTAGCTGTTACTATGAGAGCTGTACAGCTTTATGTATACATAGCCTTTGATGGAATTGAGAAAATGAGCACTCATACCTTAGGAAAGATTTTATAACCACTATGAATAATTGTTATTTAATAGATTCTCTATTACAAGAATTTTTATTGCTGTCTGTTTCTTCTCTCAGGACCTGAAGTGAACCTAAATATATTTTATTCTAATATACTTTGTGAATTTTAATAGATGACATTTGATTTTGCCACCCTTTTATTTTTGGATAGAAATATTAAATACTCAACTATAAAGCAACTAGAAAAATAACCAAATTAAATGCTTGAAGTGATAGTTAATTCGCGACCTTAGATAATTCTTTATTCTACTTTGTTTCAGGGTTTCTTTTGCTGACTGACTGACATGATACATGGATTCAAGTTAACTTTCCTTGTTTTGGCAGCTTGAATACAGTTTTACTGATCCATTGCAACAGTGATACTGCTCCCATTACAAAAAACCAAACAACCAACCCTGCCAAAGACACACACATACACAAACCCCCAACAAACCAACAACCCCCCCCCCCAAATCAATCAATCAATCAAACAAACATACAAAAGCCCTACGACACAACAACCGTCAGAAAAAACCCCAAACCAACGTCTCTGTAGTAGCCCTCTCTCTAATACTTTGTCTTTCCTGGTGTAAGAGGTGGGATGGTGATAAGCAGGGTGGCTTGGACGCTGAAAGAGCAGCACAGAGAGCTTTCTGGGCTGTCACTGGGCATTAAGCTGAGTTCTCCTGTGCTGGACAGATCTGCTGGCAGTGGACAGGATGCCTGCCTTTCCACTGGCTGCCAGGCTCAGGTGTAGTGGCAGCAGAGCTCTCCTTCCTGGGGCTACTTTCACAGGTTGTGGGAGGGTTTGTCTCTGATGTCCATAGCCTGTGCTGGTAGTATTTTCTGTCCAAAAGTGAGAGAGAAACAGTACAAGAAATATCCTGCTGAAGATGATTGTAATTTTTCTTGCTTCTCTCTTTTGCCCAGTGTTTGCCAAGCTGCCTGGACCCAATCCAGTGTTTAATGAGCTGTAATGGGATGGAGCTTCTTAGTCTGGCTTTTTCCTTTTGCAGTTCTTTGAAGTGTTTACCTGGGAGACTCTCTGCTCTGGTAAAGTCCTTACATCAGCAAGGGTTGACAGACAACTGCTGAGGCCAGCCTGTCCTGGAGCCTCGTGGGGAACTACTCTTGAGCTGTCTAGCTTCTCTTGACCATACAAAAATTCTGAGAAATGAAGACATTGTTTAAAGGAAAATATTGTCAACATATCACTGCTCAATAGCAATTTTTTTCTTAAGGTCTGTGCTTTGCTGCAGTCACTCAGACTTGCACAGTGTCAAAAATTTGTGTAATGAAACTTACAACTCTTCAAGCAACAAGTTAATTATTTCCAGAACCCAGATGACAAACGATCTCAGCTGTAGACTTTTTTTGGATGTATTCTTTTTGCAGTGGATGAACAGTGCAAAAAGAGATTGTATTAATTGCTGAATGACCTATTCTCTCTGAAGAGAATGGTTAGAGGAATTGCATTTGGAAAGAGTACAGGAAAGTAAAAGGTGATGGAAGATCATGACCAAGAAATGTGGAATAAAGTTCTGTTAATGAATAGAATCTAGGCTCTCCAGGCTTTTTGGTGCAGTTGAAAGGCAGTGAATGTACAGATACTACCCTGCAGTTCACCTTGTGACAAAGCTGGTGGAAAATAATTGGGAATCTGCAGCTGGTTTCTTACATTGGTTTTGAAGGTGTAGTTAACAGTCACAGCTAGTGTTGTGACAACTTCAGATGCTGAAGTAGCACATCTGACAAAAGATTGGTGTTGAATGGCAGTCCTCGATGTTCACGTATGAATGTAAGTAAGGACTGGAACAGAAGAGCTCTCTCTTCTTGCCAGAGAAGTATTCTGTGCATTTTGAAAAAATCTGTTTGCAGCATATTCACTGCATTTGCTTAAGCTATGTCAGTTTAACCTCCTTAAAATTTTACTTTTAAATTAATCTCTTTAACCTGTAATTTGATCTTCCAGTTAGTATTTATCTGGATACATAAACCTTTCAGTTCCTGGTTTCTGTAATATATGGGAAAACATAAAATAAACTGAAATCTTATAGATAACACTGTCTGGAAAACAGAAAACTGTCCTATACTGCATCTGGAATAATCTGTTCCCTCGAATTTACATGTGGAACAGAGTATAAATTAAAACTATACGGAATTTTTCAGCACAGCCAAACCAAAAAACTCAGAAAAAAAGCCTGAATTCATCGTGAGGTATTAAAATCAAAGAAAGGTTTTACAGAAGAGTTCTGTGTGAAAAAAATCAAGAGTTAAGTATCAAAATGCTGCAAAACTTGAGTGTTTCCTTCAGGCTAATTTGCTTGCAGTTTCAGTGACTGAGCTATAATTTCTTGTTTAATGGAATGACATAAGAAGGAAGAGGATTATGAATACAAGTTGAAAATCTCTTTTCAGTAACTTTATTGCCTTGTCAAGCAGTATGACTGTATTTATCACACTTTCTCCTTAGAAATATTATCTGGGTGCTGAAAGGTACTGACTTGAACTCTTGCAGAAAGAGTCTTGACTAGCATTCTAATTAGGATGAGTTCTGGCTATTTTTGTGAATAGGGAAAATTACTAAAAACACATTTCTAATTGGAAATCAATTTAAAAAAATGGATTTTTTTATTTGATGCTTTATTTTGTAGAGGAGCAACTTGTTGATACATTTTCTAGTTCGTTTTGTCGACTTGTTAGCAACTGTACCATTTGAGTGTGGCATGGTATTTGTGATTTTTCTTTGTTTTTCAAAACGTAAGCAAGGAAGGATATTCAGATTGGTTTTGCTTCTTTTACTATTTGTTGCGGAGGCAAATTTTTATTAGCTCATGGAAACATTTTGAGCAATTCTTTTTGAAATTTAGTAAACATTTAGAGTTCTCATCCCATTAGAAACTGGAAGACATTAATAAAATGAAATGTGACAGCTCAATGGGGCAGTATCTACTTTACCTGCTAGTCATTTCTTTCCCCATGAAAAACATCAGTAAGTCTCAGACTTGAGTCATTTATTGAAGCAAGCTTTATTCATGTGTTTATTCCATTGGTATTATTTGCTTCAGAATACCAGAGAAAAGAAAGAATTGAGTATTATTTGTGCTACATACTAGCAATGTTTTTTAAGGAAAAATACTTGGCAGAAGACTTTGCTATTTTATTTTTTAAGCTTTTCACTAACAGAGTTTGAGCATCAGAAAGCCAAGATTTTTTGGTGTACTTCACATGAAGGCTGGAACGGGAATTAGTTCCTGTCTTTTATTACCTTTGAGGTGGACTTGTGTTGATATCAGTCCTGGATTCAGTTTGGTTTTTTCTTTTTTTTAAATGGGTAAAGTAATCAAAAGTCTGTCAAGTATTATTTATGATTTCTAAAGTACATAATTAATTCCTTCACTCTGTGGCAGAGAAACCATGACTTCTCAAGCATGTTCCATAAAGCCATCAGTCGTGGGACTCTCTATCTATTGATAAAGCATGAGGTTTGTTTGGTTTCCAGACACTCAGTACTTCGTTGGAATGTCACACACTGTAGGCAGCAAACAAAGCATACAATCCTATACCTTTCCTGTGCAATATGACTTCTGCAATGTCTGGAGGTGATTAGGAATATGGAAAACAACTTCTCATGAATATGACCACATCTGTCTTTCTAACCAAATTCTCCTATGGGGTTTGAAATTCCAGTGTTCTGTTCTCCTTAGAAACCCTTTCAGTAACTGAAGGATTTTTCAGACCAATATTTAATGGGTTATGTTTAAAGAAAATGTCATGTATTGCAGCAAAACAGAAGGGAAATAGTGTCTCAGTCATCAGCTACAGGAGCATTTCATGCTTCCTTCCTCTGTAAAATCAGTAGTAATTTTAAGTGCAGTTTTCCCTCGAGCAGATACAACCAATTGCTTGATCTTTAGTCTTTTTTTTTTTTATTTTTTTTCCAATGGCCTAAGATTAAATAACTTCTAAGTCCAAGTTCTCTTCATTTATCTTGTGTATCTTAATCTGTGACACTCAGGTCAAGTGGAAGGTTAGCTTCTATCATGGAATTAACTATACTCTGAGACAGTCTTACAGTAATTAAATACTACTGTAGGTTCCTTCTATTTCTGCTCTGGAGTATTTGTGCAAAGTAAAGCTCTGATTTAATTTAGTATTTTTATTTCCTTGTAGTCATAAGAGCTCCTGAATGGAGGGCTATGCTGCAAATATCAGGATGTTACATCAGTCCTGAGTGGCTGGATGCTCTCTTATTGTAATAGCTGCTCATAAAGAAAAACAACAGCTTGTTTGAGTTACGCACACTGAGGGCTCTGACATGGAAGGCAGTTGAGTTCCAACATGGAATTCTGCTGTTTTCTACCATTTTTGTGATACTAATATTGTCTACTTTTTATTTTTTTTTTTGAGTTTTCAGTGAAAATTAGGTAGCCAAATAAGCTTATATCAGAAAATCCAAAGAAAAATGGGCCCTTGAGGTACTGTCAATTTTCTCTGTGGATTCAGCTCTAGCATTTCAGTGAGTGACAGAGCACATTGTCCCACGTGGAACACCTTACAGCAGGCAAGAGATTAATGTACAGCTTCTGTGATTGTTCTGAACATCAAGGTGCTGGTATAAATGCAAGAATTCATTTTTCTTGCGGTTCAGTATAAATTCAAGAATTAATTTTTCTTGAGGTTGAGTGTAATGCTAATAACACTAAATGGACTGTTTTGAATTCATTTCCTTATACTGGTGTATAAAGGAGAACTGTGTGAGATTGCCTTTCTGTCAAACTTTATTACAAGAGCCTGGATGTGCCCTGATAACATTCTTCTTACATATAAGTGAGACTGGAGCTTCTGAGACTATTACTGGTCTTCACTGGCCTTTGATAACAGAACTTCTGAAGAGTTTGTTGGAGGAAACAGTACATATTTAATAGTGTTTAATAGTCCAAAAGGTTAGGCTTCATGTCATTTATTAAAAAAAAAAGCGTAGCAACTTCAGCATACATTTCCAATAAAGTGAGACACAGAGAACTGCTGGTTATAAGTTTTTCACTAGGGAGAGAAAAGAAAACTCTATCAGTAGCTCAGTCAGCCTGGTGTGTGTGCAGGAAAGGCCCAGGAGAAGCAGAAAGAGATAGCCAGATGTCAGCTTGGTGGGGAAATTTTTGTCCATTTCTGTTCAGGTTATGGGCTGTTTCATGAGAGAATGAATGGTGAACATATGGAATAAATTACAGGGACGTTATTTTGAAGCTAAAAGCATAAATGAAGTCAAAAGACACCTAGATTTATTTCTAGAGGAAGGCAGTATTGAGGGATGTTGTGAGAAAACAGGATGGCTGAATTAGCACCATCCCAAAGTAAGGAGATATTGAGGGCCAGCTGGCATTTTAATCCTAATGTTTCTGTGTCGTCTTTTTTTTTTTTTTTTTTTTCTTTTAATTCCTTGAATACTTGTGTTCTGAAGTATCCATCTCCAGCCTGGTTCTGGGGAAATGAAGTTAAAAGATGGACATTGTAGTGTTGTTGGTTTGGTAACAATTGTATTGCTATGGACAATAGAGTAGAGAACATTTCGTTATTAGTTCACATTTTTATGGTCTGTTGAGATGTCATGAGCTGTGATATTAGTTTCAAGATATGACAAAACTGACAAGTTAACTGTGACTGCGGTTAATGTCCTTAGGCAACTGAAGGCAATTGCCCCTCACAAGCAGAGTACCATTCCACATCAGGCAGAGTGGTGTAGGGAAGGCTGTGCTGTATGGGATGGCTAACAAGAATGCTCAGTAAGGTGATCAATTTTATTACTCAAGGAGAGAGTAGGGCCATTTTAAAAACCTGTTCTTGCTGTTATTTTGGTCCATGTTGAAGGCTACCTATTTACATATTCCATGCCTTTGGTTAACATCTTCGCAGAAAACGTTGTTTTGGTCTGGTCCTATTCTGTTGAACATAACTAAAAATAAACTTTCCTGTCAATGTAATTTACTCCTGTCTGAGGTCATCCAAGACTTATGTCTTAATTGTACTTTTTTATAAATGTGATGTGGTGCAAATGAGGCAAAAGGAAATACTCTCCTTTCTTGCTTGGGGACCATCTCTCCATGGTACTGTATGTTTCATGACCTAACTTCAATAAAATTGTAGGGGGCTTAGTTTGCAATTATCGCCCTCACAGTCCTGTGCTCACTGCAGACTCAAAGAATTGAGTTGTAGCTAAGAAAAAAAGCTTCTTCATGTTTAGTGTTACAATTACACAGTGTTCTGTACCATGGTTCTCACATAAAAATTGCAGAAAAACAAGTTTTTTTTTTTAACTAGCTCAAAGGTTATTAAAATCTGAACGGTTCATTATTGCTCCAATGTCTCTTTGTTTTCTACCAGAAGCCTCTCTTGACTTGCAGTATTTACATTCAGAGCCTTTGCTTACAAATGAAGACTCCCCAAAATAGGTGATCATATCCTTGTCTGACTGTGCTTCACTGACAAGTGTGAAACAATAGCTTTAATACAAATAGTACAAGTAAATACACTTAGTGTGCATTGTAAAATCAGGAAATTTATATTGATACTTAAGTACTAAAAGATCTCACTGTATGATTGTTTTGAAACAAAGTGAAGAAAACTTTATGTTCATGTGGACTACTGTATCTGGCCTCTTCTCCCATCTGGCCTTCCTTCCTTCAGTCTCATACTCCAAGGGCCTCACACAGTTGCTTTCCTTGCATGTAATCTGGCCCTTGAGCTTTATTATTTTAAATTATTCTTCACTTACACGAGTCAAAATCTGGAATTCCACTTCCAGATGTTTTAGATCAAGAATGAGAGACAGGAAAAAAAGAGAGATTGGTGGTAGCAGAAAAAAGTCAGCATCTCACTGCTTTGTGAGCTGAAGCATCTAATTGTAACTAGAGGGGGAAAGTAAGTTAGGTGTCAGAATGTGTTTATTATTTCTTTTTGTTGGTACTAAGGCAGCAATAAAAGAAGTAGTCTTACATGATCATGGGAGAATCAGGAGTAGTATTTGGTGTTTGTTGACTAAAGGAAATAGGATTTAAATGTAAATATCTCCCTGGAAGGAGACACTAATTATGTGGCTCCTTGGAAGAGGAGTTCAGAAAAGCATTGGTAATTGTTTGAATACAATTCATGCCAGAATCAGCCATTTAAACCATTATTACCTTTCCCGCATTGGTAAAGCACTCCAAAACTCCCGATGAAATTACTCACTGAAGGTGCTTAGAGGCTGCCTGTAGCCTGCTGAGGTAATTTGTGCAGTGGTGGCATCATGTGTGGGGATGCTGAAGGCACATGATCTGATCGTGGGCTGTGGGAGGGAGGGTCAGATTCCCTCTCTTTCCCCCGGAGGAGGAGGCAGCTGGGAGAAAGTCGCCGAGGGTCCAGTTGATTCGCTTCTGAACCCACTGCAGTGAGGTGCCTGTGGGAAGGTGAGTCTGTAGGAGGGAGTGGATGGAGGGCACAGCCGGTTCCTGCTGAGCCTGCTCAGCCAGTGGGACTCAGATCTGCTGCTCCAAGGCCATGTGGCTTCGGAGCATGAGAGCATGAGGCAACTGCTGAGGCAAGCATGGGCACAGCAGTGCTGACTGTGGCACTGGGGCAATGGCTGTGACAATGCCACTGACAGTGGCACTGGGGCAATGGCTCTGCCCAGCAGAGGCTGGACACTGCTCAACTGCACTGACTCCAAAACAGGAAAAAACTTAGCTGTTCTCCAGGGGAACTTCATCTTACCTTTGTGAGGGTTTAAGTACAAAATATCATCCCTGTGCAGGCTTGGCCTTGGGAGAAGGCAGAGATGGAGGTTACACCTAGTTATTAGTGCTCCTGCAGAAGTGGGGGCTTATTCTGTTGAGCACCTGGGCGAGTAATAGTCCTAACCTTAATCAATTAATCCATTTTATTTTTTTTCCCCTGTAAAATAAACCAGGTGGCTTGATTCCCAGTCGCTTGGCTTTGATCATTAAACTATATGCCTTTTCAGACATACGAGTCTGAGTACCCTGTGATAGGCAAGCCAAGTGGATCAATGGAGCTGTGTATTTTCTTGAAGTTGCTGTTAAGTTGTGGAATAAAACACAACTTATTTTGAATTAAGGCGAAAAATATATTTCTGCTTCACAGCGAGGAATGGAATTGGTTGAGCACTGGTTTTGCTTCCAAAATCACTCCTGCTGTACTTCAGACTTTTCCCAGTTTCACAGGGAACCTCGCAAATTTCTCTCTCATTATATTTATAATGTAATATATGTGTGATATTGAAATGTGGCTAGAGTATTATCTTTTCTAAAGACTAGCATGGCTGGCGTCATGAAATGATTGTAATACACTCGCTTTGCATGAAAAGCTTGTTCTTGTTCCTTTAATGGGTATGTAAACAACACCAAAATATTGCATCTCTCTGTCTAGACATCAAAATACTGGATTTGGACACCTCATGCTAACACTGAAGTTGTAGAATGAGCTCAGCACACGCTATCCAATAAGTTAGTAATCTCTTTTTCTGTTAGGCTTACCTTTCTCAACCAGGCAGTAGAATCCTTTGAGCTCAAAGTGAAACTGCTTTCCTACCGCCTGCCCTCCTTCCCCCAGAAAGGGAAAGTATTGTCAGCAGAGCAGCCGTTACATAATACCCTGTAGACAAAATACTGGCAGCAGCACATTGTTCAGTAATCTGACATGTTCCTTTGCCAAACAGTGATTTCCATGAAAAAGCTTGTTGGCATAAGGAACTTGATGCATCATGTCACTTTATCCATGTCTCTCCCTCCCCGTATGTATTAAATTTCTTACAAACAGGTGAAGTGGTCTGAGTGAGATTAGCCAGTGTTCCAAGTTTACTAAACAAAGACCTGGAAACAACAGGAGTGCTTTCAAGTGATGGTGATGACGGCTGGTGTAAATTTGGGATCAAAGCTTGTTTCATACTAAAAGAAAAACAGTTTAATTATTATTGTGAAAGAAGGAGAAATGGAAAAGGATACCTATTCTGGCATGCCCAAGATAATTAAACTAGGTTCAAGCATACTTGCTTTTGTACATTAGGAAGAATTTCCCTAGCTTGGAGCACAGCAGGTGGTGCCTCATGTCTTCTAAGTCACTTCCTTTTGGATGTGTGGGCTTTGACAATACATTTTTAGAGAATAGCAAAAGGTAATGCAAATCAGTAGCAGCTAGATCGGTGAAAATTGTAAGCGTTCCTTTTATTCCCTATGGTCTTCTGGGTTAAGCAAAGCCATTCCATATCAGCTACAACTATCACTTTGTGATTTTTCTGACGTAGTCAGTTGCTTGTGTCTTGCAAAGCAAATGTCAGCTTTAAGCAATGTAGCAGTAGTGCATCTGCTTTAATAAAAGCAGTGTGCTGTAAGTGCAGGAATTTTTTCAGGAAGCACATGATTTTGATGGAGGACTGTAAATTACTGTCCAAAGCAAAGAAGGCCTAGGTGTACAATCCATCATAGAGTGATGCAGTAGGACTGCATGGAGGAGGTCTTTGGAAAGTCGATAGAGCATCTGTCCCTCTGCGGATGTTGTTTCCTCGTTGTTTCAAATGAATTTCAGTTACTGCTCTAAGAATGGCATTTCTTATTTACTTAGGATAATGTAGTATCTAATTAGGAAGTTCGCATGCCAGCAGCATCCCCGTGATTAGAAACAGCTCCTTGCTGTGAAGTATTTCTGCAGTGGTGGTAAACTCCTGTGCAGAACTGATAATGATATGAAAAGTCATGAATATCTTATGTAAAGCCTTGGAACACCTAGAAAGGGGATGACACCATGGCTCATCAGTAAGTTATTTTCCCTAAATGTTGTTTAAAGTCAAATGACAGAATTTCTTTTTGAAGTAATTAGATCAGGAAAACAAGTGCTTGTCCTCAGGAAGCAAACCTCAGGCTTCAGCTGTGTGAAGAGTGTGGACCCCACCTTTCCACACTGGTCATGGGGTATTTACCTTGAGCCCAGGCTCTGTTCTTAACCAGGTCAAAGGATTTTAGTGTTATGAACTTAAAGGAAGTAATACATACATGTTTCCTCTTTCTAGAGATTATTTGGTGGGAGTTGTGTTGTTAATTCTGTATGCTTGATGCAATCAGGTTTTTTTCATGAGCCCTTACCTAAAGTAAAATTTCCTCAGAAGTTTTCCATGTTATGAATAGACAAAAGCTGCAGAGTCTAGAATTAAAATATTATCAGATTTTTTTAAACCATTTTACCTGATTCTCTACATATGGCCAATATAAAATTAAGCTAAGTAGTATTTATTTTTTATCTCCTCCTCCAAAAGTCTTGAATTGTAAATGGTCTCTCATAATTTTAAGTTAGTTCTTGGTTTTGTCTAGTTTGTTCGCCTGACTTAGAGATGATCCACCAAATAATTTTTGTGGGGTTTTTTTGTAGAGTGAATTAATACTTCAAAGCTTGCTTTCCCTTGTGACTTATTGGGAAATGAAGTATCACAATATGCATTCAGAGTAAGAATTAGTAGTTATGTCTGAGTAATCTCTGAGCTACCAAAACTTTTCAAGCAGATGGCATGAAATGTATTACAAAAGCCCATGCAATACTGCTGAGTGATGTAAATTATTTAATTGAACTTGTCTGACAACTTGCTAACTAAAGCATAAAACTTACCTTGTGCACTAGCTACACATACGGATTAAGATAAACTCTTCTGTAAGTAATAATAAATGAAAAGGGATTCCCATATATGTTGCAGGAAAAGTTATACAAATATACTGCTAATATTGTTTTAAAACAAGCCAATCAACTGCTATTAGCGTACCATACTGCATATAGGTGGTCCAGCCTCAGGAAACCTGCTTAGTGGATGTGGGAAAGTCTGTGGATGTGTCTGCCTAGACTCCAGCAAAGCCTTTGACACTGTCTCCCATAGCATACTCCTGGAAAAGCTGGCAGCCCAGCTTGGACAGCTTGGACAGGTGCACTCTTCACTGAGTTAAGAGCTGGCTGGATGGCTGGGAACAGAGAGTTGTGGTGAATGGTGCCCCATGCAGTAGCCAGCCAGTCACAAGTGGTGTCCCCCATGGATCAGTGCTGGGGCCAGTCCTGTTATTTCAGTAGTGACCTCTTCTTTTTTTCTAAGGTCTTACAATGAGGTATGATATTGTTTCTCACTTATGTAATCTGGTTTGTGTTTATGTATTAAGTACAATAAGAATATATTCCTGTAGGGGAGAAGATATCTGTGCTAGCTTCTTACATAACTGACCTTACAATAACTACAATGAACAGTGCAGAAAAAGTAGTGAATATAAGTTATAGGGTGCCTCTGTGTATGACAAGGTGCAGTTTCCATGCATTGAGTTGCTGAACATACAGACTTAAGCTTGTTTGCTGAATGGTTAGCTTGAAATAGCTGTTTGCTTCTTGACAGGTAAGGAAATAAAACCTGAGAACATGATACATGAATCCTGCTATGAAGTATAAATAAAAGGAGAATTGGAGCTGGACTTTTCATAACCTCTGGATAATTGCTTTCAAAACCAGAAAAGCTTTTAATTCATATTACTCAGTGAAGACTAATGTCGCAAACGTCTATCCTTTATTGGGGTTTGGTATTGGATACAGTGGATTACCTTTACACAGAGATGTAATTTGCTCTGAACATTCTCTTTCTGTAGCTACAGTGCTTTGTCTCTAAACGTGCTGTTCTGCCTTCTTTTCCAGCAATGCAACCTTATAATGTTTTCAGCTCAATACCTGACTTCAGCTGTCCTAGCAGATAACTGGAAGGCTGCACTTGATAAAGGAGGAGAAATGTAATAGCAATCACAGTGTTGACACAAAGGTAATGAAGGGCACAGTTTTCTAGAAAATGGAGTCAAGTAATAGCAAGAGGATTAGAAAACAGTGGGGCAATGCAGTCTGCAGAGCTCCCCTGAGACTTTTTCTCCTAAAACTACTTGGAGAGATGAGCACTTACTTCCAGCCACGTTCATGAGTATTTTTATGAATGCTTAAAATGCCATTATGAAGGAAATTAAACTGAAAACATAATTCGTTTATGAAATAAAAATAGAAGAATAAAATGCAGGTTCAGAAAAGAACCTGCCAGAACCACTCAGATACAACTCAGGCTATATCTAAAGCAATATGAATATTTCTTTAAGGTGAAAATTGATTTACATTTTCTCCTGTTGTTCTTGACCGAAGGATATTTATATCTCACAAAGTATTTAAAAGATAAACAGAACAAATGCATGAAAATAGTTTTTTAAATCCGTCTGTAATATGTTCTCGTGCTGTAGGATAAAAGAGGATAAAATTTAGATTTTACCAGGCTTTTTGTCTCTGTAGCTTTGTTCCAACAGAATAGTGTTAGAGACAGATATTTCAAAGCATAAAATATGTATGTCCTCTTAACATTTTTATTGAAAGTCTTCTTTAGTTAGTGGGCCAACAAGTCTGTTACAGAGTTTCTAAGAATTGGGCGTTAAAATGCATTTTCTTTTTCTTTTGGGAACTATTTTTAATTGCTTGATGTTTCTCTGTAATGTTGCTTTCAAGCAGCAACAAATGGTGAATACATTTCCAGAACTGGCATTCACTGGAACTCAGAGAATCTGACATACACAGTGCTGAAGCTAAGCTAGGTTTCATGGAGAATGAGTCTGATGCCTCAGTAACTCTCCAAGTCAAGAATACATGCATGTCCACAGTTGGTTGCTGTCGCAGGACAGTCAGGAAGGTCTTTTGTCTCTGGACAAAAAAGTGACCAAAACCAGAGAGAACATTTGGTTGCTTAGCATGCATTGCCTTCTTCCCAAGCTTTTTTTTGGTGGGGTTTTAGGTTTTTTTTCTCTTTTATTTAGCCTCTGCTGCTGTGACACTGTAAGTAAATCATTCCTTGCAGAGGAAGAGAGAGAAAGCCTTCTGATAGAGGCCAGAGTCAGTTCCTCTTAAATGCAGTATAAAGTACATTCTCTGGAGAAATTTCGTGTGTTATTGTGAAGCTTCTAGAACTCATAAAATAGCTCTAATAGCTCTGGTTTCCCAAAATAGCTCTACTGTGAGACTGCAAGGTATTTGTTTGTTTTGTGGGCTAGGTGCCAGGCCATTTCTAAATAGAAACACATTTGAAGAACAACTTCACAGGCTTTCTTAGCCCTCACAGGACATTCTGTATAAAAGTGCAGTCTCCTCTCTCTCCACCTTTGTTAAAATGCTTTTGATTGACAGTGGATTTATTTGCTGAATTTAGAGGAAATAATTTGCTTTTCATAAAAAGAAATTGTCATGTGTTTCTCAAAGGCCAAGCCCATCCATGTGCAGAGAGAGCTGTCACTTTCCACAGCTTGCATTGCCATCTTTTCCCAAGAAGGGTTCTCCAGGAGTTCTGCCCACCCTGTGCCAGGGAGACTTGCTGTGACTGCACCTCGTTGAAGCTTTGGTATGGGTTTGTGGCTGGAAAGTTGAAGGTAGCAGGTTGGCTGAGTTATCAGCAAGTTGTGTAAAACCAAGATAAATTGTGTGGGTTGACACAGGAAACATAGATGTCACTCAGCAAACAGTTGGGAAGGCACTTAGGTTTTATTGGGCGGGGGGGGAATAGCTTGGCAAGGCTTTAGTTTTGAGGAGATACTTCTGAGTAAGAAATGGAAAGTTGTATGTTGTGCAGACTTCAATTTAGTCTGTAATGTAATGCTGATTTCAGCTTTTTGCATTTTTCAGTGCTAGTCATCTCTGACACATCTTTAGAGACTGGCCCTTTCTTAATACAAATTATGTCTCAGGAAAGATAAAATTGCCTATGCTAAAACCTTTTATTCAGCATTAGTGGTTTTCTGTTCTGGTAGAGGTGCTCTTTGTCAGGTTTTATTTTTTTTTAATCAGAGGGGGAAATCTTGTTAATACTAAAGAAATGTTTGTAATAAAGAGAAGAATCGGAAAAGAGGGCATAGCATTTATCATAAGGAAAACTGTTTCATGGATCCTTTGCTGACTGTGGAGCCATCTCTGAAAGCTTCCCTCCTTCTGGAGACTGACTTTCTGGTGTGGCAGAGCGTTGAAAGGGAAACCTCTCAAAGTGTGGAGACAGCAAAGGTAGTGGATTAAGTGGTGTTTAATTGCTCCAACAAAAATAAGGAGAATATTTGCTACTTTATGAGGTCCCTATACCTTTCCATTTGCAACAGAAGTACCTTCTGTGCAGTGGCCTTTGTCCATGCTGTGCATACAACAGTGACTGGTACTTAGTGCAGATAAAGAAAGATGGATATAGTTATGGTTGTCAAAGCTCAAAAAGCTCCACCTGGGGTTTGCAGACTCTGCTTCAACTGTGACACAGCCAGAGAATAATGTTTCAGGAGTTGTCCAAGATGGGTTGAGTTGTGAAAGAGAGTTTTTTAATCAGAAATCCATCATGTGCTCTGTTACTGTGCTTCATGGGGAAGACTTTTTTGCTAGTACCTCAGTACCTTGTGTCTTTGCTTTTATCTGCTGAGCAGGGTGATGCTTTTGCATGATTTTATGTGACTAGTTTCTGGGAGATGTGCCAGCTGTGCCTGTAAAGAGTTTTCTATAATGATACTGTGAAAGAAGAAATAGTCAAAGGATGGGATGACATCAAAACAAGGTTTTTTTAAAGTAGTGGAAGAACAGTGAGCTGTGAAGATATGATGAAGGGGATTCAGTCAAAGTTGACCACCCAAATTGGGAAAGTCCTATCCTGCTTTCACAAATTTAGCTAGTTGCCCTAGATAACCAAGTCCACCTGTCCATAAGTGTTTGTGTTGAACTGTAATGATGTATATAACTGACCTTATTCCATGCAGTCATCAAATTCTTCCATTCCAGCAAATTCAGTGAAAAACAGATTACATAGATATCATTAGTTATCCTAATAACTAACCTTTTTTTTTTTTTCTGGAATGGGAAAGGAATTGAAGTCCAGACTATGGAAATTGCACTGTAAATTTTCTAAAGGAGTGTTATTCATAAAATTAAAATATCTGAAACCAATTTGGATATCTGGATTATCTTATTACTAAAAAAAAAAGGTCTTTAGAACTTGGCATGTAGTGATATGTAAGAGGAGAGTTGAAACATAAAATGAAAAAAAAGGCTCTTTTCATAAAATGCAGTACTTTGTTCTGTGTTTTTAAAAATATCTCTAGGTATGGCAGTTTTGAGTTTTGTGCTTTCATCCTAGTATAAGCCTAAGCCACCCTCTGATCAAGTAGTTTGCCAAATATAGTTATGTTTCCATAATATTCTGGATGTGTGCCTAATCTCTTCTTCACATATGACTCCTGATTTTTACAGAGATTGACATCAAGAGGTATTTTTGATGTACAGAAATGTAACTGATACCCAAATTTCTTCTTCATAGGCTGTTGACATCCAGGCAAAGGGTCTTATTTCAGTAATAATCTGCAACATTAGGTTCTTTGGCCTGTATTTGGGCACCTAGATAAATGCCATGGCCCTCAATACCATCAGGGGTTCATTAGCTTTCAGTGTTTATGTTAGCAAGTGTTCAGATTTCGGGCTCATTTCTGATGTAAGATATTCAACAGCAGAGTGTTGTCCTTGGAAAATCTTTTACTCAGCTTGCTACGTGCAAGTGTGGTGACAGACTCTTTAAGATAAGTCGAAATGCATCAGCATGTTTGAGATTGTAACTAATTCGACTTAATCAATTTCTAAAGAGTGAAATTGGTTAAATGACTGTTTTAGGTAAGGAACTGTCATTTGTCACAGAAGGTGGAGTATTTTGCTACTCATTATACTTAGGCTGTGAAAAGTTGACCTAGTTGACCCTACAGTAATTTGGTGACCTCAGAAATGATATGGAAGTTCTTCATGTCTTTCTAAAGCTCTTACAAATACATGCTGCAATTTACTAATTTTTTTCCCCCCACAACATCAAGAAATTAGAAAATTATTCTACACACTGGCCAGTGGAGTTATAGAAGGTATTTTTATTCTTTGGGGGTTTTTTTTTTGGCTACTATATGTGTTAACCTTACAAAGGATTCTTCAACAATACCATATGCATTGATTTTCCCAATGTGGAAAGTGTCTTCTTCTGTGTCTGTCTGCATCCTTTTGCCTTCACCACTCAGTACCTCATACTCAACCCAAAATAATCACTCATTTGAGTGATGTTAGTTTTAAAAGCTCAGATGATGTTGATTGAGAAAATAAACTTTCAAGTATAATTTCAATGTAGCGTATTTTTCTAGACATTCAAGCTGAAGTGTTAGTATTTCAATTGAAAGTGACAAGGAAAGTATTTCTTTAGAACACTTATGAATAAATTACCACAATGGTAACACAACAAACTAGACATGAAGAAAAGCGTTAATTTACATTTCAGTCATTTTAAGGGTGGTATTTTAGTGGTTGCCTCATATGCCAGAAATGCGCCTTTTAATTTACTCTTAGGTAAACACAGATGAGTGAGACTTTTTTCACCTACAGTTTTCACTAATTTCTGATGAGCAGGTTAAGTTTGAATGATGGACTTGTTACTTGCAGGGCTAATCAGTGTGTAAAATCACTTGGAAAACTAAAAAGTAATTATGTGGGGTAGAATACGGAAGGGAAATATAAAGTAATAAAGTTAGGAAGCTGTTTGAAGATTAAAGCTGCAGATTAAACATTCATGAATAAATTATCAAAGGCTTTATCAAATGGTTAAACTTTGGAAAAAGCTTGACAACACTCCCATATCTGTTTTTCTTGTTTGTCTAGAATGCTTGCTGTATATAACTGCAAAAAGACTTTCTTGTTCAAGAGAAATCATTTAGTTTAAAAATATTCTGACTTCCTCCACAAGTGATTTCTGTCATTTAACGGAAATTTTTGTTTGTGAGAGCATACACCTGGCAAGTTTTCAAATGTGAGGCACAGGGCTCTGCATTTTCTTTTAAGATTTTTTGTTAGCCTTTCCAAAAGAGAACATGGTGTTTGTGTGTGCAGACTTCATCTGCTTGGGTTTTTATGAGGCAATTTAAATAAAATTTTTTTTCTTTCTTTTTTGTTTTTCCTCCGTCTTTTAAATTCTTCTAGGAACTTTTATGAAACAGTTCTGAGTCTTTATATTATGATAGTAATGTACTGAGTTGCTAGGCACTGCAGTAGTCATGGGAGATCAGTGAGGCGGCCGCTGGGAGAGAATCCCACCCCACGTTGACATTTGATCTATAATACATTTATTTGGCAGGATAGATGCTATAGGTACAGTGATTCCTATTCTACAAACAGGCATGTATCACAAATTAGAGCTTCAGTGCCACATTTCAGGCCTGGCCTGCGGCAGGGGAATGGGATGCTGCCTCAGCCAGGCAACAAGCGAGGCGTATGGATCACAGCTCAGCTACTGCGTGTGGCAGTTGTTCTCATCAGACTGCAGATCCTGTGAGGTATCCACAATCCAGGCATTGCATTGCTCCCTTCTGACCACTCTGCACACCCTGGGACTATTGTCTTAATTTTTCATTGCTGTCTACATTAGATCATTGGTGCAGTCATGTAGCCCCAGGCCAATCTCTCTGACTTCCTTCTTCCTTGTGGCTAATTAGTGGTTGCTGCTGTGGTTTCTATCACCCTCTGGCTGCCTGCCTATATGTGATATAAGAAATGTTGCCCTTGTTATCCAGTACATGCTGGATTCATCTAGTCAGTTTGAGCTGGACAGGTTCAGTTAAGTCTCATTTGGGTAGTGCCTTGGATATGTTAACACCAGGTGTGGTGTACTGAGTAAATCAGAATTCTGGACAGAACATTAGCTAGAGAGGCTAATGGCAGCCCCACATCAAAGTGGTACAGGTGCCCTGTAGTTATGGATATTGTAATAAAGGGAGTATTCTGCACTACCCATCTGTGGTTCTGATCGTCCCATCTCATCCATTCCAAGCTCTGTGTCTTCATATGGAAAGGAGCCACAGAGCTCAAGCAGTTGAATGGTTAGGAATTGGATTGTCACAGGTGTTTTGTAGAAGCTTTTTTCTTCTCAAGTGTCTTTGCCTGAAATATAGTGCTTCCCCAGAAATTGAGTTTTGGCAAGAGGAAAGGGTGTCTAAAACAATATTCTTTTATTTTAAGACTGACACTGGAAGCTGGTTTTGTGGTTTTTGGTGACTTGGATAAATTTTTTTAGTGATTTTAAGTTTATTCTTTTTGGGTAGGCAGCAATGGTAAATTGGCTGAAAAACCTACAGAACATCAGGGAAGTAGCTACTAATTCAGTGGCACTTGGCTGAAATACTTTCTAGAAAGCAAGACAGTATCTGTCAGTGCTGACTACTTCTGTGCTGCCAGCTTATAAAGTCACTTTCTCAGGGACCTTCTTGCCTGTAGACACAGATGTAATTCATTTGTTCTAAGTGTATAGTAATGGTCTGAACACCACAGTACGCCTATCTTTTTCCTAACCCAATATAAACATATAATATACACAGTTCCCATATAAATATTGAACTATATGATTCTATAGTAAAGAATCATTTGGACGTATTTCTACTAATTGTCAGTTTTTTGAGACTTAAGATGATTCAGAAAAGAAGTGTAGAGTTTTTTGATCTTTTTTTGCAGAATGTACCAATGCAGTAAGTACCAGAAATCTTGCAGATCATATTCAAGAAAACATTTTTTTAAAATTGGTGGAAACTTTCCTAGAATAAAGCTGACTTTAGAAAGAGACAGAAATGCTGATTCGGATTCAGAGGGGAACTCTCAAAACCATGATTAGAATTTTTTTCTCCTGTACAGTAATACCTTAAGCAAAGAGAGAAAATTCAGACTTTTGATTTTAGTGGGGCTCTCTATCCAGCTCCTGTAATCCTTGTCTTTAGGCCTGTATAAATGTTTTCCTTTGCTTCCTTTGAGATGCTGAGGAAGCAAAGTACAGAAGAGGGCCTCTAGGTCTTAACCACACATCCTGTACATGACAAATGAGCAGCCCTTAGGTTATTTCCACTTAGTCTTGAGTCCTGTCCTGCACCTGTGCAAATGATAGCTTGGGAGGTGGATCTGGAGTAAAGCACTGGGTCAGCACGTGGCAGTGGATCAGGCTGGTATTACTGAGACAGCGTGTCTGGATGTTTTGCAGCACTTTTGTCTGCACTGATGGTTCAGTTTGGAGATATCAGTTAAAATTCTTTTCAGTGCTGAAAAGCTTTAAAAGTGACAAAAGTTCTGAGTAGTCCTGAGGGAGCATTTTGACTCCATGTATGGGACTCACACTGGAAGGTTTCAAAGAATTGGAGAATAATACCCACAGCATGAATCATTAATGCCATCGCTGAATTGCTGGGATCCAGCCACGACTCCTGCATTTCTTGAATGTTGCTACTACATCAGCTTCTCAGGACATTTTGTCCAAACACCAGGAGGTTGACAGACAGGCCCATGTTTGGCCTGCAGCATTACTTACACTCTGGTGCTGTCAGTGATGAAACTGTATAGCATGGACTTAAAGCTGACTATAGGTGACAGCAGGTGTTCCATTACTCACTGTCTGATAACCCTTTTCTTGCCTCAACCCCTGCTGACCAACACAATGCAACATACTGTTCCACTGGACCTGTGACTGAATCTGTTTGTGGCACTCAGATAATGCTCTCTAGGTCCCTGAAAAATGCTGGTGGGGCTTTTTACTAGCTCCTTGAAAGATCCATGGAGGTATTGTGATTTTCTGTACTGCTTTGCTAAAACTGGATTCCTGAGCATGGAGCAGCAGATGATGATGAACAAGTTCTGGTTTGCTCTTTTGAAGTATGTTGATCAACTATCTCAAGCTGCTTTGCACACATCATATTTACCAGCATCATCCAGAGTTTGGGATGGTTGTGCCTGGGACCTGGAGAGGTTTTACAAGCAGATTAGAATTGCAAAGAACAAATCAATTAAGAATCTGTAATTATCTCCTTCCATGATATTCTGCCCTCAGTGTGTGCTAACAGCACATTGCATACATGGTCTGCAAGGAAGATTTCATAAGGTAGCCCACTTAGCAATTTTTAGGGCTTGTTGATACTGCACACTGTAGACCTTTGCAAAGACAGAGGAAGCAGCCTCTTGTCTCACTGTGAACAGCTCTCAGGTGATTTTAATGCCTGGTATTGTACCCCTCTGACCAGGACCTGTAGTGGAAAGTTACCCCTTTATGGTGTTTAAAATACTGACAGCTTATATATGTGCTGTTCGTGTTTAGTTATATTTGTAGAAAGACGTATCTTCTAAAAAGATATTTATGTAAAGTAATTTTGGTGGATTTTTTTAACATGGATGCACATAATTTTTTTTTTCCTACAAAGTGTGCATCTGATAGAGTCTCAATATTTATGAATTTTTCTGTATTAAATTATATTCAAACAGTGGATTTTGGTTGGGGCGGGAGGCACAGAGCAGATTCTTTCTTGCTCTTTAACCAGGACTTCTTTCTAGACTACACTGTATTGGTTATTTTTCCCATTTTTGTGAACCAGACAAGATGCGGTATATTTCACAGAATCATAGAATCATTTTGGTTGAAAGGGAACTTTAAAGGTTATCTGGTGCAACGCCCCTGCCATGTGCAGGGATATCTTGCATGAGCAAGGGCGCTTGCACTTGGCCCTTTTGAACCTCGTGGGGTTCCCTAGAACCCACTTCACAAGTTGGTCCAGGTCCTGCTGAATGACATCCAGTCCCTCAGGCATCTCAATTCCACTGTCTGTGTTACTAATGAAGGCATTGCAACCAGCTTCTTAATGTTCACAGTCCTTTTGTCCATTGTGCAGAGTATTACATACCTTATTCTGAGGCTGCAGATTCAAGCATGTAAATGGGCAGTTGTATTTCTTTTGTGGTACCACAGGTATTGTATTTTATTAGTGTTGCATTAATAAGAGTAAGCCTTGGGAAAACATCTTGGATCACACTGCATTCCGTGGCGGCTGAGTAACAAGGAGATATTTGGAAGCTGAAAGACTTCTTTCTAGTTGTGAATACAACTGGGAGCTATTGCTGTGGATGACTTTTGTCTACTGTTTCGAATTTCGAAGGTCTTTTGCTGTAGTCAATGTAATATGTGATCTTTGATCTAATAAATGAAGGGGGATCTTATTGAGGGGCCTGTTAAACTCAGTGTGCTGTTCTACTTGCATGCTACTGTTGCTGTTTTGTCAAGAGGGTTGGCTGTTCATATCTTGATTTTTTCAAATACACTGCACTGTAATAGTCTGTAAGTTTGTTAAGCACCTGTTCAGGATAAAATGCTGGCAGGGTACACAATAGAAATTGCTTTATAATGTGACCTATGAAAAGGGCTGTAGAAACACATTACAGTGCTTTGAAATTGGCACAGTCCTGTGCCATTCCAGCTTGCTTCCAAGAAAAAAATACCATTGACTCTGGCAAGATAATGTGCCCAGATATGAAATCCATCACCTTAAACAATGAGAAGCTGACATAGCATTGTAATTGTACCAGTGTGGGCATTGTGCCCAGCTGCAGATGTCTTTAGAGTTCATTGCTTTAGACGGGACTAAAGTCCCAGTCTGCACGTTTGCACGTGGCTGTTGTGGAGTTGGCATGAACTCCTGAAGAAGAGAGCTGGCTATTAAAAAAATAGTTATGCCTCCCGTAGTGATAATGTTAAGTCACTGATGTGAAAACATGCATAGCTATCTGGGCTGATACCAGCTGTTGCTCTGGAGCAGGGGATGTTTAGATGTGGCCTTTTAAAGCTCTTGCACTGCTTGGTAAATGATCCCTCTGATTAGCACTAGTGAATTTTGAGAAGTAGATCTTGACCTTAAAATATTTGAAAAATCTCTTTTAAAATATTTTAATGTTGAAAAAGGAAACATGAAAATACTAGGTTTTTTGGTTTTTTGTTTGTTTGGCTGGTTTTTTTGGTTTATTAAGCTTTGAGGGTCTTGTTTAGATTCATTAAATACCAGTATGTATTTCTTAACCCTATTGTTGTAAGTTTAGACTTGAAACCTGTCCTAGAGACTGCTGTGATAGAGCAGAAACTGTACATTTTAATTCCAGAAGCACCCAGAATACTGTGAGGAGATTAAGTATTTGCAGGCTTGAAATATGGAGTAGTGTATTATTAGTATGAACATTCTGGATACATAGGTGTTGACCTTGCACTGACAGAAACAGTAGTAAACCTAGCAATGTAATTTTATTCTTATGCATGATAATCCTATTAAATAAACATTTCAGATTCAGCTTATTATGATTTGTGAATACAAAACACTTAATGTCTTCCCTAATGTAATAGTTTGGATATTAGAGGAAGTAGAGACAATCCATATTGGAAAATAGAAAGTGGGTTAGGTGCTTTTAATGTTACTTGACTAAGATTTTGCAGAAGGTGGCTGATCTAAGAACTGACAGTAAATCTCCTATATCACATGCAAAGCATGGCAGTTGTAAATACTGAGTGATGGATGTTTCTATTTGAGCTTTTAACGTCTTTATTTTTCCAGTTAATTTGGTGATGATGTGATCCTGAGAGCCAAAATGAGTGACTCCTGATAGAAGGAAAATAGCAAATTACTGCAAAGACGTTAGGGTTATTGAAAAGTTTCAGAATATTCACATATGCAGCAGGATTCTAAATTAGATACCATTTTCAGTCTCAATTTCTTCAGGCTTTGAAACCGAGTTTTTGTGTTGAGTGAGAAAGTAGTTTGGACTCTTAAAAACTTTCAGTATAATGCTTTGGTACAATGCTTTGTCACTGTGTTGATGTGAAGGTAACAAAATAATGGTTGTGTGCTTGTCAGATTTTCATTACTTTAATAAAAAACCCCAACAAAGAGCTACTAATTTCCAACACTACACATTATGTCCTTTCATCAAAAATTCCCATTCTTCAGGCAGGTATTAACTGAAGGAAATTTTCAACATATGGTTTGGCAGTTGAGAAGACAAATTGACAGTTGCATGTTATGTTCTACGAAATGTGAACATGGGTCAAGAAGACTGCAACTCTCAATCTGATTTTTTTGGTAATTTCCATACGTGACAGCATCTTGAGTTTGAAAAATTAATTATGTAAAAAAGGTGTGATTCCTATGCACTTTACTGCTTTGGGATATCTTGACAATCTCGTGCAAGGAAAAAGTATTGAGATAATTTTGGACAACTGGCTAGCATTTTCATGGTGCAAGTGTGCTATGAAGACTGTCCAGATGCAGACACGTGCCCTTAGGACTCATGGAAAGCAAAGAAGTGTCTGGAAGATGGTTCTACACTGAACAGCAAGCAAAAATGAGGTAGTTCAGAAAACTGAGTCTTAATATGGATGGCTGGAGGAGGCTGTGACGACTGTTTGGATTTCAGGGAGAGGGTGGAACAGAAAAATAGTTGCACCTTTGCTGTAATGAAAGAGGCCGTTGTACTCCTGTGTACTATTTTCTACCCTGTTCTGTCTATATGGTGCAAAATTTCTTACTGGAGCAAAGATATTTTCATAGTCATGACTGAAGTTTTCAGCTCTCTATGATGTATGAAAACCATAGTGATCGAGATTTTACAATGCATGCTGAGCAAATTACTTGGGTACCAGTTCTAATTCAGTACATCTTGATTTTCTGTATGATAGATTCACTATGTGGGAGAACTGCACAACAGCACTGAACAAACTCTTAGAGTTGTTTATGCAGTTTAGAAGACTTTGGAAGGTAATTTCATTAATCCCCTGCTGATGCTGCTCTGAAAAATCTGTATTAGCCAGGGAATATAAATACATGAAGATTTCCAAAAGCTCCACATACCTGCAATTTTATGAGTGCTAGCTAGCAAACTGTTTTCCATATTCAATCTGTTTTTTCAAGCAGAATTAATAACCTGATTTCAAATAGCTTTACCACTCCAAGCTGTTTTTCCTCAGGTATTTACATAGATTGCATACACTTGCACAGTTTAACATAAAAATTTTTGGATGCACACTTCCTGATTATGAAGAAGAAATAATGACTTAATAGCCTTAACATCTATAGCAAAACTCTTCAGAGGAAGTAAGTTTTTGCTATGCATGTCAGTCTGATAAATGAGGCAACTACTTATGAATTTGTTGTCTTAGTGTTTCTTTTTTGCATCAAAGGTATCTGGTTTTAGCTTACATTATTTTTTTCGTGTGTTGGATGGTGAAAATTACATTATTGTGCTTCAGAACATTAACTCAGTCTTATTTAATATGGACAGTGTACCAGTGGCACTGCTAGTAACAGCAACTGGGTTTTACTTAAGCATTTTGTTCTCTAGATCTCAAGTGCTTTATAGAGGAAATTTTAATAGCCTGTGTGCCAAACACATGTTTTGGTCTTTGTTGGGTTTTATTTTTAGAGGAAAGTTTGCTTATATCTTGTTATACCTTAGAAGAGGTGAAAGTAACATCTTATTGAAAATCTGAATAATCAAAATCAGGGTTTGATCATAGGGTGCTAGTTGCATTTACTGATTGTTCCATAAGTGAAGAAACAATCTGTTTCTTTGACTATTGTGATAATGAGATACCAAAAGGCAAAAAGCTTCTCTCTCTCCTCCCTTTCCCCACCAAATGTTTGGTTTTAATAGGTAATAGCCACATGACTCAGTATCTGGGTGTCAATGTGAGTTCATGGTGAATTCAGCAAGAGTTTCAAGAACTTAAGAATGAACAGGCCACCCCTAGTGAACTCCTACTGAGCCTCTAAGTGACCCTGTTGCAGATGTCTGTCTTCTCATCTCTCCTCATCCGAAAGCACCTTTAATGGTATATGTCTGACATCACACCAGTGTCTGGGTGATGTTCTTTTGTACAGGAATTAGTACAATTTTTTAAAAGGACAGATCAATAGCTAGAGGTCTGCATTTGCCTAATAAGTGAATATTGCCCTAATTTTAAATTGTTCATGCATTTGTTGCCTCTAAGATTTCTCATGACAGTTTCTGAATTTGTCTGTCATCTAATTCAATCAAGCTTATTTGGGCAAGAGACTCATATTCACTAATGCAATTTGTGGTGTTTTTTTCCCTGATAGTTTTTAATTGTTAGATTGGGCAACATGAATTATTTGCTCTCACCAACAGCTTGTATAAATATATAAATGAGGAACTACAAATAACAGCAGTAAAAATCCTTTGCTTCTCTGAATTTCTTACTGTGTTAAAATGAAATTGCTAAGCCTTGTAATAATATGTTTAATATTGGCTGTCTTTTATTTGTGTGTGACTTAGCTGGAGACCTGGTAGACTTACAGACCTGACATTGTGTGGACCATGGGAAGGGGCTGCCTCCCCTGGGTCTGCCAGACCTTGCTTCCTTGGCTCTGTGTGTGTGCACTCTGGCACTGTCTGCTCTGTGGCTGTGTGTGAAAGGCCCCAGCAAACAGGTGGCTTTCCAGTGTCTCTTCAGTTTGGATAAGCTTTTGCTGATTGCATTCACTATCCCTTTAACTAGGGTAGACATTGCAGTCTTAATGTGGCAGTGATGTTTGGGCTTTGATATTCAGTAGATGGTCATGACCTTGTACTAACATCTGAAAAATATTGCCAGACCCCCTAGCATGCTTGCTCATGAGTGGCATCGAGGAGTTAGTCTGTGCCTTTATCCAAGAGAAATTATTCCAATTGCTGTCTGGCTTGCCAAGTAGGTTTATATGCAAACTATAACATGTTCCAAACATCATTGCCAAGTTAGTATTTTGTTCAGGGACATATGAGTTCATGTCACTGATTTTGGGATCTAAGTAAAGCTGTTGCCTTTTTTTTTTTCTGCCTGAGAACTCTACACAGATGTTTTCACAAGAACACTGGACACTTTTAGCAGATCTGTGGCCCTTGCTAGAACATAGTTGTAGCTGTAAGGGGGTATGAGGGTGACTCACTTCCTGATTGAGACAGTCCTTGAAGTTTAAACTTTAAAAGAAGATTCTTAGATTAATTCTTAACCTTGACAGGGGTTACAAATATAACTTCTTATTTTATGATGAATATAGCATCATGAATATAACTTCTTATTTTATGATGAATGTTTCCTTGCCTCTAGTAAAATGCAACACTTAGTCATAGCAAAGTGCTAATGTCTAACTTCTTGTAAGTTCTACTCTCAGGATATTTAAATACAGCACCATATAAATTTATTAAGTCTGGCCAGCATTTTAGATGTAATGCAGAACCTAGTGCTTTTCAACATCCCATTCTTTTAAGGCTGTGTTAAGTCATGCTGTCCAGTTTCACTAAGAAAGATGTTTGTAAAAAGTGGTTTATTCCTTGTGTGACACATTGCATATGTCACATCTGGGCAGGTTAAGAATGTAACTCTTGCTCAAACATCTGTACAAGGAACAGCCTTCCACTATGGTCAGCTCCCTGAAGGTTCAGATGTGATGCTGAGAGCCAGGTTTTAAATAGCTCCGCGCATGTCAGACTCCTTGCAGCTTGACTTGCAGGTAAAAAAGCCAAGATCTCGTTGTTTCCAAGCTTGTTATGCATTATTGTCATTTCACTCCAAATGCTGTTGCTACTTACTGGCTGTGGAAAGCTGCAGTTGTGTTTTGTGATCGAAGACCAAAAGCAGATTGCCCTGTTTGCAGTGAGGTGTGTTTCCTTTGCAACTGAGTTAAATTCATTGCCACTCATGCATAGACACAATTACAAACTATGCTGCTGTCAATTAATTTGATTAACTCAATCGACTTAAGTTCCAGCTTTTACTCTGTGCTAGTAGTAGGTATGTAAAAACTTTGTTAATGTCTTTATTTTATGTTCTGAATAGACTGTGAGTAAATTTTGCACCTAATCTTCATGTATAAATAATAATAGCTTATGTGTAACTGGTGTGTTACTTATTATCTTATTTACAGAGCAGGATGTGTAAACTATTACATGTTAGAGGAGAGTTAGTTTTGTAATGTATTATGAAGAATATCCATTACATTGCTTTTTCTTTGAAACTGTGCCAAATCTCAAGATGCTTCTTTTAAATTCAGCAGTTGTTGAAGTAAAAGCCCCATAGCTTCAGGGGAAGATTTGCCTCAGTCAAAGCTGATAAGGCCCTTTGGAATTGCCTTTAAGTAGAAAGCTCTTCTGTGTGTGTACTTGACTCTGAGTGTATATTTGTGTGTTTGGGAGTCTAAAATGATAGATCAACTCCATGTGCTTTGCTTGAGACAGAATGTTTTTATTTGTTTATGCTGCCAGTCCATTTTCTTTGTACGGGTGAAGGAGTAGCTATATAAATTAATACGAACAGTCATTCGATTTTTGGAGTCTCTTATTATGTCATGAGAAGGATCTTGATAAAAGAAAAGGGCACAGGTTCCACCTGTGAGAAAGCAATAATAGAGTAGATTAAGTTCTTTAAGTTCAACATGAGGTTACAGTTGGCTGACAAAGTTACAGCATTGGATGGTTTCCAAGCTACCGTGGATCCAGCTGGTCACAGAGAAGCAGCTGAGAGCATCCATTCTCTTGCGCTCCTTTCTGCAAGTTCGCTGTATGTGAGTTGTGTATTAAGATTTCTATGTATATTTGACAATTTCTGAAACTTAAAAATAATTGGAAAAATACAACTAAACTAATCACTACAGTAGTATAAGAGACTTTTATCTGTTAATTCTTTAATCTTACACTGAACCTGACCTGGTACAACTTCCCTTGGTTATCCTCTTAAATTAGGAAAGAGACCTGCATGGCAAGAATAACCCAAATTCTGCTTGTTTTGGCATCTGCTGGAGTCCTCTTTCATTGTCATTATGCACTGCACTCACATCTCAATCTGAAGTAATGTCCAGTGGATGAAATACAATCTGCTGTATTTCATGAGTGTAGTCTCACAGGAGTGTTTAAAGCATGGGAGATTACCCTTTCTTTGAAGGTTTTTTTTTGGGAAAAACCCTTATTATTTCCAATATTTGCTATTGGAAATAACTGGGGCTAAGGAGCGGGATGTAGCCCAGGATAATAAAAATATTTTGCTGGTGTCTGTTGGGTTGAATGTGTGTCTCCTTAGGAAACAGAGCCTGTATCACTGCTGAAATTCACAGGCAGCTGTAAGATGCAAACCAAACTGAATATATTGCTTCCTCTTTATTATTTTTGGTCTTTTGCAGCTCTGTACCTCCTTGTTAATTCAGGCAAAGTGCTTTGAAACATTTGTCTGCAGTTGTTTTCCTCTTCTATAGGTGAATGGTGCATCAAGAGAGGGAAGGTTTTTGTAGATTATCCGGGAGAAACTGACTTTTATAGTTTAGCAGTAAGGCAATCCCAGCACAATTTTTGTTTATGTATTTACTTTTCCTTGTAAGCAATAATTGTGCTGCTTTGCTGCTGTTACGCAATAGAGACTTATTGAACCTTTTAAAATTACTTTTTTTTTTGTTGTAATTAGAGCTAACTTGTGCAGCTGTCACTAAGCTCCTCGTCAGATGATATATTTATTATATTAGAAATGAGAGGAGGCACGTGAGTAAGACTTTGAAAGGAATATGTGCTGCTCAGGGTGGGGTTTTATGTTTAAATGGGTGATCAGCATGTGTGTGAGACCAAGATGATTGCAGCACCAGTGCCTGACTAGTTATGTGCTGCCTTTAATCCTGTGATATTGTATTTCATTGTCTCCCAGTACACTACTGTCACAACTGAAATAAAAACCCTCTAAATTCAATGAACACTTTAATCTGTCATCATAATCACGAACTCTTGTCAATCATGGCTTAAAAGTTAAGCATGCGGATCAAATCTGCAGTAAGAGGAGACACCTGGACTCCACAATGTAAGCGGAGATAGTCTAGGATGCTAAAAATTGGTTTCATTTGCATTGTACAGTTTAAACTGAATATGATGTTAATGTTGTTATTCCTCATCTTTAAAAATTTGGAAAGGTTACTCAGTGACTTTTAGAAAGAAGAAATTTTTTAGAATAAAATGAAAATGATATGACAAACCATGTGATGGGAATTTTACTTGTTCATGTCAGTACTTTGGATTTTAGGTTTGCTCTTCAGCTGAGAAGAAAAATCAGAGTATGTGGAAAACTTCAGTACCTTATGAAAATATCCTGAGTTTTACAAATGACACTAAAACTGGAAGAGACTGTAGTCACTTAAAGGCATTTTTATTAATTAACATCTGTACTTGCTGAAAATTGTAGCAACACTCCCATTCTGTGATGAGCATTCAGAGTAATCTGAATTGTGCTCCTTAGGTAATTTTATTTTCATTATTGCCAGTGAAAATAACATCACCAACTGTGATCATGGTTGTGAGGACCTATTGTTGTTAGCATTGCCTCTCCCTTGTCATTGTGAGACAAGTTTTTCAGTGTCTTACCTTTTTGCCAAAAAGCAACTCCAGGCTGTTGTTTTTTCTTTGTAAGCAGGACCAGATGTTTAAGAATGAAAGCTAAAGGAAACGTATTCTGGCTTTACTTTTTCTTTGTGAATTAAGTCTCACATAGCTGTAATCAGGAATGAAAGACTGAGATTCAACCTTGGCTGATACTAGCTCTATGTGACCTTCTGCTATTGTCCTGTGTGGGGAAAAGATGACAACCCAACTTTCACAAAGTGAGTTACAAGCCTTGGAAAAATCATCCTTTTCATATGCTTAACACATCCCATGTTTGCATTGAGGTGAGCTATCCCAACTGTTCCAAGGCAGAACTAACAGCCTGTGTTTCGTCTACCAAGAGTACTGAGAGTGTGTCTAATCCTAATGTGGGTGCTTGAGCAGGACTTTTTTTCCAGCTGTTGTACCTAGCTGCTGCTGTAGTGAGCCTGGCAGCTGAGAGCCGTATGCCCAGCAAAGAAAAACGATGGGGGAAAAAAAAAAGCAAAACAAGCAAACAAAATGTGATTGATTAAATGTGAAGGGAAAAGGACCTGAGGAATGTTGTGGGAAGTTATATCAGAAGGAATAAATTGATGTAGGACTTGTGAGGGAACAGAAAAAGCCTTTTTAAGTCTACCATGGTGTGGGGATTTCAGACCTGGTGTGGCCCACACATCTAAGCCTGGGATCATACCACTGTGACATGGGAGAGGTGTCCTTTTGTCTTCAGGCGAGAAGTACATCTTTGGTTGCTTGAGGAAGCTTTGAGGCCATGGCTTTCCTCAGGTCTGAGTGAACCTTCAGAGAAAGGGGTGACCACAGTTTCCCATGCACATGCAAGGCCATGGAAGGCTTAGATGAAAACTCAACTCAGACTGAGCGTGACTCAACACAAGAAGCATGAAATCCACAGCCAGGATGGAGGGTTGCTCCATACTTACTGCATGGAAGGGTACCAGCCATTCGCTGGGGTTGAGGAAGGTACTGACTGGCATGGAGAAGTACCCATTTCTCAACTACACTACCTGGAATGCTGCAGTCCTTCTCTGTCCTGACTTCTAGCTGGTGTTACTGTGTAAATAGAAGGGAAGGAATGACTTATTCTTGGAAATTATTATTTGACTCTCTGCTTGAGACCTATTGTGTCCAAAGCACTGCATTTGAGAAGGATAATATGCTTTACATTGTTGTTTTGTTCCAATCAATTGTCATTTTCCTGATGGTAGAACTTGACACTGACACATAATATTACTTCCTAAAGGTGGGTGGAGGATTAGCTTTAAAGGACTTTCAATTCTGAAGTTTTTTCTTTTATACGACTACAGTTTTACCATGTAGTTACTTAAACATCTGGTTAGCTGTGTCCCCTCAAACAGTGTCTGAATTTCTTTCTAAAGGTAATTTAAATACTGTTGAGGGAAGAATAATTTAATTTTGATACCTTATTTCTTATTTCATCCACGTTATTATCTAAAAAAGTTAAATAAAGCTTAAATAGTTTTTCTCTATATGACATATGCTTTTTGCATCATAGAGCCAACTATTGATATGTCATGATAGTAATACAATGGAATGGGCAGTTGAAATGATAATACTTTCATGCCTTGCTGGTATAGAATAGCTATCCCTGCATGCTTCAGCTGTCCCTCAGCAATATTTGTCAGCCAGGTGATAGCAGCTATTTCTGTGTTTCCAAGATGACCATGTGTGCTTGGAGTGTTACATGTTCATTAAAATAGTTTAACAGCCTTACCAATAAATTTAGTCTGTAAGAACCATCCAGCTCAGTCTACTGGGATCTCTTTCTGACTACTTAAGCTAAATAGATCATAATTGTATCTGGATGCAAATGCTGCAATCTGACAGGCATAATTTCACTGGTTGCCTTATAAATGTGAATCTTCATCTCTGACAGTATTTTAAATATCATCAATTAGTTGTGTTCTGGTGGTGATGCAGTAACCTGTAAAAAATGCAAAGTTCAAGAACCCATTCTTTCCACACTGTAAAGTCTTCCCAAAATGAGCTCACGTAATCAGCAGTGTTTCTTACCTCAGTCCTTCTAATACTGAACAAAAAAGAAAGAGAGAAAATGTCATTATGATTGAATTTTGGGACTGCCAACGCATCGTGAGACTCCTGGGATTCAGTAAAGTTTTGATACATGTGTGAATAGGTCAGTGAAGGCACTCCTAAAACTACAGCTGTGGCCAAGGACATAGCCAAAGTGCTGGCATAAGAAGGGACAAAATATAATGCAAAATATGCTGCAGCTCTGTTAGGTAAACCAGTGGTTCCACTTTTGCTGGAACGTTTGTCACTCCTATAGAACATGAAAACAACAATAATGTAAAAAAGCAGAGGAAAAAAAAAACAGTGGGAGGAGGATTTGCAGGCAGAACTTGCTCTCACACCTCTTACCTGTGTTAACAAGGTCATGTGTGGTATCACACATGATAACCTACCTTATATTGTGCCATTAGGAGAAGATACATGCATCTGATATTTTATGTAGGCTTCAGATTGGGATGGAAACTGGTAGCCAGCGGAGCATCTAAAGGGGGAATATCCATTTAGAACTCAAGCATCCAGCCCCAGGGAGCAGCACCAGAAGCATTTCCAAAGCTCTCAGGCAGCTTAAACCCAATGAACTGTCTGAGGGCTTGGCAGGGAAATTCTGACTTCAAACACTCCAGTGCATGGATCTGAATAGAACCAAACAGGTGTAATACATTAATTCCAGAAAATGTATCTGTGAGGAGTGCAGCTGGAGGGAGAGAGAATTGGAAGAGTGGAAGCTGTGTAATGTTTAGGGAATGCTCAAAACTCAGAGTTACTGTGAACCTGTAACTGTTACAGAAGGAAAGCATCTTTGGACTTACAGGTGAGAGGGAAAACATCTGGTGATGAGTGATGTCCTTCACAGCCCTGTCTTGGGACTGGTGCCCTTTGATATGTCTGTCAGTGGCATAGACAGCAAGATTGAGAGCACCCTCAGCAGGTTTGTAGATGACACAAACTGAGCAGTGCAGCTGACACAACACAAGGACAGGATGCCACCCTGAGGCACATGGACAAGCTGTGGAAGTGCCTATGAGAACCACATGAGGTTCAACAAGTCCAAGTGCAAAATGCTGTACCTGGCTCGGGGCAATCCCAGACATGAGTTGGGACTGGGAGGAGACCTCATTGAGAGCAGCCCTGGGGAGAAGGACATGGGGGTTCTAGTGGGTGGAAACTGGACATGAACTAACAGTGTGCACTCACAGCCCAGAAAGCTAACCGTGTCCTGGGCTGCGTCACAAGAAGTGTGGCCAGTAGAGCGAGAGACCTGGAGTACTGTGTCCAGCTCTGGGATCCTCAGCATAAGGACATGGACCTGTTGGAGCAAGTCCAGAAGAGGCCACCAAGATGATCAGAGTGCTGGAACCCCTCTCCTGAGAGGACAGGCTGAGAAAATTGGGATTGTCCAGCCTGAAGAAGAGAAGGCTCTGTGGAGCCCTCATTGTAGCCTTTCGGTACCTAAAGGGGGCTTATAAAAAACGAGGGAGAACACATTTTTACACAGGCAGATAGTGATGAGACAAAGGGCAACAGTTTTAAAGTAAAAGACAAGATTTTGATTAAATGTTAGGAAAAAAATTCTTTACTGTGAGGGTGGTGGAACAGGTTACCCAGAGAAGCTGGGTAGATGCTGCTTCTCTTGAAGAAGAGAAGGCTAAGTTCAAGGCTAGGTTGGATGGGGCCCTGAGCACCTGATTTAGCAGGTGGCATTCCTGCCTGTCGCAGGAAGATTTGAACCAGATGATCTTTAAGGTCCCTTCCAAGCCCACCTTTTTATTATTCTATGAAAATACATCTGTGTTTATGTGTGCACGTGCAGGTCTGGCTCTTTCACAGGTGACAATAATGGGATTCTTCCTTAGTAGTATCTGGTACTAGTGAAATCATGTTATGCTAGATGTCTCTAGTCAGGTGGTATTTCATACGTACAGAAACAGTATGAAGAATCTGACTTGGGGCAATCAGGTTGCTTTGCTTTGGGAATCAGACAAACTCATTTTTGACGTTCCCTCAACCAAGTTGCGTAATAGCTTCTGACATGTATCCAAGTCCTGCAATGCAATATTTCATGGTGAGCCAAATAGATGATGTAGTATGTGTGAAACAATGAATGTTATTTACCCAGCTGAGGCTTGAAATGAGATAGATAATTTCACGAGGTAGGAAGTTCAAGCAGACTGTCACAGACAGACTGAGGTACAAAGACTGACACGTCAGGTGGAATGATTATGCAGAGTGGGAGGAAAGAAGAGTCCAAGTGTTACATGAGTTAAAGCTGAGAAAAGAGGGGAGAGCAGAAAAGGCTGATGAAGTAGCCTGGAATAGATCCATGCAGAGTTTATAAGAACATGCTCAGCTTTGGAAATCTTCCCTTTGATGGCAGTGCTATGAGAAGGGACCATGGATGTGTCTGTTGAATCTCACGTTGCCCAGACAGACATCCATCGGGTGAGTGCTCAGCTCACTGGGATGTTTCAGTGCTGTTTGCTGTTTCCATTTACAGCTTGGAGTGATGGAGCTTGAAATGCAACCAACAGCACTTATTTTACCAGTGTTAGAGTTGAGTCAGAAAGGATGGTTTTGTTGGTATAGTTCAGCTGACTTCTGGGTATTTTAATCCCATGATTTCAGCAAGGCTGGCAGTTTCATGCCTGCTGATACTGAAGTAATTCTACTACCTTCAACAAAATTGCTGAGGATTTACTCTGAGAATGTGATTGGGTTAATTAATTTTTCTGACTTGACAGGCAAAATCTTGTGTTGCTGGGAACTTCATGTGAAATGGGATGTCCTTTGAAATAGCCAGGAAAATACTGTTCTTCTCATCTCCACATGGAATAGTTGTTACTTTTAACAGTAGCTATGTTGCATGTATGAAACAAGTGAGTAATGTCCTGGGCACCAGTGAAAGAGGGAGCAGCATTCTGAGCTCTTGTGTTACTTTTAGATTGGTGCATGGTTTGGTGTAGGAGCTCTTACTTGCACTGACGATGAACAGCTTTTAGAGTTTGTTATAACCAAAGATGGTTAAATCCTTTTCTTTGGACTTGATAATGCCACTGTAATTCTTTCCAAAATTAGGACAAACTAGATCAGCTGGCGACCAAATGGCAAAGCATGTGATATTCCTCGCAGGTGCTGATGGAGGGACTCTAGGTCTCACCCACCAAATGTGGTGGGTTTTTTGCTTTTTTTTTTCAGTCTGCTGCTTCTGAAATGTAGAATTTGTTTGCTGTAAATATATAGATAAATTTAAAGAGTATGGGTGGTTTTGTCCATTTTGCATGGGGTGGGAGGGGTTTTTTTGTCACTTGTGGTGGTTTTTTGTTTGTTTGACAGACTCTTATGGTAGGTAAGAAAGGCAAATTTTTTTGAGTGGCTGACATTTTATAATTGGCATTTAGCTTCAATTAGCTTTTCATTTATTTCAATTCCAAAATTCCCTTCATAAATATGGAATAGCAGTGGCATTAAAAATCTTCCTAAATCTTCTGTTGATAAGAATTAAATTCATAGATGGTTTTGGAAAAATAAAATGGTGTCAAATATCTTGAAACTAAATTAAAAATGAAAAACAGGTGATCTGGCATTTTACTCTTACTCCCTACCTGTAGGTAAATGTAGTGATCTTAGAAGAACAATGTTTTGCCGAAGTTGGGTACTATAAAAAAGCTTTTACTTATTGCTCGGTATCACTGGTGTTTATTATCCCAACACACTCCACTGAGACTCAAATTCCTATTTTTCTTTCTAATATTTGTATTTCTAATATGAATATATACTTTAAAACAAAATACCCTTAAAATACTCTGGAATAAATCCAGTTCAGGATGGATTTCTGATACTCTTGAAGGGACTTTTTTTTTACCCCAGGCAGGAAAGTTCAGAGTAGTTGTGTCATATTTGGAGTGTTTTGTGCAAGCTGTAAAAATCTGTAGACTTGATGTAAGCTGACATTGTCTGTAATACAACTTTATCCACTGCTCCTTCTGCTGTGATGAGTCTCCACCAAATCCTCCAATTAGTGCAAAGTTATAAAATTATAGACAGATGGAAAATTAATATTTATAGAAAAATGCCTGAGGTTTTGGTAGCTTGAAACTCTTGGAGCTACAGATTATATGTTAGCAGTTAAGATTTAGAGAAAGCCGCCTGTTCAGGAAAACATGAAAGCTCGTGTACTGCTGAAGCAGTAGGTCATCTAGTGATGACCATAAATTTCAGCATTAGTTTGCTGTGAATTGAAACCATCTGTGGTAAACAGTTTAAAATGAATTCGTTTGTATTGGTAAAAAGTAAGAAATAGATAAATACATAGAAACTATTTCCTGAAATGGTCACCAAAATCTAACAGAAGTTTGCAAGATCCATCTCTCATCTCACATTTAGAGTTTTACAAGTGCCACCACCTTGACAGACTTGAATTGTGCATAAACCAAAATGGCTTTTAATAAGAGGGAGAAGTGATGAATATCACCCAGTGGCCCTTAAATACTGCAGGTCTGATGGTGAGGGGCAGTGGTATGGTTTCACTAATACTGATCTAAGTGCAAGGTAATTTTTCTAACCTCAGCAGTGTGGTTACTTTGGAAACATAATAATTACAATAATTTTTCTGACGATTCACACATCTAACTCTAATAATCTTAGAATAACAGCTTAGAAGGGGTCAGCACTTGATTTCAGAGGAGAGAGCTGAACTGGAGCCTGTTTTTTGCTGTCACTGTACAGAGCTAAACTAGCAACTTAATGCTCTATGGAAGTCTGATTTTCTGGACAGATTTCATTCCTTCCTAAATTTCATAGCTTGACGTGACCTTCACGGTTTTCTGTTAGTGACTTTAACATGTTTTGCTGGTCTGTAGCTGAAATTTTTAGTTTCAAAGTGCTGTTCCTTTCTCAAAAGCAAACCTGGTAGTATACTTGTTCGTGTGTTTGTACACCTATAGCACAGGTAAAGTTTTAATAAAATAAAGTATTACCACCCTGTTTAGCAGAATATTATTGCTATATGCACAATGACGTCCCATTACCTGGAGAAGAACCTTTGCGTTTGTCCTGCACATCCATGTTCGTGTTGAGCCCAAATTGCTCTACAGCTGTTTTGTGAGCTTGTGTACAGCCCAGGAACTCTTCACAGAGGGTCTCTGCAGGGTTGTGGGCATGCAGGGGGACTGAGAAGTTTCAGTGTTAGTTGTGGCAGGGAAAAAGGAGGTACTCATAGAAACTTGTGTCTGTAACATGCTATTTCCTGTGTAAGAAGTTTCCATAGATACCTCCAGCAGAGGCTGGAGTGTTTCAGGAGGAAATAATTTTTCATGATACCAGAATATTCATGCTATTAATTATGAATATCCCATGCCATTCTTGCCTTGTATACTATTGCTGTCTTAAACTTGTGTTGCATTATGCCACTACTGTAATTATTAGAACAAGCAAGAAGGATTTTAGTCAAATTTAAAATACTCTGATAGGAATAAACCTCTCTACATTCAAGAGAAGAGCTGCTTCTCTTTTTCCTTGTTCCTTTCTCCTTTTTCTTTGTTCCTTTTTCCTTGTTCCTTTTTCCTTGTTCCTTTTTCCTTGTTCCTTTTTCCATGTTCCTTTTTCCTTCTTCCTTCTTCCTTTTTCCTCCCATCTCCTGCCATCTCCTCCCATCTCCTTCTTTCTCTTTTCTTTTTTTTCCCCTTTTCCCTTCTTCCTTTTTTTCTTCTTCCCTCTTCCTTTCTTTTTAAATCAGTAGTATTTTATTTACCTGGAAAATTAACACCGTGTCATATGTATCTTGAAATTGTTTCACTAATGTTCCTTTTCAGCTTCTTAGTATTTTAAGCCAGATTGCTGCAAGTATTTAATGCAAAGCTATTTAAAAGCTATGACAGGATACTTCAGATGGTTTGTAAAGTTTAAAGTAGCAGACTATTTGCACAAAACCACCTGTGCATCTCCTATCCATTACAAACGGTGAGATACAGCCGCAGCAGAGGTACTTGTGCTCCTGCACACATTGCTGCTTCTGGAAATTCCACCCTTGTGCTTGCCTCTCTTCGGCAGCTTTGAGAGTCCCACCTGTGGTTCTCTTTTCAGAGCAGCCATGTTTCGGGACTTGTGTCACCCCCACAGCTGCTGCTTCTCCTCCAAGCTGCACAGGGAGAAGTGCAAGTGTGCTTTCCTGGCATTTTCAGGAACCAGCATGTCAAGGTCACCAAGAGGAGGAGGGAAAATGCCTGCAATCTGACATCTGAGAGCTGCAGTTTTTAGAAAAGGATATTGAAGGCAGAAATGAGGGACAAAAAGGACTTTTCCTTTTTTTTTCAGGGGCGACAGCAGATGCTGGTTGTATTATGTAAATATTTGTGGAGAAGGGACAATGAGAAGTAAAGATTTCTGGGCAAAAAGCATACAGTGACTAAGTCATTGTGTTATGGCTAACAAATATAACCTGGAGACAAAGCACCTTACACTGTGTCTGGCAGCAAATACATTGTTGTTAAGTGTTCAGGGATGGCAAGCGTGGTGATGATTTCTTCAGCTCTTGCATGTTTTCAGGTAGAGGTTGAAAACAAATTCCGGGGGATTTAATCTTTTAAATAAATACTGATCTTTAGGCTTAATACGGGAATAATTAAATAAAACTTAACGTCCCACAATGTATTGGGTTTAGGATGGCTGGAGGAACAGTGCAGCAATTCTGAGGAATACAGGGAATTTTTTGAGAAAATAAAAGGGACAGTTTCTTCTCGGGTTCATGGTGGAAAGCATGAGAATTAATGGGCTTCAGTGCAGCAAGTTGGACATAAAGAAAAATGTTCCACTTGTCAGAACAGTGAAGTACTAGGGAAAAAGAAACATCTGTGGAGGTTGCAATAATTTAGATATAGTTAACTTTTTCCTTGAAGAAGAGGGTTGAACTGGATGAACTTTAAAGTTTCCCCCAGTCTTTTTTCAGGGAGCCTGGATTGTGATTACCGTAGCTGTCAAATTCATCTCCAGCTTCCTAAATCTTGCTAGGGTTATCTTTTACCCCTGCTCAGCCAAAGTCTCTGAACTTCATGTAGTACGTCAGTCTAATGCCCTTACATCCAAACAAATGATATTCTACATGTAATTTCAAGGAAAGAAGTTACAATCCACCGTCTTCTTTTTAGGTCCTCCAGGGAAAAGAGGTAAGCGGGGAAGAAGAGGAGAGACTGGTAAGTTTTCAATTTTGTAAGATCTCTTGTCATTGGATGTCTGTTTTTGTGAGGATGCATACCCAGCATGCCTTGATTTTTAGTTGTATTGCATGTGTGCTCTGAAAAAGAGTTCTGAAACTTCTCTGGTAAAAATATTGTGAGCCTTGGCATATATCTGATGGCCTTCCAGATATTTTTCTTGTTTTGGGCGTCCTTAATTTGTAGGCACACTTCATCATGCTCTATGCAGTACCTTTGGTAGCACATTTGTGACTCTCAAACTATTTAGAGGTGTTCACATGCTTACACAAGTCAGAAAAACTCCACATAAGTCAGTAGTTGCAATACTATGTCAGTGTTACATCAGTCCCCTTGGTTTGAGGAGAGCAATTTTATAAGGAAATAAAGAAGAAAATAAAATCCCTCATGTCAAGAATGTTGGTAATTAGGGATATAATGTGATAAGTGGACTGCTCTGTATGAGAGAAGTTGTTTTATAGAAATGAGCAGTTAAGTTCTAACAGAAATAAGAAAAACATTTGTTGGTTTGTTACCCTGTACAAGGGAGGTTGCTGTTGATAGAAACCTGCTGGTGGTGTGTAGCTTGAAATTCCATTTGAGGCAAAGTTGTGTGATGCTGAGCACCTCTTGCTGTTGACATTCACAGGAATTGAATCAATTACCTTTTAAGATTGAGTTTTTCATCAAGGTGAACTTTCTGGCGGCAGTGCAGTAGAAAATGAGCATTTCTGTTCTCCTTGGCTGTGTTGTCTAATCTGCCAGCTAGGAAAGTCTTCCAATCCACTTGATCTCTCTAAATCTTCTGTAGCCTTTCTCATCTATGTAAATGATAATTTATCTGGCTCTCAAAAACTATTTCCACATCTTCCTGAATCACACAACTAACACCAAGCCATGACAAAGGTTGACGTAAATCACCTTGGTGTTTCCTTTGAGTGTTGGCTTAGTATTTACTTCAGAGAAAGAGACTGTGATACAGAGGGAAATTCTGTGGTCAAAGATTGAATTACAAATGATCCTGGAAATTACTTTGTGGGATGCTCATTGATTCATTTTACATCTCAAATAAACACATGTTAAACTATTAATAAAGGAAATGGATCTCTCATTTAAAAACAGACCTGCACCTTAAAATGCTGTTCAAGAATGTTTGCCAGAATAAAGAATTTACCCTAATTGCTGGACAATAAAAATTGCATTGTTAAAACCAAAAGGCTGTCAATATTAAAAGCAATCTCAAAGTACAGCTGCTGCTGGTTTATACTCCTTTTGCACTTCACTTTATTCAGAAATTAGAGAGAGGCATAAAAGCTTAATGAAATGCCATTGATTTGGGAGCTGCAGCTGCTCAACTTAATAAGACTGAAATAGTAGATTTGATTTGTGGCCCTTTGATAATGTTTCCAAGAACTGCTAAGCAAAAGTCTTTGAGGTCTAAATAATTGAAAAAATGTGCAAATATCACTTCACAAAGTGTGACATTTTAATGGGGAGCATTTTATATGTGTGCCTTGAGAGAGGAAGGCGACGAAAAGAAAGCTCAGCACTGTCAGGTGGCCACTGAAAGCTCCCCTCTCAGGGAAAGCTGGAAGTCTGGAAGATGGTGGTACACGTATCCTTGACAAGGTGCCCAGGTTAAATGCCAAGGGTATTTTGTGCAATTTTGCAGCCAAGCTCTGAGCAACTACTCACTGTGTGGTTAACTGAAACTGGTGGTGTGGCTACATATGCTTTATGTGGAGTCTGACAAAATTTAGTCCATGGCTGGCATTTTTGGACTGGCATGAAATTGCATGGAAATGAATGGAGAAGCAATTTTCATAAGATTGCATGACTGTAATTGAAGATATGTTAAGGTAAGTGCATGCATTTAGGCAGTAGTCATATTTACAAGTTTCAGAGCACAACCAAAGCTCAAGATTACTTGAGTGGGAAAATGTGTGCCCTGTATTAACAGTGCTGCTCAATGACAGCCCTGAGGTCTTGTGCTTGACTGTATGTATGTGTCTCTTCAGCAACTTCATAAGCTTACGTGTTCTTTTTTCTCTTTTTTTACCCTTTTTCCCCTCTCCCCCACCCACAGGACCTCCTGTAAGTACAGTGATACGTTGTTGGTTCTTCCAGAATCAGGGAGCAATCTGTTAGATCCTGTTAATTTGTCAGCGTGATAAAATGTTCATGTATGCTCAAGAGGGAATTTTGATATTTATACATACACAGTATCTTGGAGCTGAATAATTTAATCAGAAAGTTCCTTAAGGAAAAAAGTCTCTAAACCAATAAAGCTTTATGTTCAGCACTCCAGACTGCCATTTGGATTCACAATTCCACGTAAGTATGTTATGTTCATTTTGCCTGTGATTTCATAACAGATATTTTACTGCAATATAAAAATGTGTGAGTATTCTGTCTTAAGCTCCAACTTGTCCACTTTTGCTGGGTAGTAACTTCCTCTGCATTTATCACAAAGTCTTGAGGTACAAGCTCCCTATTGTTTGGAGGCATGCAGGCTTTCCAGCACATTTCACTGTAATTGCTACTGAAGCCAGTAAGTGTTTGTGTAAAATTATTATTAAAGAGTATTTTGAATTTGATAAGTCGATTGAATTTTGTGCTAAGTCTTCTTGCAAGAGAACATTTTCTCTCTTCTGGGGTTTTGAGGTTGTTTTGGTTTTTGCTTGGGTTTTTTTGTATGTCTTTTGTTTGCTTTTTTTGTATATACCCAGAGTGGGTCAAATGTCTGACTTCAAGGACAGAACTAAGCCCATATATCTCAAACATTTGTATTTACATTTCTATTTGTCATGCCATCCATGGGCATCATATGCTGTAAGAGTGTGACTTCAGCTCCCCACTGTTTCAGTATAGGTACATTAAAAAAACCCAAACAATCAAACAAACAAACCAACCCCCCCAAAATAAGTCTTATACTTGGCAATATTAGCACAAACCTGAAGTAGGTTCCAAAACTGAACAGAATTAAGAAGTATCTGACTTTAAATTCCAAGTTTCAGACTTGAAACCTACAATACTTCGCCTTGCTGACAGGCAAAAATGGTTTAGGTCATTACAAGGCATTAAAAAGTGTAATTTCTCTTCCTAATTCCCTTCTGTGTTTACACAGACACTGGCTAGGGGCAACTGTTGTGAATTTAGGTATTGTTTTCACCTGGGAGACTGTGGTAATAGTTTTCATTTAAAATAACAAATATTTGTACATCCCACATGAAACTGCACAGTATTAGGTGTTGCTGTAATTTCAAAGGCTGCTGAAGTGCTCTGTTTATTTTCCTTGTACATGACTAATGAGTGGCACATGTAATAGCAGTCAAAGGCTGGGGATTTTCAATTTTTTTATGATCATTTACAGCAATATCAGATTTCTTCTTTGGCACCTATGTTCTAATGGAATCTAACACTTTACTGCCTAAGCATTAAACCTTTATTTTTTTAAATTAACTACGTATTGCCCATCAGTTTACTTGGGTAATTCTCTTCATATAAACCAGAATTTCAGTGGGCATCCTAAGTAGCCAGTAGCCTTTTAATTAAAGGGTTTATTTAGGTTAAAACACATGATCTCATTTGCCAAAGCTTTGTTTCTTCACTGTGTAGTACCTATCTCATATTTATTGGTTGGAAATATCATCACATACAAAAAGAAAAAAGCAATACACAAATTATAATTTCCTAGTAATGTACTCTGCATGTTTGTTATGTCTTATGTCATGACTGTGTTGTTAATGTGTCATACCATTTCATCTCATTCAACCAGGGTCTACCAGGGCGAAATGGCTATCCGGTAATCATCATATATTTATGATAGCAATTTATGATTACTCTAAAATCCTGTTGATATATTTTGGTTTTTCTTTATTACTGTCAAAAGGACCCTATGTAGAACTTTCTATTAAAAACAAAGCAAAATAAAAAGCCTTTGACAAGTTTCTGAAAAGAGCCAGACTATTTACAATGCATAAATGAGATGCACTGTGTTTTTGCCATTGTACATATTTTGTTTTGAGTTTCTTCATTCTTGCGTACAAAATTAATAATTAATTAAAAATCTTATTAAGATACTGCGTCTCAATTTTCCATATTAGAAAGCTGTAGTGTTGCCATATGGAACCTCTGAGTCCTTTCTTTTGATTCTGGCCTGTTTCACTTGACTGCTTCGTTCAATGCATTTTGAGCAAACTAAAATGTTATGACAGCGATCCTAGCAATTGGCTGCAATGACTATCACAGAGCAATTTTTGATAGTGGATGCAATTCATTTTTCTATAATTTTCAGTCATATCTTTAGGATTTATTGCCTGAAAAAAAATATATGAAATAATGCATCTTTCTAAAATCTATTAATAATAGATTTCTTTCTAGTAGTCAGGCAACCTGTCTGCAGTGTCCCATTCATTGAAAGAAGTATATGCCTGCTGTCACGTGGGTATTAGAAACCAAGTGACTAAATGTGACAATATATGTGCAGAACATAGTGACTGTTGAAGTATAGTAATGATCTTACTTGTAGCATGTAGCTTAGAGGGCCCTCCCATACGGATTTGCCTATGTATTTCAGACAATATATTTAATTTTTCAGTGAGTTTTAAAAACATTTCCACTGGTAGAATGTAAATTGCATTCCTTGAGCACCTGCAGTTAGAGGATAACTTTGTAGAATTACAGACTCTCAAAGTGGTTCGGGTGAGAAAAAAAATTATTGGATCATTTAGTTCCAATCCCTCTGCCATGGGTGGGGACACCTTCCAGTAGACCAGGTTGCTCAGAGCCCCATCTGACTTGGCCTTGAACACATCCAGGGATCAAGATGATCCAGGGATGAGTCATCTGTTCCAGTATTTCACCACTCTTATAATAAAAAATTTCTTTCTTATATCCAGTATAAACTTACTTTCTTTTGATTTAAAATCATTGCCCCTTTTGCTGTCACTACAGGCCTTGGTAAAAAAAAGGTATATTTCTCCACACCTTTTTTACAGGCCCCCTTTCACTGCTGGAAGGCTCCAATAAAGTTTCCCTGGAGCCTTTGTTGAGCAACCCCAACTCTCTCAGGCTGTCTGCCTAGAAGAGCTGCTCCGTCCCTCTGATCATCTCTGTGGTCCTCCTCTGGACTTGCTCCAACAGGTCCATGAGTTTCCTTACGTTGGAGGCCCTAGAGGTGGACACAATGCTGCGGATGGGGGTCTCACAACAGTGGAGCAGAGAGGGAGAATCAGCTCCCTCGACCTGCTGGCAGCACTTCATTTGATGCAGCCTATTTCAGTGTTTGTACCTGGGCAAGTTCTGTAGTTACAGAGTGGTGTCACCAATCATCATCCAGGGTCCATCTTTACAATTATTAGTAGCTGAAAGTCAGCTGGTGAGGAACTGCTTATCAGTATCAAGAAACCTTCTTGGATGTACTGAAACCATTATCGGGTTTCTGAGTGCACATTCCAATTCCTCTTAGAGTGATTTATCTGTGTAGGTGAGTACAAGTTTGTTTTCTTGAAGAGATTCGTTGTGGGACCTGAAAACAATGAAGGCACTTCAGAGCCATGGTATGGGAATTGCTGGGTCTAATAACACTGTTGTGATGGACAGACTTTAGTCTGAATGCATTTCTCTGCACAGGCAGATGTGAGCCTTCGGTAGTGCTTACCACTTGATTGAGTTCTGCTTCTTCCTGCTTGAAAATGTCTGGGAATAAAATTTGGCCTTGCTTCTTGAAAGTTGTCACATGGCGCGATGTTTCAACCTTTTCAGTTACAGTCATATCCTTCTGCTTTGAATGGGAAATGCATAACTGCAAGTGAATGTACTTTAAAAGCATTTGTACAGCCCTGTAGAGCTCTGTGAGAAGGCCATTAGTGCTCTAAGTTATTTCTCCAGAGTCTTATTTAACTCCTATAGAAGCCTTATTGCTTTAATCTGTGTTGGATTTTATGGGATATTCTGTGAGGATAGTGAGGTATATCTGCCACATGTAACCTAAACCTAGTGTAGCTCTCTCTCAAAAGCAAGAATCTGTTTTCTCCAAGACTTAAGTTTTCTTTGCCTGTGTTTATTCTACTTTTTGAAGGTACTTTAGGAATAAATAATTGTAACAGTAAAAGGAATTACAGTGAGAAATCTAAGTTCCCAGGAAGATACAGTATCAATAATCAACAAAATAAGTGGGGCTTACTGCTAGTGAGTAACACAGTTATTAAGGGGTTTATAAAGCCACAGTTAACTGGTTATTATTTAAGGCATCAGGAATACTACAATAAGTGTACAATGGTACAACTCTTTTTTTTCTTCTTGGCAAGCTTTGTATAACAGACAGTGACCAAATTCAGAGTTGTGGCTCTTTCAGCTTGAGGTTAAAATTGACTATCGCATCTACTAGAATAAAAGAGGGAAAAGAGTGTACAAACATTAGAGAATGAGATGACAGGCATTTGTTGCAGGCATTTTGTATGACAGTGTCACTTTGGAAGTAATGCTAGAACTTGGAAAAAAGTACAACCCCCCCCAAAAAAAACCCCAAACAAAAAACCACAACAAACCCTCACCTCCAAAAATTATGCAACTACTAAAAAAAACTAGTATCTTGTGAATGCAGTGAGGAGGCTAAATACACAAACCATGGTGTTTTGTAAACCTCTGTAGGTTTAATGGGTAGCAGTTATTTACTGTTTTCCATTGAAAAATTGAAGCAAACAGAATTTTTTCCCTAACACTTTTCACAAGCTGGGGCACAGATCAAACTCAACATCGAAGTAAATCATCCTGGAAATTGCCGCATCTGTGGTGGTGAAGCTGCACTTCTTCAGAATTAAGTGTCAGAATGTGGAAATATCCATAGAGCATTTCTTTATATAATAGAGAGGAGTGGGGAAATCTCCCCATGATGTCAGTCTGCAGTGCACTTTATATGTTTACAAGATTTTCGGGAGCAGTGGAGGGTCATGGCTTCTCCAGGTGACCATGTGCCTTGTATTATATCCCGTTTCTCCTAACATCCTTGTTTCATCTTCAAGAAAAGTAGACAGATTCCTCTCTTGCAGAAATAAAAAATGTGTCTAAATTGGATATTGTTCTTCTGTAAGTGTCAAATATCATCACTTGATAAAACCTGAAATGTAGATCTTTGAAATTTCACCTGTCAGTTAATTTAAAATTTTCCTAGCTCTTCAAAGATTTACCTCAAGATAACAAATGGGCAAAGTTTAGGACTGCAGGTAGAGAACTTCAATTCTTCTTTAGCCTGATATAATTCCTTCTAGATCACAAAATGTCTTTGTCATCATGCTTCTGATTTTTGCACCCATAAAAACTTGTCACAATACACTATAAGGAAAGCTGTTATCCTGATCTGTAAGGAATTTCAAGTTGCTGTTACAAATCACTGATTTCTCCTCACCTCATTTTCTGTTCTTATATCACAAAAGGCAAAGAGAATTCCAGGTAGAGCAGTGAAGATCTGTGAGGCGTTTGATTTGGAAGAAATAGGCCTGGTGGGGAAGAACATGAAAACTACCCTTGTGAGAAATTGGTAAAAGGCATTTCTTTATCCTGCTGTGTTGCTTTGTCTTTGATGGTGCTTCATATTTTGTTTTCTTCTGTTTCTCCAGTTAGAGATGGGGCTGCCATTTGCTAGGCAAATGTGTAATAAGTAACAGTGTCTCTGGTTATACATAAAATCAATCCCATCCAAGTGCAAGTTTTTCAGCTTCAGATGCAATGGCAACTCAGGTGCTGTAAAACAAATATAATTGGAATAATCGAAAGAGAAGAAATGCGCAAAGGTCGTGAATTTTTCAGCTGTGATTAAACATAGCCTATGGCAATATTAAGCATTTTTGCAACAGCTTTTGTGTTTCTAGTAGCTGGTCAGATCTCCTCTTTCTCAGAATTGTACAAAAATATAGCTGTCTAAGCTCAAGGAGAAGCTATCTCAATTCCTGACCTTACCCTGAGGATTTGGCTTGGTGATCCTATAGAAATTTTCCACTCTACAGCATTTTTTTTCTCAACAGGTGTCTTCACAGACCACCTTTTATTTTTGGCATTTGCCCAAAGTAACTCTTAGGCATATATCAGCAAAACTTTTGCAATAAATTTCAGGTTTGGTAGTGAAACATTGATAACTATTTCAGGTTTTAATTTTTTTTTAATGAACAGAAAATTCAAAACATATGGAATCTCAAAAGCTTCTTTGTACCACAATTTTAGTGTGTGTTTCCTTGGTTTATATACTTTATTCTTGTATTCAGTCACAGCAGAGGTGATTGACTAAGGAGACATGGGGTTTTCAGCTGATCCATTTGCCTCAAACTCCTTGCTTGTTCTCAGAGGGTGGAAAGAGATACAATTGGTCAGCTGTCCATCTTAAAAGATTCCTGAGTTCTTTGTTTTGAACTGTATAAAAAAACAGTATACTCAAAAAACCTCAATGCTATTCCCAAATAGATGTTTCAGCTTAAACAAGTGCTCTGTAAGCTTGCTGCCATGAAGGTTATCTTTTTAGTATTTCTGTGCCACAAGAACCAGAGGCAGATTGTAAAAATGTAATTTTTGTAAACACACAGTAGGTGAGGACATACTGATAATATGCAGCATATAAACTGCCAGTTTTTCCTAAAAACTGTGGGAGGATCTCTAAATCTGCATGGCTAAGTACAAACTGTGGCCTTTGTAATTACATCAGTCACATTCCTACAATCATGGGTTTTTATGACCTTTGGTTCTATAAATAATATGTAATACAATTCATGAGTTTAATTTTTTATGCCAATATTTTCCCAGTGATTGAAGACATTTATAAAAGATGGCTCTAACAGAAAATTTTGAGACCTCTTCAGATTATAGTTGCTAATAATTTTGTGTCACAGATATGAAGCTACACATCAGAACACATTTATTAGTCTCTTGCAGGGCAGTTGCCATTTTGAAGGAACTGTGGGCTGAATCCTCTCATTCGTTATATTTGTGTAATGCTGAGTGTATAAATAAGAGAAGGCAGTGTTTATTTCTGCATTTCCCCGGAGGAAACTCAGAGAGCCCCAAGCTATTCCTTTTCTGTGACTGTGACAGTGAAGGAACAACTGCTTCATCTGCAAAAGCCAGCATTATAAAAAGATATCTGTACCCTTTTCCTCACTGATAATCATAAAAATAAATAGCCTTCGATAAGCTGAAGAAGAAAGTTCACATGGTGACTTAAGAAAATTATTTGTGCTGCAATAAATGCCTGCCTAGATAGTGTGTCCTGGTTTAAACTCATTAAACTTTCTCAGTTATTTGAGTCCATTCTATACATAGAATTACAAATAAGAATGTAGAAAACTAACAGAAAAATAGAACAACATTATAATAAATAACCTCAGTGTATGATTAGTAATACAGACAATTGTACCATATGCTGGAACCACCAAGACCATCTTTGAACTAGCGATTTCCATCTCATATGCACAGACCCTGATATTGTAAAATCCACATCTCTGCATGGGACTTTCTAGATGTCAGTGTGTGATTAAAAACTGAGCACAAAATGCTAGGAAACTGAAGGCTAGTGTGAGTCAGGACAGTTTTGATTCACAGCTGACATGAATTCAAAATGACGCAAACCCATACATCTATCAGATAAATAAAGATTTACAGCTGATGGTAGGAAGATAGGGTAGGTGTAATTTAAGAATTAAATGTATTTTTTCAGTACTTCCCTCTGCAGACTTAGAAATTGCCCTCTTCTCTTTCATAATAAAGCATGTGTAGGTAGAGAAAGGAATTAAGCTGGTTTGTCATTTTTTTGACAGCATACATACGTTTCTGGTCTCTCTGGGTTACTCCACTGAGTTCAGCTTGGCAGCGTAGCAGGTGCCATGCAGAAGGCTGTGGTTAACATCTTCACATTTACACTTTGACAGGCTTAATTAATGCTTGAACTGTACCTAAGATCATTCATACTTGCTTTTCGTCAGGCCTGCCACTTGAAATTTTCCAGTCATTTCCTCCCAGTGCACGATGCAACTCTCTGGTGTAACAGAACAAGATTTATTTATGAAATAAACCACCTTGGAGCAAAATTTTCTGTTCCAGAAGATTTTTAATTCTAGGTCTCATTTTTCAATTTGTGTTTGACAGTTGCATGTGGATGTAGAGTGATTAACCAGTGGTGGTTAAAAATGCCTCTTGGAATTTGACTGAACCATCACTTTCTCACAAGAAGCTTTGAAATTCAAAGACAAGGTTAAATCAATTACAGTAGAAAAACTGTATTTAATTACTTAATGGTTGGACATGATGATTTAAAGGTCTTTTCCAACCTAAATGATGCTATAATTCAGTTCATATCTGTCACAAATGCAAAGGCAAATTCTTAGCCACCCTGTAAGAATTTTTAAATCATCAGTTCCTTCCCGTGGAAGGTGGGGTTACAAACATGATTCAGAGAATTTCTTTCATGCTGGATTTTCAGTTTTGATTTATGATATACTGAATGATATGTAAAACTGTACTACCCATAGAGCTCCCAGATGACTAATCCTGTGTGGGTGTTTAAGTGCATTGTTAATCCTAGTTGAGGTCAAGGGGTGCAAAATTTCGTTGAAGAAACTTGTTCCTAAATTGCTAGACTAAATGGCTGGATTCTTTGATTTCCAGAAAGTGCAGGGTGAAAGTGTTTCTTGAAGCACTTCTGCTTCCCCCTGCAGTCAGTGTTCAGATTTTGTTTAGGAGAGAGGCTATATGAGGAGAGGAACATCTGGAGCAGGCACTTACCTGAACCGGCTCTTTACAAAGTTGAATGAGGAACTATTTCCCTACTGGGAATCAAGGTGTTTTTTGATATGCCTGTACTAAGCCCCACACTGGTTAGCATCATTCAGTAATTACACCAAAAATGATTTAGCTAGTCTTTGTCAAGTTTAATAGGGTTCTCAGCTCTATGGTTTTGGATTAATTTTTTAATGCCATGAGTTAGCTGGTAGATCAAAGCCTTTAAGTACTTTTTTCCTCCATTATGGGGATCTTCAGATGGGCACATTTAGTGGGCATCTTTGCCTCTTGAACCACAGGGAAAATTCTAGGCTGTTTCTTGGACAGTTCTTATTTTAGGTTTTTTTCACTCTTCTGTCAGTGAATATCAAAACCAAGATTAGTTAAAGATATTTCAGAAAGCAAACATAGCTGTCTGGAAGGAAAGATGTATGTAAGCAATGTGGAATGTCAATTGGAAGGTTTTTCCATGACTGTGTAGGATACGGATCATAAATCGCCATCACAAAATGGTTTTGAATTTTTTTTTGTTTGGTTTGGTTTTTGGTTTTTTTGGGTTTTTTTTGTTTTTGTTTTTGTTGGTTCCCTCTCCCAGCCTGCCCAGTTTGGCTTAAGTTAAAACAGTTAACATTTATTATTTTTGCTAATACTGAGATCTACAAAGTACTGATAATCTAACAGAGAACCATTGAGCTAAAAATTCTTTTTGGATTATTTTGTACATGTTCATGATAGATATTGCCAGTGTAAATGTGAGGTATTTAACCCTTTGCTGCTTTGACTCATGAAAAACCATCATGTGCATGAGCACTCATGAGTTTGATGTAGGAATCTGTTTCTTTCTGCAACATGATATTGTAATGAAAATAAACTGCTGTTGGAAGGCTGAAATCCTAGCAAGTGAATAAACCTACGAAAAAAATGGAAATTTTAAAAGTTACACTATTTTTTCTGTGACAGTTCTTCATTTTACAGATCTGTTGCAGCTAAGATAAGCCAAGATAAGGGTAGATTCTTCTAACTTCTCAGTACACAGGTTTTTGTGAAGCAGAAGCTGTATCATTATACTGGACTTTCAATTCAATTGCATTCAATTACATATTTAGTTCAGTAGCATTACATATTATTCAGTAGTACACAGAGGCTGTTGATTCCAGCAACTGGAATGATCTTAGTTTGCCACTTGCAGTTAGTTTCATAGGGTGATATTAATAATGGTACAGTTTTCCATGGGTGAGAATGAACATTGAAAAAAAGTGCTCCAAAAGAACCAAGAGTAGCATACAGCAGTTCACTGACTTTCATTATGCATAATGTAAATATAATAGTATTTGCATTCCTAGTCATTGAGAAAGTGCAATTGTAGCTTCCTTTTTTAATAGGAAAAAAGCACGAGTGAAGCCTGTGGTTTTCATTCAGGTACTCTTGACTGATTAGCCAGTCTCCAAAGAGAAAATGACCTCAACATTTCCACTTCCAGCTGTGTGGATCAATTATCCTGATTTTTTCTAATCCGCTCTGAATACGATAGGAGAACTCTCATTTTAGGTCTCTGCCCTTAGGGTATGTTAAGTGTAATCTGGTATTGCCATCACATAAAATTTTTTTCTCCCTAGATGGGAATGCAAAGAACCACTTTTTTTTTTCTTCTTCATGCTGTCACCAGCTTCTGCAAAAATCCTTTTATAATCTTGAAAACCAGTTGTGTCAGAAGAAAGTAATGAAAACGTTTTATTTGCAGGTATTCATGTGTGGGTCACAAAATTTAAAAGAATAGTCTAGAGAGTCTGAGATTAAATGAACTAATGAATTTGATAAATGCTTGGAGATTTTAAAAGTTGTTTCACTGAACTATATTCTGCCTTTGGATTCACCTGTTCAGCTCTGGTGGACTTCAATTTAACTTGCATAATTTGACTGAAATTAGGAAATAGCCAAGAGGAGTGCATGATTTGCTGCAGTGTGGTTTTAAAAGGCACAGGTATAACATATCTGGATTTTCAAGTTTTCTTCACTCGGGGTAGCTGATGTTCTGTTGTAGGTCAGATTTCAGTAACTTTTGCTTCCTTGGTTAAATGTTTCGTTGTTTGAGTTTACTTGTTTCTGTGCAGCAGTTGTCAAGGAAGAAGGAAGGATTTCTCTTTGACTGTGCAGTGAGGCACTGGCTGTACTTTGAGTTTAAAGGGAATTTAGAATCAGAGTATTTGTGTGACAGGCCATTAGGGCTGAGGTCTTAGCCTGACAGGACAGGGTATTAAGATGGTAAGTGAAGTACTATGTAGCTCCCCAGTTAATATATCTAGTAAAAGCACAGACTTGCAAATAAAGATGTTTAAATAAAATACTTTACTTTAAATAAAGTATGCCTGTCTGATCACTTCCCATATTTAATGAATTTGTTTTTGAAGTCACAATAATAGAAGTTCCTCCTGGAAACTGATGGTGATATGTGTGAAATTTTTTTTTCTCCAGAACCAGAAATAATCTTTTCTTGAAATACAAGTTCTTTTCCTTGTTACATCCCTCTTTCCTTGTTAAATTGGGGAAATAGAACAATGGTGCATCCCTGAATTCTCCTTTCTTTCCATGATTGAAATAATCTTTGTAAATACGCTTCTTACAGTTTTTTCCATTATGCTTTATGCTTTTTGAGAATTTACTGGATTCAAGTAACTTTGGAGGGGGCATAGTTCTATACAGCACCAACCATTATCAAGTGATTTAGGCTGCACTGTGTTTAGATCAACAGTAGTGTCTCTACGATAGCTGCATGCATATTTGTGCCTTTTAAATCTCATAGGCACATGCCAGAAGTATCTGAATTGACTTGCATACACAGAATTTTCTGTTTCAATAATTGACCACATACGGCAGCCTATAGCTGAGAGCACCTGCTTTGGAGTTTAAGTTTTAATGTAGTGTATCTGCACAAGCTTTTTTTCCTTATCCTGGAATGCTTCAAACAAAGCTTTCTTCAACCTCATGATAGTTGAAAGAGATCGGAGTTTTATCTCTGTGTTTATTTACACATGCTTCAGTACCTTGGCTCTTATTTTGTTGTCTTTTAAACCCTTTGTTTTAACTGTTCTCTTTTATGGACATGTATCCACTCTGGTTGATGCTCTTCATTCCACCTCAGAAGAGAAGTATCTGTATGGCAGCTGTATTTTTTTCATAATTCCCTGGGAGACTCATTCAGGTTATTTTCCTTTATAGGCAGATAAAAGGAGCATGATGGTAGGAATCTTCTATTCTGATGGAGCAAAAATTGCTTTATTCCTGCTCCTGAGTTTGTCAATCTTCCAAAGCTGATGTTTCCACTGAGGAAAGCTGAAAAAATCGGTCTCTGAAGGTTGCATATATGACTGTGTTATGTACCCACTATATTTTCACTTTTCGTTAATAGACCTTACTCCCCCTAAAAAGAAAAGATTTATAGAAGCCAAAAACAAGTTGACTGAAAGAAGAGAAATGGATTTTTTTTTCATATTCTGCAAAGCCATCGAAACACAGGTAATAAGAAAGATGTCCTTTAACAGGGTCTCAATGAGCAAATGGATTTGTTTCTGTGGTGGTGTGTGGAGACCAATTCTTCAGAATCATTCCAGAAGAACAAAAATCTAATTCATCAAAGTCATCATGCCACAGCTGTTACAACAATCTATCTCCTACTGAATGCTAGCCAGCTAATTTCTGAGAAGTGACATTTTTCACAGTTTATTGTTTTCTCATCAACATGGCACCAGCCACATCAAATATATTCACACATTGATGTTGGCATTGATGAATTAGCCATGTGCTTTCTATTTACAGATATAGGAGTTCCAGTTTCTTTGGGTGAAAAGAAAAGTTTTAGGTAGAATATAGGAGCTTTCTCTCTGGTCTGTGTGTATGTTTTCATGTTCAAGTACTTGTTAAGCTGTGCTGGAATTCAGTAGTATAACCAAGTGTTTTTATAGAAACACATAGTTCTGAATAACTTCACAAGTCTGTTTTAATGGATTATGGATAGGTGAAGCATTTTGGCTCCGTCCTTTTCCATAACTTGAACTATGTTGCTCTTACTCTTTTTGGGGTCAACAGTGGTTTCCCTCTGCAGTAATTTATCATACAGATATGACTGTACAAATGTAGTAAATGCTGGTAAGAGGCGTAGGCTGCAAGGAGGAAAACTGGAAATAACCTTCTTGCTGGTCTGATGTATAAAGACAACAGAGGTACTCTAGAGTTTGGGATTCCCAGTCATACAGGGCCCTGTTTTATATATATATTTGCAGTATGTTGCATTTTCTATGCAATGTTGGCCATGGTAAACAGAAGCATGTCCATCCACAGTCTTTGAGAAGAGTTTCTTCCAACTTGGATCTGTCCAGCTCTTTCTCATGGCTTTTTGCATATTAATTTCAGCATCAAGAGCAGCCATAGTTCTCAGATACTCAAAAAATGCATCTGCACCACAAGAAACTGCCTTTCAGATCTCCTAGATAAACTATAAAAACAAAAACTATCTTGGCAATTATTTTTCAGCTATGATATATGCTTTTGTAAAGCTGTGACTATAATTTTTCTTGCACAGAACTCTTTGTACTCCCGTATTGCTACCATATGCAGAGTTTTTTGTAGATCAGCCACTCCCTGAATAGCCAAACTCTGAACAATTTTTTCTTCTTTAAATTGCTTACTTCTAGACATAACCAGTCCATCTTACGATTATGAAGGGGCTATTAAGAGTATTCAGAGTGCAAGGAAGGCTCCCAGCTAAGAGTCTTGCAATGTAGAGTGATACTGCTCCAATAAAAATTTTTGGAAACTGTACAAGGTACTTCTGGTTTCTTTTGGAATAGTTAAAACTGTTCCTCATCTTCCATCTTATTCCATTATTAGTAGTTTTCATTATCTAATTTAGCTTAATATAGACACTAGAGCCACTTAATTAAATTCATTGATTCAGGTCACATGTCCTTTTATTTCTTAAAATTCAAAGGAACTAAAATATATGGAAAAACACAAACATTTTCTTGTCTGTAACAAGAACAGCAAGATATGTCCTAGACTCCTGCCACTTGTGCTCAGCAGATAACTATTAACATTGGCTAATTGCTTTACATGTGCATGCTGCATGTTTCTCTGTACTGAAGGCATTGCACTTGACAGGTGGATTAAAATATAAATTTGAATAACTTCTGATTACCTTTATGTTCAGGAACTGGTGTCTCAATGCTGAGAACCTAGTTTAGGGATGGTTCTCTCATAACTCTTCTGGCTGATGGAGCCTTAATCATGGTGCTGCAATTCATCACTCTCCAGGTTTTATCAGGGCCTGGCTTCCAAGACTCTTCTGTGCTTCCACAGTATGCTTTGAGAAACTTGTTGGTTTGATAAAGGTAATCTTGTAGGAATTTTTTTAATGAGAGTTAATACATTACTTGCAAACAAGTGAGAGAATGCTGGGATTACAGGATAATGCTATCAAAGTATAAAAAAAGCCTTTCCATGAAAATGAAATCAGTGAGGTGTATTTGGGAGGGGTTGTAGTTCAGATCTGGAATGATTAATTTTGCCACCAGTGTTTTGATTGTCTAGGAAAAGCAAGATGTTCCTTAAGGTTGAAGGTGATCAAGTCTCAAGCAGTTAGTATGGCATGTGAAAGTTTCTGGTCAAGAAAATCAAGCAGCCTAACAGCACCATGAATTTTGTCATTTTTTAAAGAAACCCACTTCATTTAAGCCTCTATGTCTCTACCTCAGAACACAGTTATACTTTGCAATCTCCAGGTGATGATCCATCTAGCTGAAGTTTATGTCCCAGGTAGTGACTAATACAAACTGCTTGAGGGAAGAATTCAGGAAACTCTGAAATTGACTTTTTGAAAAGAGCCTTGTAGTGCTTCATTTGTCATTGTCAGTAATTTTGCTTTTTGCAATAAAGGGGTTTTAGAGAGGCTCAGCTCACCTTTCTTGTACTTTTGTAGTTTGTTCTTTTTACAGTAAATTTTTCTCCTGCCCAGACGATCAGGATTATTTGTTTTTTTGTTTGGTTGTATTTTTTTTTCCCCAGTAATGTCCCAATTGCTGGCCAGAGAGTTGTTGCTGTTTAATTTAGTGCACTTTTCTTCTCCCAGATGTGGAACAAGTGACTTTTGTACCTGGGCTGTTGTCTCCCAGTGATCTTAACAGCAATCATTTTCAGTAATTGAAAAAGAATGAATAATGTGTCATCAGTGGGAGAAATTTAGCTTGTTGATGATCTGATCATGCTCATTGTTCACAGAAGCTCTGAAGCAAAACTTCACTGAAAAGAAATCTCATCAGATTTGATAGGAATTATAAATCCTTGCTAGGAATTCTATATTAAGTCTAATAAAGTCAGCCTTGATAAACCTATAATTAAACAAAGGGGAGAAGAAGAAAGAAATCCATCATTTAATGAAAGAAAGAAATCCATCATTTCAATGGTATCAGGATGGGGAAGCCTGACAGTAGTGGGTTTTTTGATTTCTATCAATTTAAAACTGAAATAGGTGTTTTGAAAAGGTGATGTGTCATCTTTCACCTCACCAGAACTTAGTGGGGATGATGTGCAAACCTGCTGTTTGAGACAGATTTTCTCTCTTTTTTTTTTTTTCTCCCTCCACATAGATATTTTTAAGCTCAGTCTGACATAGTAACTGGCATGCAGCTCATAAAGCTGCTGTACTTGTGATCTTTGCTTTCTCCTGAATCTCAACTGTATGTGTATTAATGTAAGAGATTTTCAGACAGCTGAAGGTAGCAATCTAACACTCAAATTTATGGTAGATTGTCTGTAAATGTGGATTAACTTTAGTCACATCATTTTGTCAGGATAAGAGTTTCTGAATTCTGAAAAAACCAAACCAAACAAAAAAAACCAAAAAAAACCCCAAAAGACCCCTTTGCTTTATATAGGGTATGTTTTTTCAGCTTAAAAAGAAGGAATCATGCTTATTTTCTCTCTATAACATGTCCTGGTTCACAACTCAGTGTTCTGATAAGTATTCCTTAAATGAAAAAAAATTGCTGAAATATGAATGGAGAAGTTAAGAGTAAGAAGATAATCCATACCTTCTTCGTTTTCTTTCCTTGGCGGATTCTTTTATCACACAGTAAATTCCAACATTTGATATAATTTCTTATCTTTGCTTTTCAGTGAGAAATTTTTGAAGAAAGGGTTATTGTATTAAAGCTGCTGAAAGTAATAATATTTTCCATCTTTTTGACAGAAACTCTCCAAAGGTTTCTGATCTCCTTACTTACATAGTCGTGTTCTAACAATAACCGCTAAAATCTGTAAAATGTTTACCTGCAGAGTAACACATATGTAAAAATATATTGCTTAAATGGAAAAAAACTGATTTTGTGAAAAATTGCAAATCTGATTAAAAACATTTTTCTCTGAGAGGGATCCTATTTACAGTATTCTTGAGGTGTGGAAGCTACTTGGTGCAAAACCAGACTGAAATGGCACTCACACTCTACTTCCTCCTGTGTGTTGTCTCTGTCCATAATAGGGTTATTAAGACAGGTAGTTAAGTGCTAAGTAAATTGCTGGGTACTATTCAGGGAAAAAAAAAATCTATTGTACAAACAACTTCTGAAGATTCTGAAAAAAAAAATTGTGTGTAACAGTGTAAGTAAATATCCAGTGTCATGGTCTAAACCCAACTAGCGACTCAGTGAAAAAATATTTAGTGTACATCTGTTTTTGTATAAACCTACTCATCCAGTTCTTCTTCACGATTCATTTTCTTGTCTAGTTTTACAAACTGCATTACAGGGCTTGTGTTGGGCAAGACCAGGTATTTGGTGCTTCTTGTCAAAAATTACTTGCTAATCTGTAGTGGCAGTTATTTTATAGAATAAAGCAGAAGGTAGTTTGATCTACATAGCATGGCTCTGAAGACATTCAGATTTAGCTTGAATTCAGAATAGCTTGAATTCAGACTAGTTTAGCTAGACATTCAGACTATAGCTTGAATTCTTTCTCTAAAAATGAATAAAAAAATTAAACTGTCCTTATCTCAAAAGAAAATTACTTGGAGTATTCCATGAGGCTTCCAGTGCAATCATGTAGTGAATTTCAATAAATATTTTCATATATAGGATTTTTCTCAGTGCATCCTGAAGTAACTTCATGTACTATTTCAGCTCATCTTTCTCAACCAGCCTGTATTTGTTGTGGCTATTCTAATCTTTTCCACTTTTCAAAAGTGTTTTTTCTTTATTTCTAACACTATATATAAGTAATTGGGGAAAGAAGGAAATTGCCACGTTTGGCTGTTAAAGAGTCAGTGTTTTTATAATGAAGAAATAGTATTCTGTTTCACAGTATTTTTTTCTTCTGGAAGGCAGTGTGTTTCAAGCAAGTTTTGCTTTCTTCCTGTATTCTACAAAGCAAATCCCAGAAGACATTTTGAGACTTCAGACCAAATAGCCCTGCTACAAATGGAGTCATGGGAGAAATTCCCATAATATTATAAATAATTCCCATGTTATTTTCCCCTGTAAGCAGATGCTTCTCTGCAGCCTGCTGGGAATTTCTGATATTTCTTTCTGAGACTCTTTGAGATGCTACATATAGTCCTTTAATTCAAGTAAAGGAGCTATGTAGCATGGAAAAACAGCGGGCAAAAATTAAAACACCTATGATTATAAGGGAGCACAAACAGTATTTTTTTCCTATGATAAAGAAACATTCCCTGAAAACAGTGCTTATATTCACAATACAACACTGATACAGGTGCAAGAGCTGTTGATTGGCCCCTTTAAGACATTTTAACCCCATAATCTTTCTTCTACAAATACTTGCATAATTATTTTCTGTATTCATTCATCATAAGGATAATTAAATCTTCTGGGCTAAGCTTGCAGTGGACCTAACAATTAAACTTCACTGCTGTCCAACAAAGTCCTGTGGGGAACTTTATATACTTACCATGACCTCCCTATTCAGTGTCTTAACTGGAAGTATCTCTGTTTTTGAGAAGTAGAGTTATTCATAGCCAGAGTTCATCTTAGCCTTCATTTTTGTACCTCCAGCAGGCTGTGTGTGTAAATATTATTAGGTAAATATCCTGTAGTGGCCAGTGCTAGAAAAAATCTGGGATAACTAATAACTTGGAAACGCCTGGATTTTTTGGGGTATATAGTACCATATCTAAAAATCTGCTAAATAATTATGAGAAAATTAGTAAGTGCTTTATGTGTTCTTCATGTGGGATTGAGAGGCACAGAGAAAACATAATAATAAAAGCTATACTGTTCTAACGCATTGGAAAGTGTTGCTTTCTTCTTCCTTGCTGCCAGGGAAGGACTGTTGAGAGATAACATTTGAAAGATACTGCAGGTCATCCTGACAGTCAAAACTTCCCTAGGATGTCAGCACATTCTAAGGTAGTGGGCATGCGGACAGCCAGGATACTGATGACCCGTTTTACACTCCCAGCATGTCATCTACTCATGATGTGACAGGAAACCACAGTAAGAGCTGGCGGGAAAGAGAGGTAAGGCATTTTATTCCCATAGGGCTTCCCAGACACAGGAACTTGTTATTGGATCTGACAAGTAGGTTAGTGCACAGGCTTCTTACAAAGCCAATGCTACCAAAAATAATGAGTTTGACAATGTGTGCATCCAACTGATGTCCTTGTTCATGTTAAGGATGTCTGGAATTTTTGGCAGAGTCCAGGATCTAGGGTGGGAGAAGACAAATAGGGAACTCACTTGATGATATGGCAGCAGTTTTTCATAGTGCTTATAATTTTCTTGATAGCTTGTTGAACTAGCTCAATGTGTAGTACATATTAGTAATAGTGCAGAAGGTATGAATATATATTCCTGAATGAAATAGTCACCAGAACCCCTGCAGACCAGATTTAGACTTTTACACCAATTGTTAACTCACAAGCCAAAGTAGTGCTTAGGAAGGGGGCTAAATGCAGCAAGGATAAAAGAGATGAACATAAAACCAGCAAATATATAATGTGCTGTGTTCTCAGCAACAGGGAAACAAATGCAGCAGTGTGAGCTGTCAGCCCTGAGGGGCCATATGCTTGGGAGAGGCAGCTTGGAGAGGGATGGCTGTGAAGCTCCAGGGGGCCAGTCTGGATGCATTTAAGGGAAAGCTTCTCTTCAGCATGGTGTCCCATTTGCATAGAGTAAATACCTGAGAGCTCACCATTTCAGCCTAAAACATTATTAGCAGAAAAAAACCTACTCTGCCTGCTCTTATTCCATTGGTAGTGAAAGTTAACTTGACTGCTCATTGTCAGAAGACATAGCAAATAAATATCAAATCTAAAATTAATCCAGCTTTCTCTAGCCCTCTTCTCTCTCCTCTGATCACCTAAACAGGCAGTTGATACAAGGCCAATTACTCAGGTACAACAGTATCCATCCACTTTAAATCCTTTGTATAATTTGGATTCATGTAACTGCAACAAACTTCTGGACTCTGAAGAAAATAAGTAACTTGTACAAGTGAGGAAAATTCCCATGTTTCCCAAGGGAAAAAAAAGAAAGCAGGATAAGGGACAGAACTTCTTGGACAAAGTGTAGGTGGAAATCTTTAGTACCCCTGGGAACTATGTGAGCTAAATTTTCTTATTAATCTTAATTTCTGTAATGTTACTTTAAATACAGATTAGTTATGAGATTTTATGTTGCAACCACATAAATAAATAGGCTAAGTAAGTAGCTGTTTTATTTAAAGAAAAATACACAAGCAAGATGCATTATTTCATATGTTTGGTTATGTTGGACCACTATGATTTGCCAGACTAACAATTCTTTCATTGCATGTTGAACCTGTCTTTTGTTAAACACCAGCTATTGCCTGGCTACTTCCCACCATGCTGTTTTTATGAATTCTGTCTTAGGTCTGCTGCTTTTGTTGTTTCTTCTCTGTGTCTTCATTCTCAAAATATCCTTAAGGTATTGCATTTAGCTGCAGAAATAGAGTTACTCTTCTTCTGAATTCCACAGTATTCCCCAAGTCTATTTTTTTTCCTCATCTTCAATGTTCCTCTGATTTAACTGTTCCATTTTGTTTTGACTTTTGATTATCCCAGGGTCCGATTGGTATGGATGGAAAGCTGGTAGGTGATCTGTTCAAAACCAGTGTAATTTAGGTCTTTCACATATTCCCTTCTTCATTTTAAAAAATTACTTCTGCTGAAATGTATATTAATCAAGTACTGGTTTCCTTCAGCATAACTTAGTTCCACTCTAGTAGCCTGGATTTTTAACAGGATGCTGAAAAGCCGCTTCAGTCTTTTGTGTCTATGCAAGGAAATGGAGTTCAGCTCTGCTGTTCCAGTTTCCTTATCCTTTTCTATCTGAATAAGGTTGGAAGATAGATGTTCCTCCTTGGGTCCTCTGTCCAAGGGTAGTTTGGTGGTGTCTTTTTAACAGCAGGGTATCACTTCTGATTACATTTCTATGCCTCTTGCTGTTTTCCTTCTTCCACAAATTCTTAATTTGCGTTTTAATTTCTGTGCCTGGAATTCGTTGGCTGATTAAATCTGAAGAGCCTCATGTCTCATAATAAATGCATTTGTATGATATTCCAGATATTCTTTAGGGGATGCGCTGCTTGAATGAAGTTAGAAATAACCTATAATTTTATACAATGCATTTGTTAGTGCATTTGTACATGTGTGTATATTTGTATAGCTTTTATGTTTGGATGTATGAGCCTGGAAGTTTATGTTCCTAGCTCTTTAAAGATTAGCACCATGGCAAAGGTGTGAAAATCCAGTTTCGGCACTTTCTCATGCTATTCCTTTTGCTCCCTCTCTTTTCTCCCTTCCCAGGGCAGCCTTTTTCCTGATACCCTGGATACCTATTTTCTTTTCTATCCTTTTACTTACTTCATGCCCCATTTCCTTTACAAGCTCAACTTGTTAACTTGCAGCATCAACTTTCATTTTCTTCTCTGTTTTCCCTGTGCTTCTTCTGGGGTTTCTTTCTGCTGTTAAGTAACTTGTCTTTAAAGTTTGCAGCATGCAGTCAATAGGCTTTTTCTTTAATCTCTTTTAGGGGATTGATAGCTTACCTGTTGACTGCACTTTACACCATGGATATTTTCTTTTTGTTTTAGTATCATTTATGTATCAGCAGGTAATATTAATTTCAGTTGCTAGGAAGGGATTAACTATCAACAGTAGGAGACTATGATTCCATCATAGCAATTAGAGTAGGTTGCCAAACATAACCCCTTTGTTTAGCTCATTTAGCTAGTAAATAGGAATGAAGAAGGGAAAATTGTTCTGAAGATTTTACTGAAACCATGACGTATTATGCAGCTATACCCACTAGTAATTTAGATTAAAAAAAATAAAAAGCGGCATTCAGTTTGGATAATCAGGTACATGAGCAATGATCCAGACGTTCAAGGCAGCAGCCACCAAAATGCACCTGATCAGTCAGTGGTGTTGGGACTGATCCCTAAATGCATGCAAAGACAGCAATTAGTTGGAAGTTGGAATCAATTAATCCATTTTAGACTATATAACAGACTTGAATAAAGAGATATTCATTAGAAAAGATCAGAGTAATTCTTACTTTTCAGTCTTGAACAGTATTTTCTCCTTGTTGGTTGTCTAAAATTTAGAGAAAGACTTCCAGCTAAAACATTTTAATCCACAAGTAACACGAACTGGGGGTGATTTATGCTGCAGTGAACCAGACTGATGTCAGCAGTCCTGGGGCCATTTTGGAAACACAAGCAGATAAATTGAAATTGAGTTTGCTCAAATGAGTTATAGTATCAGATTGAATTCATGTTGGAGGGTTTTTTAATGAACACTAAAGTAACTCATGGAGCTTTATTCCTGACCCTTTCACAACATGCAAAAATGAGAGAGGGCAAAATTAAAAGCCCCTGTTTGTTCCACAATTTGAATCGTTGTTGCTGACAATAACCCCTTACTATTAAAAATGTCAGTGTTGTGATGCTTTTCTGCCCATGCCTTTGTAAGGAGAGATGATGAAGTTCCATAATTGAGTGCTTGTTGCATCCTCTGGGTAGTGTCACTTACTGGATCACTTGGGAGAAGGGAAAATTCTACTGTAACTGGCTAGTAGGGCAAGGAGTAGATAAAATTATACAGAAATATTGAAGGATTGGGAACCATTGTAAAAACCAGAAAATAATTATCTTTGCTAATGCAAGGTTCCTTCCATGCAAGAGGAGCTAATAGCCAATGGGTTAAAAAAATCCTGCTATGAATACTTTTGTATTCAGCATCTGCATTTATAGCTAAACATAGGATAATTGCAATATTGGCAGCATTTATAAACTAAGAGTAACATTCCCCAATATCTCACAGAGTTTTCTGTCTACATGAAAAACCCTTGTCCTGTAAAAATTCATTTTCCATCTTTTTTCTGTATTGCAGACATGAATGAAGAGTAATTATAAATGCAGAGTAACAGAAAGGCAAACTAGTGTTGAGAGTGAGAGTGGAAAACACTTTCATGGGAGCATGATTCCAACCATCACATTCAATTCAGGATATGTTTGTGTTATAAGTGTATGTCTTTTGTATGTTGAATGTATAGTATGTGCCATGTGGACCCTTAGCAGCCTATATGTTGTAGATGAAGAAAAAACTCAATTTTCAAATCTCATTGTTCAAATATATATGCATATATTCTGTTTATTTGCTTCCTATTGCTTTGAATCAACTCTTTGTTGAAAGATTTTGGTAATTTCAGGCCTCCATTTAAGTTTTAGCTTTTTTAATATATATATGTTATTGTTTGTATTTTTTAACATTTTATATATGTTATGTTTTATATGTTATATTTAATATATATAAAAGTTTTAATATATATATGTTTTTTATATATATATATACACACATATATATATATATATATATGCGCTAACAGCCTTTAATGATTTGGTCAAAATCTATTGCAACTTTAGATATTCTTGTGAACAAATGTATTGTGAATTTTATGCATAAAGTTTGCATGCATAGGCCTCAGTTTAGATAATTTATACAATTTTATTTTACTGGCTGCCCAATACTGCATCAGTTATCAATTCCTGGTGATTTTAAGATCAGGTATAGTATATAATAGCTTAAAACCTGCTGTGAGGGGAAGGTTGAGGTAACGTCTGAGTGCTGAGGAGTCTCAATCAGATTCTTTAACCCGGTGTGATGTGCAACTTCACAGAACTCACCAACTCAGAAATTTTTACTTAATATTTGAACTGACAAACCTCAGTCAGTAAATTTTTTTTTTAAACCTCTTTGGTGTAGTTTTGTTCTAAGGAACGAATGGAAAACTGCAGCATCCACAAGGAATGCTTTAGGCTGCATTCAGTGTAAAGACTAGACAGCCACAATAATTCTGTATTTTAACATTATTCCTCTGTATATTTAAAAAAAATTGAAAAGTTTCATGCGAATTTTACTACCTTTTTTCTGTTTTTTAATTAGCACAAAAAGTTTTATTAGTTGCTATAAAAAGCATTGCTTGAGCTGCTTTTCTTAGTGATAACTCTTCCCAGTTGAAATGCTTTTGCCCCACATCCCCTTTAAAATCCCAACAAATCAGAGGATGATTGAAGTTGGAAGGGACCTCTGGAGGTCATCTGGTGTAACCTCTCTGCTGAAGCAGATCTGTCTCGAGCAGCTTGCCCAGGATCATGTCCAGATGGTTTTTGAATATCTTCAAGAATGGAAACTCCACAATCGCCCATGTTCCTGTGCTTGGTTAACAGTTAAAAAAGGTTTCCTGATGTTCAGACAAAAAGGTTTTAACTCTCTGCAGAAGTACCTTCTAGCTAAACTGAAGGGGTTTTATAAGATTTAAAAGTAGGCTCCATGCTCAATTTCTGTCAACAAAAAGAAATGTAGTTTCAGTTTAACTGAAGTATTATTTTAAGTGTCATAAAACTCCAGAAGCTAAGCTACCCCTAGGAGTTTAAAAGAATTCTCTCTTTTTAGGGAGAAATATGTAATCATTTTTCTCTGGCAGTGTGAGCTGATTGTCTGGGTCATGTTGTTTATAGTCACAGCTACTGTACTGTTTGCTAAAATAATTCTGCTTCATGCAAGTAATTTCTGTTAAGGGGACTAAAATAACTCATGACTTCCACTTTCCTGGTCCAGGGAAACTAGGGATAGGAAGTCTGCTCTGTAAGGGCTCGCAACAAGAGGAAATACAGTTCCTCAGTGTGCAAAGGGTACCTCTCCAGGTCCCAGGGAGGATCTAAAGGGCATGTTGGTAAATAAGAGAGAGGAAATCTATCAGTGTATCTTCGACTGACTAAGGCTCACCAAGAACCTTTCAGACTTGCTGGTTTAAGTATTGGCTCACACTTGCTTAAAACTGTGGTGCCTGAAGAGATGGCAAAAACTCTGCTGTTTATCCAGCAATGTGTTCTTCCAGTTCTGAGACTTTGTTCATTCAGTAAGGAGTAAAAGTAAGTAATAAGCACCCCCTTGAAACATGGAGGTGAGCCATAATAGAGAAATAAAAGAGAAAAAAAGCACAATACCTGCTTCTGAATCAGCTCAGCACTTGTGGATACTTTCTCACTTGAGAACTGTTAAGTTAGTCTTCCTTTCATTTCTAAATTGTTATGACTAGTTTCTCAAATACAGTTTCGATATGTTGTTGTAATTGATTTCTAGAATCAGTTAGTTGCAAGAAAGTTCATCAGTTTTAATTAAAACATTCAAATTCAATATACACTTAAGAGTTCAACATATGACTTGAATGCAGTTACTCTATATTTTGTTAGCTCCTTCCTAGACAGTACTGTAACTATTTTCTACTATTTAAGGAGTTAATCCTTGTCATAACTTTTCATAATCTTTTGTTTTTCTGTTTTTTTTTCAGGGTCAGCCTGGTCCTCAAGTAAGTGCCATCTTATTTTCCTACATAAGTAATAGCTAAATACAAGGCCCACCAAGCTCAGGTTGTCTACAAAGTATTTGAATATATTATTTGATCTTACTGTAATAAGATAGAAACTGGTAACCATTGCATAATTGTGTAAGACAGATATTTCCCAAGAGAGAAATATGCCCCCTTCATATGGTTGAGTTTCCTCAGCTGTCTGACCAGATGGTGGGGTTAACAACATAATACTGAATAAAGAAAATCTCCTAACTATGGCTTGAAACTTTGCCACCAAACTTTAAAGCAAGATAACTTAGCAAATGTGTAGCAAATGTAATACTTCAACTGCTCATTAATCACATGCTAATAATGTTACTATAATCCAGGCAGCCCTCAGTTATTTTAAATATTGCACTGCTAGCTATTTTGATTAATTAGATACACTCCTTTGAATTAGTTCTGCTTTATTTAAGAATAGTAGAACTTTGTGTTGTGAGCTGTAATTGTAGACGTGGAAATCCAGGGACCTAACTTCAGTTCTAAGGGAGAAAAAGACCAGCAGAAAGGAAACATTACATATAGCAAAAATTAAATGTGAATTACTTGAGGGCTATAAAAACATGGAAGAGCAAGGAAATAGGAAAAAAAAATTTAAAAGCCAGTAACAATGCCATACTTAGTGAAATTGTTTGGGAAACTCAGCCTTTTTGTATGCTCTATACGCTTTGTGCAAAGTATGCTTTGGTCTGTGGAATTGTCTCAGCACAAGTTAGTTGCCTGAACCAGGATTTCTGTGATCACCTTTTGTATTTCAGAATCATAATTGCAAGTTAAAGCTTTACCACATTATTGACTGGTAATTTTTTTTATGTTAAGATTTTCATTATGAGAAGCAGGCATTTCTTTTAGATTTTTTTAGTTTCTAAACATCATTTTCTGTTGAAAGACAGATTGATTTACAAACCCCCAAACCACTTGGCCTGAACGCACAGTATTCTTGCAGTGCCAATTTCCATTTAACAGAATTGCGTAACAACTCCATATGATACTGGAGATGACCACCCCCCACAGCACTGATGTTTCACAGTAGGCTCTTGATGTGTGGACTACTCAGAGAGGTATCTTCAGCCTCTATGATGCTGGGGGTCAGTGAAGAGGGAGATTGTAATCCTGTGTGGCACTGTAGCTCTGAGCAAGCTCTGCTGAGGACCTGAAGCTGATTCTTGAGCCTGTAGGCTGCCCTGTGGTTGATGTTAACTTGTGCTGCCACCCGTGTCCTTTCCTTCTAGGTTTGGACCCCCACCTCCCACATTTCAGTTGCTCAGAGAGTGTCTCCTGCCTAATGCTTGTAAACAGCTGCTCAGTCTTTGGAGCTCGTATCTCTGCATGAAGTGCCCTGGGGTAGCTGTAGGCAAGGAACCACCATGGAGATGGCAGCGTTCGGTGCCATTTCAAGGGCAGAAAGGCAGAGAAATCTTGTCACGGGGGTAAGAGCAGAGAGGTGCAATCCATAGGAAAAACCCTCTAAAAATGTCCCCCAAACTGTTTTAAGAGAGAATTGTTGCATCTTGACTTCAGTAATTCCTCACAGTGGAAATGCTCACCTCTGGGTTATCATCATTGTTCTCAGCACCATTTACCATTATTCTTAATAATGCCTTTTCCTCCTTTTCAGCTCAAGATGCTCTTATTGTGTCAGGAGGATATGTGGTTACTCAGTTGTTTCGTCTGGCTGATTGAGCCCAGGAATAATTCTTTGGAGAGCGCTGGTGGGGAAGCCACAATGGCATGAGATAGTCAGTTGTGTTCAGTGTTTAAACAAAATGCCTAAACCTAGAAGCTCATGTGTAGGTGTTGGCGTGGGAGGTGTGTAAGTACTCCTTGCAGTCATTGAAGGTTAAGCCAATCCTCAGTGCACCTAGAAGCCTGTTCAGCTCCTGGTAAACTCCTTGGGCTCAGTTCCATTGCCTGCATTCAGGCATTTGTTGCTGTGTGAGTTGATCCAGCACCTGCAGCCGCAGCCACTGGCTGTTTGATGTGCACGGGCTGGAGCCTGCGTCGGACTGTTCTTGTAGCTGTCAGTCATGGGCAGCTGTCTTGGGTACCCAGGGAATCTCTCACATGACACTGCTGCACGCATTCTGCCTCCTAATTCCAGATTCTGGCTGCAGGCAGCTACTGAATCAGATAACCATGATGCTGAATTGCTTTCTAGCCGATGTTGACATCTACGTGTCTCAGGCAACTGCGTGTTGGCTGTACATGTAGAAGTCTTTCCTCTTAAACTGAAACCTAGATCCAGACCTGAGCACTTTTTAATATTGAAAAGCATTTTTTTAGTATTGAAAGCTGCATTTTTAAACATTGAAAGCTGTGGTTGAAAATCTCAAGACTTTTAAAAATTGAAGTATCCACAGAAAGCAGAATCTGTTCACATACAGATAAAATAATTCAAATCCCCTTGGTGTGTCATTACATAATGCAGACATTTCAGCCTACTATGATTGTCAGCAATTTGCCTGGTCTTAATGGTGCCCATGAGAAATTGAAAATTAAAACTTTCGGTCAGTTCAGTTAAAAACTAAAGGCTTCCTGGTTTCAAAGAGCAAAATTGTTATGCTGACTGAAGAAGCACTAAGGAAGTTACTGGTGTTCTAGCCATGCAAGTCCACACTAAGATCAGAGATAGATTCTAATCCTTTCTACACTCAGTGTTTTACTAATACCTATATTTTTTGCTATGGTTTTCCAAAAGTATGCACTAAATTTACCCCCCATACAACTAATTACTGGGTACAAATAGAAATCTATAATAGATAAGTTATATCTTCTATAATTTTAACTTTGAATTTTTTACTACTTATTTTCTTCAAAAATCCATGACAAAAGATAATTTTGCTTCACATTTTCCCATTTTAAGTAACAAGTAGTTTTATTACACTCACAGGAGCTTTTTTCTTTTCTTTTGTTTTTTTTTTTTTTTTTTTTTGTGTTTGGTTTGGGGTTTTTTTTTTTTTTTTT